>MEHQ01001248.1:390165-465561 GCA_008828725.1 Saccharina japonica | reverse complement strand
AAAGCATAATATTTCCGTGGGGAGCACAGCGAGGCGAGGGAATATGAGTTTTGTACGTACGAAAGAATTGGCCAATCATATATGCTGAATGTAGGTCCTGTAGTGGTCCATACGTACATGGGGCGAATTGACTGCGTACTGCAGCAGTGCCGAAGGAACACCTCCCTGAGAGAATCGGGGGTTGTGCTGACGAGCAGACATCAAGCAAAGGGCTTCCAAGCCGTCAAGCCAACAGTGTGGGGAGGTGTTCAGGAGAGTGTCCTTTTTTTCCCACCTACCCGCCCGTGCTTTTGAGGGAGTCAGTGGGGAGGGGGAAGGGATAGTAGCAGCAATTCGTAACTTTGCATGATTCGGGTGCATTTAACGGAAGTGTTTTGCTGCTGTGGGCGTGCCACGGGATCTGCTACTACTGCTGCACGACGCTTTATGTGTGCCTCGTTCAATGTCAAGTCGGTGTGGTCCTTATTCTTGTCTCGTACGTGGTGCGTGCTGTGTGTGTCCGTTCATGCGGTGGGTCAAAAACGACCAAAAAACAGTCGTACGATAGGTTTTGCATGATAGTTGCGAGGCGGTGTCAAGTCGGAACGTCTCCCCTGAGTTATTTGCCAGAATTCGCGACTTTGAAGGCCCAGAGCACGCCCCACGGGCCTCGACCGGGACCCGCACTTGCGCCGTGGTGTACACGCGGCCCCCCTGCGTGCTCCGCCGCCGACAGCGCGAGAAAAGACCCACGGCCGGAGGTGAAATGTGAAAGTATTCCGGGAAAATGTCCATTTGGTACCTATACATATTAATACTAGAAAGAGGGAAATGTATACCAGTAGCATCAATGATAATAATAATGACAATAACAAACAGCAGGATTGATTATGAGTGATCAACGTTGAAGATCATGCTGCACATCGATCGTCGGATGGCAACGATACGAGCTGGTTCAGGCATATCACCGCAAATTTCGTCAGTCACGAATGCCGCATGCAATAGCAACTCCAATGTCACATATTTGGTATCATACTGACCGCCATGAACAGTGGAAGCGGGTGACATCGCCAGTTTTTTTATCAAGGATCTGGAACTGGCGCTACCGCCGAAAATGTGGCCCGACCAATCACAGGCCTTCAAAGACATCAACAATAGTCAGGCGTTTCCGTAGGAAAACATGTTTTCCCCCCAATTTGTTTTTCTGAACAAGCCGCTTCCAGGTGGCCCAAGGCATGTTTGTACAAAGTTTCACGCCAATATTCGAAGATATGACTGCGTATGATCATATTAAGTCATATTTAACGCCCAAAATCGATTATGTACTGAAACTACGTAATTACGAGGCAACACCTATTTTTGCACTTTTACCGCACAAAAGTCCAAATGTCCACGCCGTTTTTTGGAGATAGGCTCTGAAATTTGGTACACGTGTTTTATGCGCCCTACCTGAGCCTTTTACGAATGTTTTTTTTTTTGTTTTGTTTTTGTTCGCCGGAAATTTTAAATCTCTCAAGACCCAAATTTCCCAAAAAATTACAAAACAAACAGTATCTGACGGGAAAAAAAAAACCCACCCGTTAAAGTCTCGGGTAGGGCGCATAAAACACGTGTGCCAAATTTCAGGGTCTATCTCCAAAAAACGGCGTGGACATTGGTCACTCTGGATGCATTTTCCGCGGTATACTTGAACCAGCCTGTAGTCATAAGTTATTGTTTCTACGAGTACGTACGTACGTACATGAAATAACACAGGTAGGTATCAATAGCATCGTGATCCACCACTACTATTATACTAGATAGAGTAGTTGTTCGTGTTCTCATACATATAATGAGGTGGTGTATTTGGTAGATTTGACAGGGCTACGTACATTTTCTATCTTCGGTATTTCGTTGCCACAAGCAGTCGTGCCTTACATACAGTTTGTAACACAGTTCTTAGGTTGTTATAAATATCCCGAAAGGAAAAGAGGCCGAACTTTTACTCTTATTATGTGTTCTCCATGTATTTGGTAACATACGTGTTGGGGAAAATATGTTTTCCGTCATAAACTATGGTATCGGGTATATGGTTGATCCGTACATTCGTTTAATTTTCCTTGGAGGCTAGGTAAACCCCGGGTCTGCTTTACGACTAATAAAGAGAGAGATGTAGTAAAAGGGCGAAGATCATAAATGGGATGGAAATATATATATATGACCGGGATGGGCTCGTAGCATGGTTGGGTGATTGACAGCCCCAACATCCTGTGTCTTGGACGATACAGGATACTGTAGTATGCATTACCCTACTCTGGGCAGAGTTATTTTCTCGTTATATTACCAGCTCTATCTTGGCTCTATACGAGTCCCTATTGAATAACATATTCCTCGGTTCGTCCGAGGGCCAGTATTCTATATCCTCAATGGGACACAACAATAATATATATATGCATACCCTGCTACTTTCCATCACGTCTTCTTCTCTCCGTCCGAGGCACCGTCCACACCCGTTCCCGTGACGCAGCCATACCCCGTGTACGTGTTGTCCCGTTAGTACATATACCAGGTACCAAGTTCTTTTTTGCTCGAGAGGTTTCTGAATGATCGGGATCCTTAACCCATACAGAACAGAAAAAAAACGTCCCACACTAATTCCAAGTAGTTTGTCCCCAAATTCGTGCGACCAGTTCTTAAGGGGTTAACCAAAATTCGTCGGACTTTCATTATTGTGGTGCAACATATTTCATCATATCTACACTTCTTATGGAATTGTTCATCGGGTACGAGTACGTACGACGTAGCACTTTTAACTTCCTCCAATTTTGTTTTTTTTTGTGAGATGGAGCATGGAGCTCCATCAAAACGTAAGTCTCGGGGAAAAAAAAGGTTGCACCTTTATCGTCGTAGCATGCGAAGGTAGACTATGTTGTTACCAGGTGTATTATATTGTTACCAGGTACCAGGTATACTGTACACAGCAATAAAACATCGAGCAATAACAAAGCAGAGTAAAAAATCACGAAAACGATATAAAACAAATTTCGCTTTTCGTAATTTCGTCCAGGCAGACATGCCACCGCAGCAAGCACTTACTCACTGATGGTGGTTTTGATTTGTTTTTTTTGCAATTTTAGCTTTGGGCAGGAGTGTACAACAGTACAGCAGTACAGGACACCTTTCGTAATAAGAAGCGGGCCAATAAGAAAGCAGGCTGAGATTTAGAGGAAAAAACGAAATTCGGGAGTCGTTAACTCGAAATTAGTATATAAAGCACCCTCTCTCGAATAAGAAATCCAGCCTGGACCATATTTTCTGTTTCTTGCCAGTCAGGTGTTCTGCACTATGTTGTACCAGGAATTCATATTATTATGATAATATAACGAAAAACCAACAGCTGTGAGACGAGTACTAATTTTATACCTGGTAATATTAATAGTATTAATCTTATACGTCGTACCTGGTAATATTAATAGTGCCGTTTGTTTCCTCTTTTTCTCGAGCACCTTGACTGTGAGCGCACAACGAAAACTCCACGCTCGTACCGTACATACTGCGTGTGTGAACTACTCTGCTCTGTGTGGCATTGCCTCTTGTAGTAGAGAGAAAACCAAGATCACGAGCACACAAAAAAAGCATCTGGCATTAGCAGTAGTAAGAGAAAATCATCTATCTCTGGAACTGCCGCACGACGCGTATCGTGCATACTCGTCTACACGACGAGTATTGTAAAAAACTGCAAAAAGGTGCTTTTGTTGTGGTTCGGTTGCCCGTTATTTCCTTCCGTTCTCAGTCTTCCTACGTATGTTTACTAAACATATAACATATATATACATAGAGTATACCTGGTATAAAACATTTCCAGGGACAAGATTTATATAATACTTAAATAATTTACGCGTAGCGAAAGGGGGAGAACAATATACTGTATACATCTATATACAATATAGTATCTACAGGGTATCACCGTCGTCATGGCATGACTTGATACATCAACAACAGTGGGCAGACGTACCTGGCTGTGGACAAGGCCCCCAACGCCAGCAAGCATCCCGTAGCCCAGAACTTGACCATCGTTACGTTGTAGTTGTCAGCGAGATAATGATGATGATGATTGCCACAGCAGCAAGCAACGGAAGGGAAGTTGTTGTGACTAGTTGTGGTGTGCGGGGTGGGGTTGGTTGTGTTTGTGAGAGCCTGAGCGGAAATCGGCGACAGGGCAGTCCAACATTATATTTTTTTGTAAAAATAGTAAAAAACGATTGCCGGCTTTTTTTGCTGCTTGTCGTTTTTATGGTTTGTCATTACACCCGACACTCTCTCTGCCTTGACGTATATGTATATGGTATATATTACATATTAATATATGTATCTGGTATCTGGTGCCTGGTGTGGTGTGGCATACCATTGAACATAATAGTAGGGCATTGCCGTTGGTTCGTCGAGCTAACGACTAACAATAATGCCGGTACTGCTGCTGCAGTGTGGATCCTCACGGTCTGTGACGACATAAAACATCACAACTCCACATTGCTTTGAATCCTGAACGGGGTATTTGTCTGAGACATGTTACAGTAATGTAACGAGATCTTGCTTGTGTCACTTGGTCAGATCTGTGGCCGCTAAAGGTAGAAAGCAAAACGTGTACATCCGCAACAACAGCAGTATCATGAATATTGTCGTTTAACATAATAATGAAACCGTCCCTTCTATATATTATCTATGGATATATATACATATATTATATATATATATGTGTATACGGTATACGATACATTTTCAACGCGCGTTTTGCAAAAATAATTAACCCTTTTAAAACTGCACTCTTCAGAAACGTAAGTATAAAATGGTATTAATAGAAACCTACAGTATAACTACAGGATATATGATGCTAATTCCGAGATTTTTCTCCCCATAAAGTGATTGCGGTCCTAAAACCCGGCCGTGGCCCTGAATTGCCAAAACATATCGATTCCCTCAATGTTTAGTACCAAAAATAGTTTTTTCAACAAAGCCGTTTCATATTTTACTAGCGGTACAGCCACGGCTCCACCCGCGGCGCTAGCCCTGCGTTTCCTATAGAAGGGTGTATCACCTGATATAGCAGTAGTAGTCGTATATATGCTGTGATGTACCACTCTGAACGGAAATGTATGAACCATCGTGCGGGCAAGAACCGACCCGGGGGATGTCCGTTTTCGTCCCCGGGTTGTTAGAGTTGTAGATGTATGCAACCGTTTATGATTCGGGCATGGGACACTATCGTCCCCGGGTGCGGTCGAATATCGAAGTTGTCCCGAAAGTCCACGCTCGCCGCACGCTGGCTTCATGAGCCCCAGCCCAATCAGCACTCAGCCGATGGGGGTGGAGTTTCCACACCTTGCAAGGCGGTATCGACCCGGGGAACTCCGTTTTCGTCCCCGGGTTATTAGAGTTGTAGATGTATGGAAGGATTTGGGATCCCGAGAAGAGACACTATAGTTCGCGGGTGCGGCGGAACTTCGCCGTTGTCCCGAGGGGCAACTCCAGCCACGCGCTGGCTCCATAAGCCCCAGCCCAATCAGCCAATCAGCCGATGGCGGTGGGGTTTCCACACCTTGCGAAGCGGTATCGACCCGGGGGAAATCCGTTTTCGTCCCCGGGTTGTTAGAGTTGTAGATGTATGGAAATATTTCGGAGCCCAGGATGGGACACTACTATACCCGAGTGCGGCGGGACCTCGCCGTTGTCACAAGGGGAAACTCCAGCCACGCGCTGGCTCCATAAGCCCCAGCCAATCAGCTATCACCCGATGGGGGTGGGGTTTCCGCACCTTGCGAAGCGGTATCGACCCGGGGGAACTCCGTTTTCGTCCCCGGGTTGTTGGAGTTGTAGATGTATGGAAGGATTTCGGATCCGAGGATGGGACACTACTATCCCCGGGTGCGGCGGGACCTCGCCGTTGTCACAAGGGGCAACTCCAGCCACGCGCTGGCTCCATAAGCCCCAGCCAATCAGCTATCACCCGATGGGGGTGGGTTTTCCGCACCTTGTGAGGCGGTATCGACCCGGGTGAACTCCGTTTTCGTCCCCGGGTTGTTGGAGTTGTAGATGTATGGAAGGATTTCGGATCCGAGGATGGGACACTACTATCCCCGGGTGCGGCGGGACCTCGCCGTTGTCACAAGGGGCAACTCCAGCCACGCGCTGGCTCCATAAGCCCCAGCCAATCAGCTATGACCCGATGGGGGTGGGTTTTCCACACCTTGCGAGGCGGTATCGACCCGGGGGAACTCCGTTTTCGTCCCCGGGTTGTTGGAGTTGTAGATGTATGGAAGGATTTCGGATCCGAGGATGGGACACTACTATCCCCGGGTGCGGCGGGACCTCGCCGTTGTCACAAGGGGCAACTCCAGCCACGCGCTGGCTCCATAAGCCCCAGCCAATCAGCTATGACCCGATGGGGGTGGGTTTTCCGCACCTTGTGAGGCGGTATCGACCCGGGTGAACTCCGTTTTCGTCCCCGGGTTGCTGGAATTGTACACGTATGGAAGGGTTTCGGATCCGAGGATGGGACACTATCGTTCCCGGGTGCGGCGGGGACCTCGATGTTGTCCCGAGGGGCAACTCTCGCCGCGCGCTGGCTCTATAAGCCTTTGCCCAATCGGCAAACAGCCGATGGGGGTGAGGTTTCAACACCTTGCGAGGCGGCATCGACCTGGGAGAACTCCGTTTGTATCCCCGGATTGTTGGATTCCTAGACGTACAGAAGGATTTCTATTTCGATGATGGGACACTACCACCCCCGGGTGCGGCGGGACCTCGATGTTGTCCCGAGTTACAACTCCAGCCGCTCACTGGCTCCATGAGCCCCAGCCGAATCCGCACTCAGCCGGTGGGGGTGGGGCTTCCACACCTTGCGAAGCGGTATCGACCCGGGGGAACTCCGTTTTCGTCCTCGGGTTGTTGGGGTTGTATATGCATGGACGGATTTCGGATCCGGGGATGGGACACTATCATCCTCAGGTGTGATGGGACCTCGCAGTTGTCGCCAGAGGCAACTCCAGCCACGCGCTGACTCCATAAGCCCCAGCCAATCAGCAATCAGCAAATCAGCCGATGGAGGTGGGTTTTCCACACCTTGCGAGGCGGTATCGACTCGGGGGAACTCCATTTGTGTCCCCGTATTGTTGGAGTTGTTGATGTATGGAAGGATGTCGGGTCCGGGGATGGGACACTATTGTCCCCAGGTGCGGCGGGACCTCGGTGTTGTCCCGAGGGGCAACTCTCTCCGCGGGCTAGCTCCATGAGACCCAGCCCAATCAGCCATCAACCTATGGGGGAAGGGTTTCCACACCTTGCGGGGCGGTATCGACCCGGGAGAACTCCGTTTTCCTCAAGTACTTTGGGGTTTCCGATGTATGCAATAATTTCTGATCCGGGGATGGTACCTTGTCGTCTCCGGTTCGGCGGGACATGGACGTTGTTTGGGTGGACAATCCTCGCCGCGCGCTGGCACCATGAGCCCCATATAATCTCAAATCAGCCAGTGGGGGTGGGGTTTCCACACCTTGCGCGTGCCCGTTTTCGTCCCCGGGTTGTTGGAAATGTAGATGCATGGAAGGATTTATGATTAGGCGACTGGACGCTATCGTCCCCGGGTGCCGCTTGCTCCATCAGCCTCAGTTAATCAGTGATCAGCCGATGGGGGTGGAGTTTCCATACCGTGCGAGGCGGTGTCGACCCCGGGGATAGCCGTTTTTGTCCCCGGTTGGTCGGAGTTATAGTGATAAGGAGAGATTGACAATCCGGGGAGGGGGCCCTATGTTACACGGGTGTGGTGGAACCTTGATGGTCCTATTCAGCACCAATCTTCTAGAAATAGCCAGTGGCCTCTGACATGGGTTTGGTCAGCCATTCAGCTGCCGATTTCGTAATTAAATGTTTTTAAGTCAGCAATAAGGCTGGCTGGATGGCTATCAGGGCTTCGTCGGGATTGTAACACGGCCACGACTGTCGGCAGTGATCAGCACTCGACGACCAGGACTCGGCGCGACGTGAGACGCAGTGTCCCGCTTATTGTGTCTTGCACTCTCACTACCGATGCTGCGAGGCGGGACTGAAACGCTCTGGATCGAGAGACTCGCGAGACCATGACAACAATACTCGCAGTGTGCTGTGATGTAGCAATCTGAACGGAAATATAAGGACCATTGGTGAATATATTTAGAGTCAAATGGATCTTTCATTGCCGTCCGTAGTCACTGTCCTTGGGATTGGGGCAACGCTCAGCGCGCGACGGCCAGGACTCGGCGGGGCATGAGACCCGGCGATCCACTGGTTGTGGAACCCAGCCTCCCTACCTATGGGGCAAGGTGGGGCTGAAGCACTCTGAATCGCGAGATCAGGATTCCAGACAGACAGACTAACAGCATTTAATAGTATAGATATTGCGAATATATACTGGAATAAATACTTATATAACGCATCGTGGTATATATAATACGTCGAATACAGTATAATAATTGTACCTGGTCTTAAAAGTTATCATCCGACTTTAAGAAAAATAAAAGATCATAGAAACATTCGTAAGGGCGTTTACACTTTTGGTTTACCAGTACAGTAGTACTACCCTATACGCGAAATTTCGTCATGTATTGAGGTCTGATTTGTGAAAATAATGTAATAAGCATGTGCAAGAGGTTGGACGGAGAAAGTCTGTTTCCCTCTGGTTTTTGGTATTTTGTGGAGCCGCGTTGACTCTTGCTTTACATTATAGGTACGTATTCATAGGTAGGCACGGAAAAAAAGACGAACCCACTTATTTACGACTGCTACGTTGCTGCGCAACATTACAACAGCATTCATTTGCGGCAGCCTATCGGTTTTCGCTGTCAGGGGCACAGCCATTTGATTGTTATAGTTCGTAGAAGACAGCAGCGAGCGCTCGGCCATGCACGGTTTCCCAAGAACAATTAAACTTGAGACGTCGGAAAATACAACAAGAGGCCGCGAAGGAAAGCGCACTTCAATAACAGAAGCAGTTGGGGCACTACTACAGTACTTGTTAATGCTATACTATTATTGCTGTATACAGCGATATTCCCAGTTCATGCGCCAAACAGCCAGGATTGTAATAAGTTTCGCCGTCACACGATGTACATACTCTCGTAATAGTGATGAGGATAGTTCGCAGACAGCAGCGGAAAAGCATGTATGTGTGTATGTGCCCATACGAACAAAAGTAGCATCCCATCCATGCAGTCAATCAAATACATCGTACTCGAAAAGCCCAGCCAACACCGCCAAAAAAACAGTATTGATTGCAAGCACTTGATTTATCCTTATGCGTGCCGTACCAAGTCATGCTCGATAAAATAAAAAAACGTACCCACACCGCAAACCTTGTAAACAATAATGTTTCTTGATAGCACCATAGATTAGTCAGGTCTTGTAAACCAATTTCAAGATACCGACTCGTGGGGTGCGTGTAGAATACGTGAAATGGCACCAACAACCTCCCTCCGTTGATCGTAACATCAGCTCGAGCTACCTCCGCTCGCCACCCAGGCGACGGGTCCACATTATATTATCTCAAGAGTGACGAGCGGGGGCAAGAGCCTTTCATCTCTGTCGAAAGGAGATCCCGTGCTTGCTGCGAGCCCGACGTACTACTGCTGTACGATGTTCAAGCTGCGCCTGCTGTGCTGCGTGATTCTGTTTCCACCTATTTTTAGTAGACGACGGATCCACATCGATGGATGGCTGGGTTTCTTATTTGCTAGAGGGTCATTTCTGTACCATTGTCAAGATACCTCGGACGTACAAGCTTACACAACGTTACGGTTTACGAGAGCAGTGCGTATACTGATGAACTTTGATCGCGACACCAAGGCGAGCTACCTCCGCTCGCCACCCAGACGACGGGTCCTCATCATATCAAGAGCTACGGCCGAGGCCAAAGCGCCTCTCGTCTCTGAGCCAGGGAGACCCCTCGCTCGCTCGCTCGCTCCGAGACTGGCGTACTACTGCGCTATACGATGTTCAAATTGCTGCTGCTGTGCTGTGTGCTTGGTCTGTACGGCAGTGGACACGCGGCGAGATACTGATGGTACGAGACACGAAGTGGGCCCTCCGATAATCAATATCAGCGGAATCCTCGCATTTTCCTCACACCGAACGGCCGAAGTTGAGGCTGGGTGCAAATGGCTTGTATCCGCGTCGACTGTCCCTGCCCATGACCGCAACGTCGAATGTTACGGCGTTCCAGGTGCTCGGGTACGGAAAATAGGGTGATGAGCCGCAGCTACCTATACTAGCTACGCCCGCAGGACTTGGAGTATGAGCGGGGGACAAGTGGTGAGGCACTCCCCGCTGCACTCTAGTAGAAAGGCGATGATGGTCAACCGTCACCTAAGGTTTCCAAGCTGCTGATGGCGTATAAACACGGGGTCAGTATCTGGGAGTCGGGCAACAAGCGACGTCTCTACTCGATACGGCCCCGACGAACGAAATATGAAGCATTTCCACACGTACCATCTCTCTGTCTGCATACCACACGAGTTACATGCATACTGCATACTATCGTACAGTGCACGCTTGAATACCCACTTTGTACTTGCCTGGACCTCGGAATGGATACATTGCGAGAACAGGACACTATACCCTCCCAATAGGTGAGAACAGGAGACGCACACGTCGGATAGCGCGGAAGGAAGGACGTGTGAGTGCCAAACTGATCCTACAACGAACTAAGACTGGATTCAAGGTGAGTGACCTGGATTTAGACCCTCGACCTGTCATAAAACGAAGATTACGTCCTACCGATTATTTCCAAACATTCGTGAGTCATGCTTGGGGCACGTGAGCTCAGGCGGCTCAAAAAAGTGCATCTCGGCAGTGCTTTCGTTATGGGGTGGCGGCGCGTTTCAATGTTTGGCATTCGCTCTTGTTTCTTCTGTAGCTAGAGAGCCTACTCGTTTCACTCTTAGGAATAGATGAACGTCTACTTGTCCTTATGTCCCGTCCATCGCGGGGTCGTATTGAAAACAACCACGTGCTGCGCAAAATCAACAGTAGCCAGTACGTAGCTTGACGTAGCCTATATATTCGCTGCCAGGGACACAGTTATCTGATTGTTGTAGTTCGTAGGAGACAGCAGCAGTAGCATAATGCTGTCGTATGATATGACGAGTAGCGGTACGTACGCGTTCTGGTTGTTGGGTCAGTACGACGAGCTGCCATATACACGAAAAGCAGTTTGTTCGGTATATGATATCGGTTCACAATCTTTCTAAACGGTTTCGTAGTGAGGGGCCCCAACCGACAGGTTTTAGGTACGAAGAGTGTGCCCGAGTTCCTTCGTAGGGTCATGCCTTATGGTTGAGGTTCGCCGAGGGTGATACGACCTGCGTGGTCTGTTTTTAGGTATTAGTTGAGCTGTGATCAAGGTGCTCGCGCACTCTCTAACTACTCTTCTCTTTCTACACCCATTGTCTCCTCTTCGAGACCCGCTTATAATCAAGACAACACCTGGGACCATATTGTTTTACCAGCTTTGCGGAGCTCGCAGCGCATGCTGTATCAGTCGATCAACATCGATTGAGTGCTTGCCTCAAGTCATATTCAAGAGCAATATGTATTGGCCCTTGATTGAGCAAGCTCCACGTAGCGCACCCACAACACAAGACAACGAGTATATAATGCCGAAGAACTGGGGTTTAAGACTTTAGAAGTCCAATTCAATTGTCCGAACCAAAAAGGCATGCCGAAAGCTAATATGTTGGTGCGTGGGTATGTTTTTAACGGTACACCGCGACATCCGATGTGTTGGGGCATCTTTACAAGAATTCGTGCAAACAACATACACCACCCCAGAAAAAGACGAAATTGGCCTAAACCGCGATAACGTGTTTCTTCACCGACGCCGCCCCCAATGCGCATCTCCATTCCCATCACAATATGCATGTGTCTCACAGAAAACGAAGTGTTGTCTTTCGATTCCTACACTGACCGTTGGTAGTTGAAGTGTCACCTGCACACAGCATATATGACGCCGAGCACATTAAACAACCACCTACTCCGATACAAACGACGGCCTGGACCCTGCCGATATGGCTTAGCTACAAAAGTAGGCCACACGCTTTCTGCGTGAAAATTCAAGCCCAATCCACGTGCGTCCCGAAGGTACTCGGTCCGATATGTTGCTGGCGTCAAATCACATAGCTGCGACACACACGTCATCACCGGGGAAGCCAATCAGCGTAGTTCCCTCCACAACCTCACCCACAGTGCAGTCGTTGCTGTCCTCGTAAAACTATGCAGGAACCAATGGCACATACGTTGTGGCGGGCCGACGGCAGTAAGTGGGGAGAACGCCAACGTGTTTGATTAGCGACCCAGGTGTCATCGAGGGTGTATCAAAGACCGTTTCAGAGTACTGGATCTGAAATCTGGAATCTAGAATCACTACTTCGAAGTTTCAAAAACGCGACTTGTCTACCACGAAGTCCCTTGTGGAAAACGGTAGACATCAGATTTATGCGTATCTAATGGGCATGAAAGTTTAAACTAAGCTTTTAATATTACCGCCCCCTACAGGGGGGGGATCGAGGTTCTAGATTCCAGATTCCAGATTCCACGTTCCAGATTCTAGACTCCAGATTCTAGACTCCAGATTCATAAACTATGTTATAAACAGGGCACGCCGCCGTGCGGACACAATGAGGGCCCACGAGATCGCACGCTATGATTTATCACGCACAGGACGCAGACGATCTACCAGCATGGCATACTACACGTACCATGCATGGGTGTATGCTATAAAGAACGCAGGAAGCGTAAGAGCGCCAGCGGTGAGCATATAAATGTACAGGGTCTCGGAAGGATGGGGGCTTTGGCCATGCCTGACGAGTGGGCAGCCAGATGGCTTTGCAAACCCACGAAAGGCTCGGGGACACGGATGACGTTGCAGGCGTTTACAGCAACTCACCCCGCGCGTGGTGTCGACGGTGTTGTCCACAAAGCGCACCGCGGATGGCCTCTCGAAGGTAAGCGAGCCAAAGCCAGACTCGGTACCCGAGTCGCTGAGCAAGACACGTAAGGCACGAAAACCGGAAGGGAGGAGGGTCACACGTGTCACGGGCGGATTTTCATCGTGGCATGTCCTTGCCGGCCGCGAGAGACATGGTGGATGTCATGCGCAGTAGAGGTTGT
Source organism: Saccharina japonica (assembly GCA_008828725.1). Taxonomy (NCBI): domain Eukaryota; class Phaeophyceae; order Laminariales; family Laminariaceae; genus Saccharina; species Saccharina japonica. The sequence continues at coordinate 452,409 of MEHQ01001248.1, read as the reverse complement.
AGCGCGATCGGGCACGAAAGCGGAGGGGACACTCGATGTTCAACTGAAGGTGTCAGGAGACAGAATTGTCACTCCTCGACAGACAGCAACTTCGCTATGATTGACATACCTTGACCGACAACATTTGCAGTAGTGTTGGCCCTGCACCTTAAACATAAAGTATTTTGGCATCTATGAGTACAACGGCTATATAGCTCAGAAACGTTGCCGGGTATCGCCTTGAAAAACTAAAAACAGACGTTCCTGAGAATTTCGAAAGTTGGCAAAACTCACCTTCGAAACCTCTCAGAGAACAGGACGGCAAAGGCGCCACCAGAGCCTTCTGCTGTGTTTCCGTTGAACTGCACCCCCCTTCGGAACCTGTCAAGCCGGACAGGCACGACAAATGAGGGGCAGGTCCGTTCTCGCTAAAATTCGGGTGCCATCAAAACGCGCGAGCGAAACTCGGTAGAACGCTGAGGACGCAGGACACACATACATGCGCGTACCCATGATGTTGTGTTCACCAAGACATATGTGACAACACCGCCCTGCCATTCGCAAGACGGCCGTACTTCACGTTTGTTTGGGCATGTATACGGCTTTTAGTACCAAGCAACTCCTATTTATCCTTGGAGAAAGTAATGGTAGGGACGAAGAAGCTAAGTTTGCGGGTTTTAAATACGCATGGCTTCTTAAATGGTTACACCGTTACTATGAACGCCGCCTATACCCAACTTCTAGCGAGCGGTCGACGAGGCTGCCCACCCGCGTAATTGGTGGTGCCTATCCCTGAAACACATATGTATCTATCCTCACATATCCAGCAGGATATTCATTAAAAACGAATTTACCGTTGTTGCAGTGTTGTCGCTATATCAAGGCACGTTTCACAGTACTCACGTCACGTCTCCACCTTCAACGGCGATGGCACCACCGTCGAACTCGGAGAGGTTGTTGTTGAACTGAACAGCGCGTCGGAACCTGTGACCATCAGCCAAACATTGCATCCGAGATTGGCGTGCGTATAGAACGAGCCACCGAATTTGCGAACGTAATGTAAGAATCAGAGCGGATTGTGCTTGACCCGGAGTTCGAACTACATTGTTGATGCAACTTCTTCAAGCGTGGCATGTATACGCGGCGGAGCAGCAAGACGCCTCCGCACGCGTGGCTGCCGTACGTGTGGACATCCTGTACAGTGCTCTGTGCATCGGCGCCCATTCCAAAGCGGCCGCCAAGCCGTCGTCAGTGCATGGTCGACAGCGCTACTCTGGACGAAACTTGCCACACAGTGAAAGCCCGAATATACAAACAACGTGTGCACTACATGCGTATCGTGTCCAACGGACACTAGAGATTCGAGTCAAGCAGAACGGGAACGCACTCACGTCATTGATCCGAACTGGTTTCGGATAGCGCCACCGTTGCTCCCGGATGTGTTGTCGTTGAAGCGCGCCTTCCCGTAGAAGCTAATGGAGTGGGAACAGCAGGGTTTCGAAACAGGGTGCCAGTGTCAGCAGGACGTGCATTGGAAGGTTTCGTGTCACGAACCAAAGAAGGGGGTGGCGGGTTACGCGTACCCGAATTGTACCCGGAAACTCCGTATGCTACACATTTCGAATACCGATACTCGACTCAACCGTCAAAACACGGAGTACAGGAATACCACGCAGTAAGGGAGGGGGGCTTCCGTCTGGGCTGTTCGTATGGCGAGCTCAATATCTCTCCCGGAATATGACTTAAAGAGGTTGTAAGCGTAGTTCGCGCACTCCGACCGACAGAGTTATCATGCGTTTCGTCTCGAAAAAAACAAACTACTGTAGAAAACGTATTGATACGTTTTGAATAATACTTCAGGTTATTTCTCACTGGAGGAGCTAAATCGGTCAAACACTACTGCCTCAGAAGGCAAAAAGAGGTACATACTCCTATGCCGTGGCATTGCCCAGTTTACAGCCGTTAGGGCCGGGTGTGGGGTCCTACTTGTATATCTAGGAACCATGTTATATGCAACGTTCAAGTAGAGTACGCCCGAATCATAAGCTTTCCGAGGAGTCACTGTTGCCGTAGTTTACAAATTCCCCGTCTAAAGAAAAAAGTGTGTCCCACCCGACACGAAACCAGAGAAAAAACGGTTAATCTTGTCTACTACGACAACCATTGTTGGATCACGCTGTACTGCAGAGGCTCGCAGTGAACGTTGCCGTCCGGATCATGAGTTTGTGGGGTCGTCGACGTTGACAAGGGCAACAACGTCTCACATCATTTCTCCACTGTTGGTCACCGGCGAGTCTTCGGCGTTGGTGCATCTCCTGTTGTTGATGAAGAACGCGTCACCTCGGAATCTGGACACGGTACAGGTAAGTTCCCGACGGCAGTGCCGAAACGGGTGACAGGGGTTCGTGTCGGGAAAAGAGGAGCACACGATCCCGCGGAATGATCACACTGTGTTGAAGAGGGGCGGGGCGGCGAGTTTCCAATAATTGACGCATACGATATGGTAAGGGTGCGCCGAAGTATATATGAAGCTCCTCACGTTTGGTGCGCTCTAGTTCTAGCAGGTAACCACGAAGACTGGTAAGTTGGAGGTCGAGGGTTCGAGTCTCCGTATGAATATTGTTATTACCAAATGACACCAACTGTCGCGAGCGCATAATATTATAAAATAGCATGGGTAGGCACAATGCAAAGAGGGTTGACGAGAAAAGGAGGTGCTGAAATATTCTCGCGATAAAAGTGCAAGGCAAGAACCTTAGTGGGGAAGGAGGGAGAAGAGCTCACTTTGTGACCCCGGATCTGAGTTACGACTATGCAGGAAGGAGAGAGAAAGGAAGGGCGATACTAATAACGGGAATGGAAAAACATAAAAAAATAAGTTTTGCCATCCAAAAGCTAACAAACAAAATACGTTCGAATCAACACGTCCATGTCCTACAGTACAGTACGTGAACACCGATTACTCGCATGTTTGATCATTAACATGAGTTGCATTCCAATGACAATACATGCCTTATAAGGCGTATGCCTTATTGCACAGGGCGTATGCCCTAATGTATAAAGCCTACGCCTTATTTTATATGGCGTGTGCCTCAGTGGGTAGTTCCCCAGTTTAGGGGCCCTTTCGGTTATAAAAACCAAAGTGTACTTGAGTGTTGCAAAACAATTGCTTTTCGTCTTTTTTACAGCAGCAATATTATTTCTGGTATAACAACATAATATCAGTAATCCTTACGAAACACGGCATAGCTCCAGTTCTAATGCTCAGACCGCCGACCGAACAACGTATAGCTTGTTCGTTATTGTCTCTAAGAGATGTTCAGGCTCTTGGATCTGCAGGGAGTGTAGGCCTTGCTTTGTTTGCATCACGAAACGAAAGTGCTCCGCAGCAATATTTGTGGTCGTTTCGGAGATCCTGTATGTTATCTACACTTTGCTGTGGCCACGGGGGATGCCACGGACGCTTAAAATAGAGGCCCACATTGGTTCGCGTACTACAGTAGTGTTCGGCGTCCTCGTCGACAACCTGAGCTAAAACATTACCAGCAGCCGGAGAAACTGTCATTTTTCAAATTCGTCTTTGGGTACCAGGGATATGGCGACTCGTTGTTTAGGAAGAGGCACGTTTCGTGATGAAAACGGCGTCTGATCGATACGCCGTCTGAGACAAATATGTTGACCAGGGCCTACGCTCTGCAACACTACTCCTCGGTCGGTAGTATGAGCATTACAACTGGAGAAATGTGGTTTTCCGCAGGGAGTCATGAAAACGTAGAAATTATCCCAGAAACAGTATGGCAACTGCGAAAAACATACGGATTTTTATTTTTATTTGCTCTAATATTGTTTGCCCGAAAGGGGCCCTTAAGGAGCATACTAACAGTCAGTCATAACTCTTTTGGTAAAAAAAAGTGCTATATACGCCGTTCCTCTATTGTAGCGCGGTATGATACATCACACATAGTATATAGTTCCAAGCATATCGTCAATACGCCTAATACATTTAGCTGCCGCTCGTGGAATTCACCGAACTGTTGTGTAAACCAACGACGCCAAATCTACGCCTTCATATCGGTGGCTTAGAATAATCTAGACAAGCCACGGCTGGTCCAGAAGGCTGCTCAGGATAAAGCCTTATCTGGAACGTCAACGTTCATGGACATAAATCATTGTGGTGTGCTGTGCGCTGTGCTGGAGGTTGAAGGCGCACGCCTGGATGGCGGCTTGCCCACAGGTGCACGTCGATCACGGTGGCGGTCAAATGTCTATCAACTATATCTGACAAAGCTGGAGAGGCCACACATTTTGTTTTTCGAAACGTACATGCGACAACAACTGTAGCAGGGATCCTCCCTGAAGGATGCCTAGGTACACCTTACTTCTACTGTTTACTACTGTAGGGTGCGACAAACACGGAAAGACGGTGGAAAGACGGTGACAGCTCCTTTGTTCTCCCTTTGTTCTCTACCAGTACGTTTGTCGTGCTCTGGCTTTTCAAATGTCCAGCCACCTGCAGCGCAACAGTTCTACTCGAACAGTTGTACGAGAAGCCCGAAAGACCAGGACAAACCACAAGACGTCATGGAACTGCGCACAAACCACACCCAAGGGACGAGTACAGAGCAGTGAATAAGTCGCACGGAAAGCATCCCACCAGGCGGTTAAACACAGTGATTCGCACCTCATTCTGGAGTCAGCGCCGTCGTTGGTGAGTACGCAGCCACCGCTTCCTCCGTCACTAGCGCTCGAGGCGTCGAACGTCACGGTCGTTGAGAACCTGAAACACCACACACCCATCACACATTGTTGGTTGTCACACGGCATTACTGTAGGTCTGCGGGCAAGGAGTGGGCTTCGTGGTGGAGGTTGGATGCTAGCCACTGTGCTGTTCAGCAACTGAAAGTACAAAGACACAACAGCGAAGAGGACGGGAACGCAACAGGGCATCTGCACTGACCTCACGAATCCACCATCGGAGTTATTGATGTTGACAAAGTCGTTTCCTCTGAAATTCGTATCACCACGGAACCTGCACAGTCACAAGATAGACGCGCGATCACAGGCGAACTTGAGTGAACAGTAACACGTGGGGCAGATATCCTGATTGAAACAAACGCCATTAGGGGATCATTAGCGAAGGGCGAGTGTGGACCTCCCGCACTGCAGCCGTCGATTTACGCAGTCCAATAGAGCGAGCCCCGCCCAACACTGACTGGCGAAGGAGGGGAATTCAGTTTTAGTCTACGTGTGGGGGGGGCAGCTGTGCCCATGGTCCGTCCGAGCAAACGTTTTCCCTTTGATCGCGCGAATCGCACTGCAACCATGTATCAGCCAGCTGTTGACTGGGATACAAATACGAAGGCGAACATAAGTTACGGTGGTGGTGTTGTTTTTGGCGAACTGGACCCAAGCGGGGTTTCCAGTTGAGTCGGGGGAGACAAGGAAACGGAGACAATGATGAGCCCACCCCGGAAAAACAAGCCTGCCTGCACATTGAACCAAGAGCCCTGAAGCCCTTGACTATTCCTATATCTCCATGCTCTCTTGTTTTCTAGTACCACGAACCAGCTATGGTGACAAGAGAGTGCCCAGTTAGCAGGGGTGCGAGCGTTCAGGTGTACTACTGTACCCCAAGGCCGCATTGGATGCCCGCCCAGGTGACGGTCTACGCGCGAAGTAGACATATTTTGACTTGCGGTGTTGAAGATAGGCGTGGCAGTATACAACAGCAAACCCCGCGGAGTGCTGCGACCAACTGGAAACGAAAGTCGATCCGAGTGTATTACAGATAGGATTGCACTATCTGAGGCATGCTGCTCACACGACGTGGAAGCTTTTTCAGAGTACTGAATCTGGAATCTGGGATCCGGAATCTCGGTTTTAAAATCGAAAAAACTCGACTTTATAGCCCCTTGTTGAATCCTTAGGCTACGGGGTGCATGTGCATATATATATGTGTGTATCCACTAGGCATGCAAGTTCAAATTGAGCTCTAAATAGACTCGCCGCCTACAAAGGGACGGGGAGATCCCAGCTTCCAGATTCCAGATTCCGACTAAGAATATGATGATGCCCATGCCCAGCTTAACTCTGTAGCACAGACCTCATATGTTGCGAGATGAGCGCTTGGCGGTCTCAACATGGCTGCGATGCCACCGACTAACGCGGCAATATAACTGCTGGGCCCCGCTCGCTCTCACCTCAATTCGCCGTTGGTAACGCTGATCCCACCAGGGTTGTCCACGCTGAGAAACGTCTTCCTGAACCTGCCGCACAGCAGTAGTATCGGTGTTGAAATCGAGAACACTTAGCGGGTGAGCCATCGTCGCCGAAACCTCAGGAAATTGCCACAAACGCGTTACATAGAGGCATCCGTTCGGAGTTAATATACTTGCACCTGGCCCGGAGTAGGAGTTCACATTTCTATTTAACGAAACGGCTAAGAAACGCGCATATAATTTACCTGGTATGGGCTATATGTTACGGATTGGGCTCGAAGGGAGTATGCCGCCTAACCACGCAAGACTGTGAACGAATACGAGAACAGTCCAAAGCGTTGGCGGGCTTTGCTGCCTGTCAATAGATCCCAGGCATGAGTAGGAGCTCATTTTCAACGCTCTGGGAGCACGGTTCCTCGCAAGATATTGTAGTAACGCTGTCTATGTGTTCTTACTGCTTCGTTAGCGAGCTGACTGGAATCAACCACTGGGGATAATGTTCGTGGTACCTCCTTCCGTGCATTTACGTGGCAGACCAACACACGACGTGCTCTGTTGTGTCTGTCAGTTTCGAAGCCATCGAACGCGAAACGAAGTGTTGGCAGTGAGGTACCACAAAAGTGTACAAGATCTACGGTAGGTGAACTCGACAGAGCTTCAGCCCAGCTGGGTCCTCGCAAAGATTTGGCAACGCAGTTAGGAAACTACTTGTATAAATACCAAAACCCATGAAGTTCCACAATATTCGTCGACCCTACTATAGGACACCGACTCGTGGGAGAAGGGGAGCCACGACCCGAGGGGGGGCACACCGACAACACTCACTCTGCGCTCCCAGATACGTCAAGAATCCTGCCCGCGTGTTCAATCTCCCGGAACGTAACGTCCCCGTTGAACGTCACGCTGCCGCCTGTGGGTACCGCTACCAGCGAGCCAATAGGAAAGTCCTCATTAGCAAACTACAGCACAAGCATATCACAACACAACGGAACGGCGGTTGGGTAGCAATGAGACGGTTAGCCTGCGCGTTTGTGCTTGCGGTTGCGCGCGACTCTGGGGTGCGCTAGATCGTGCAACGACGGGCGGCTGTTTAACAGGGTGCAGCCCCGCGATACGACTTTTGTCTCGAACTGCAGTGTACTGCCATGCAAAATAAAACTTTTTATCCTAGGTTTCACCTGTAATGGGGTTGTTGGAATGCTGGAAAATCAGGTTTTTGCGGACGGAACAAAATCGGCAGCCTCCAGCGGAGCGACGTGTTCACCGTAACGATGCAGCAACCAGTGATCACTTAAGCACACAGTGTATTCACTGTTTTTTTTACAAACTGCCTGCTTTAGGGAATCACGGGACTCTCCATATCTAGAACCCCCTGCCACGACTTACACCATTGTTAGGCCCAAACAGGGTCTCGGGCATGTCGAACACGAGAGCAGCCCCAGGGAACACGAGGAAGGCGACGTTGATGAACCTGAGGATCGGACGTGTCAAAACGGAATTCCTGTTAGACTCTGTTCGTCGCAATCGCTCTAAATATAGCCGACGGGTATACCTACGCAATCACCTGATACCGGTAAATAACAAGTACCTGGTGCATGTGATCGTGAAAAACTGCGTCCTGGTTTAGCTAGAACCCGGAAATGCTGTGCCTACAATCTTAACGGAATCTCCGCAATGGGTATGCGGTCCGGCGGCCCGCGGCAGAGACAAGAATTATCAGCTGGTGTCCACCAACTGGCTGTTGTGTAGAACACTCCAGCTCTCTGAATACCATATGAAACCATATTTGTATGTTGAGTATTGGTCTTGTTCAAGAGGATAAGAGGAGGAGGAGGAGGAGGAGGAGGGGAAGAAGAAGAAGAAGAAGAAGAAGAAGAAGAAGAAGAAGAAGAAGAAGAAGAAGAAGAAGAAGAAGAGACGCGAACGTGTGCGCACGGAGCACGCTTGATCAATCACAGAGGTTTCCAAACCACCAGAATACCGCTCAAAATACGGTATAACCCTACGCAAACACTAAACCTTGGACAAAAAACGACTTAGCTAGGTTGAACTGGAGCCGGTGTATCGGGGTACCGCCACACATACGAAACTATGGGGGCTGATCCAAGCAGATTCTACCATTTATCTAACACAATCAGCATGTAACATACCGCACTTCTGGTGCTGCGGAGCATCCTGTTCGTGATGATGTAGCCTACTCGCTACAGGCGACATTGATACCGATGTTATGTTATGCCCTCTCCCCTGTTGCAGCGTCATTATGTGTAGCAAGTACTCCCTCGTCATACCTGGCAGGCGTTATCGCCTTCCCGGGATATGAATATCCCGCCCCCTCGATCACAAGGCATCCGACAGGCGGCTAGTACAACAAACCATAACTTTCAAGCATCGGCAATCACCCTTGTGTGAGTGACTAGAACAGAGCCAGAGGCACCACCTGCATAGCAGTAGCCTGGCCTTAGGCCCATATCACCTTAACTCTTGACACCGATCAGCGGCTCGGTATAGACTACTGGCTAGGCTGGGTAGCATGGCAGATATCGATAGCGCGACCCCTTGATGGAGGTGACATAGTCAAAATTGAAATTTTCAACTCTAGTATAATATTAGCCAATAACAGGTTAATAATGCGCTGTACTTTTGGTTCGCACTTCAAGCGTCTACTAAACTTTTTCTTGCAGTACCGATAAAACAACACCAGGATACCTACTGTAGTTATAACTCCAACACGGTAGGTTGCTCCCCAAATCGTATCTGTTCAGTCACAAAAAGAGCTAATCCAATCGTCACCGCAAAAACAACTCGTATTATGCGCACTTACTGCACTGTGTCGTCGCTTTGGATGGTAAGAGTGCCGCCTTCCACAACAATCGTCGTCACTTCCTCCTGATTCGTGTCCTGATCCCTTATTATCTCGCACTGGATAACTCCCACGCTCAAGTTAATGGTCAGGTCGCCAGTCAAGAGTGACGGGACGCTCAAGAACGTGTCCACGTCGTCGCAGACAGCCCTATTGTGGGGCAGCAGAGAAACAGGGAGAACGTCAATTCATAATGACGATACTTCATCTGGTTAGTAGGTGAAAGGCCGGCTGAGAGTACATAGATCAAGCCATTCATAAGGGGGCCTGCATTACTGGTATACTTTTGACAAGTATGCAGGTAGGATGGTAATATTGCAATAGGCGCTGCACATTGTCACATTGCTCAATAATGGAAAAAATAAAATAACGTGAAAGACGATATAAAGTTTAATGATGGGTGTCGGGAGAACTTACGGTTGAACTGATGTGGATTGGGTTATTAAATATTGCGAGGACCAAAAAATGTTATTTTTCATGTTAATATGAGTACGTACGTACAAGCAGTAGTATTAATATTAATAGTAGAAAGAGGGAAATGTACACCGGTAGCATCAATGATAATAATAATGACAATAACCAAACAGCAGGATTGAATATGAGTGATCGACGTTGAAGATCACATGCTGCACATCGATCGTCGGATGACAACGATGGTCATACTTTATTGTTTCTACGAGTACGTACATGAAATAACATAGACAGGTACTGCTATAGGTATCAATAGCATCATGATTCACCACTACTATTATTATATAGTATAGTACGTAGGTGTTGCGTGTTCTCATACATGTAATATAATGAGCTGTATTTGGCAGGGCTACATTCTCTATCTTCGGTAAATCGTTGCCACAATCAGTCGTGCCTTACACACAGCAGTTGGTAATACAGTTCTTAGTTTATTATAAATAACCCGAAAGGAAGAGGCCGTACTTTTACTATGTGTTCTCCATGTACTTGGTAACATGGCGAGTTGGGGAAAATATAGTTTCCGTCATAAACTATGGCATATCGGGTATATGGTTGATCCATACATTCGTTTAATTTTCCTTGGAGCCTAGGTATACCCCGCTGGTGTGTGTGTGTGTGTGTGTATGTGTGTGTGTGTGTGTGTGTGTGTGTGTGTGNCGAAAAACTTTCCGGCGAGGGAAAACAAGCGACAGCAATGTTCAAAATGTCTCTTTGCCGACGACTCGACGGCAGCGCGGTCTTACTGAGATGTGTATAAGCGACATCCAGCACACACACCCAGTGTCCGTGCCGATTCTTCATCCTAAAAAGGTACCAGTTCTGTGGTCACAAAACTACGACACAGAGATACTACAGTGCAGTAAGCAGAGCAGACAATGCGAAATGCCATATACGACAGGCAAGATGTGGCAGATAACGACGAAGCTTGCTAATATTAAATGATGTCGAGTGTTCGAGTCCCCGTATGGAGATTTGTTTTTCTCAAATGACACCAAATGTCGAGAGCGCTTATTATAGCGTGGGTAGGCACAATTCGACGAGAGTCGCCGAGGGAAGGAAGTGCTGAAATCTTCTCGCGATAAAAATGCAAGGCAAGTACCATAGGAGAAGAGCCTATACTTAAGTGACCCCGGATCTGAGTTACGACTAAAGAGGGAGAGATAATAGAAGGGCGAAGATCATAAATGGGATGGAAATACATATATATAATATGACCATGTATGTATGTGGGGAATCAACTATTCTTGACCGGGATATGTTCGTCGCATGGTTGGGTGTCCCAACATCCTGTGTCTTGGACGATACAGGATCATATGCATTGTCCTACTCTAGGCGGAGTTTTTTTGGAGTTTGTTTGCGGTTCTTTTCGGGTTATTTTCCCGTTACATTATAGTACCAGCTCTCCACGAGTCCCTATTTAGATACATATTCCTCGGTTCGTCCGAGGGCCAGTACTCTATCTCCAATGGGACAACAAAACTTTATGAATACATATATTTCCAGCACGTCTTCTTCTCTCCCTCCCCTCATGGGGATCCGAGGCACACCCGTTCCCGCGACGCAGCCATACCCCGTGTACGAGTTGTCCCGTTAGTACATGCCAGGTACTACTTTTTGGCTCAAGAGGTTTCTGAATGATCGGGCTCCTTAACCCAAATCCGTCGGACTTTCATTCTTGTGGTGCAACATATTTCATCTTATCTATACTTAGGCCATGGAACTATTCATCGGGTGACACTTTTATCTTCCTTCAAAATATGTTTTTTTTGGTGAGATGGAGCTCGTCAAGTACGTAGTCTCGGGGGGGAAAAAACATGTCGCACCTTTATCGTACCCGTAGCATGCGAAGGTAGACAACACGGCTGCACAAGAAGAGGCGCACTATATTATTACCAGGTACCAGGTATACTGCTGTACGTCCACAGCAATAAGAACATCGAGTAATATAGCAGACTAAAAAAATCACCAAAATGATATTTAAAAAAAACTCGCTTTTCGTAGTTTCGTCCAGGCAGACATGCCACCGCAGCAAGCACTCACTGATGATAGTTTTGATTTGTTTATTTTGCGATTTTCGCTTCGGGCAGGAGTGTACAGTACAGTTGTACAGGACGCCTTCTTCATAATAAGAAGCAGGCCGGCCAATAAGAAAGCAGGCTGAGATTTAGAGGAAAACACGAAAATCGGGAGTCGTTTACTCGAAATTAGTGTATAAAGCACCCTCTCTCGAATAAGAAATCCACAGCCTGTGGACCATATTTTTTGTTTCTTGTCGGTCAGGTGTTCTGCACTATGTTGTATACCGTAAATGTTATACAGTACCGGCCGGCTCATAAAAAACCAGAGATCGGGCTTAGGCTGACTTTCTTATTTGAGAAAGAGGTGTGTCCCATTCAGTATAATAGCTGTCGACTTTCTTCATTCCCCCGTAATGTTTACGCTGAGTTTCTTGTGGGGCATTTCCTTATGAGAAGGCCGGTAGTGTAATAACGTAATAACATGACGAAAAAACAACAGCTGTGAGACGAGTATTAACCCTTTTAGAACTGCAGTCCCGTTATGGGGACAAACCACTCTAATTCTAAGTAGTCTGTCCCCAAAACGGGACTGCAGTTCTACAAGGGTTAATATTATAATACTATTAGTCTTCCCTTCTTCCCCTCGCTGCCTCGGCAAAGTTTTTGCTTTGGCATGGCCCATAGCGAGGGGGGGGGTCTTTCTAGCGAGCAAGGCTAGGCTCACCCTCAAGCGGACCGATACCTTCTTGCTGCTGCGCACCCGCCGCGAAGCGTGTGCAGCGGTAGAGTTGGATCGGCACTGGTGCGTCAGGCGCAAAAGTCCAGATGCACGGGCCTTTTTGGCCGTCGGTGTAGACAGCAATGTCCATCTCACTTTTGTGCGCGGAGGCAGACGCCATCAGAAAGGTGGACGGACACTACGTACACAGCCCTAGGTATGTTTGCTAGAGGGAGCTGTACTGTCTCAGTAACCTGGCTTCGCCATCAAAGGAGGAGGGAGCGTGTGGCGACGAGCTGTTGTTGGACTGGTCAATCCCTTCAGCGCGAGAATTTTTATTTTTCAGACCAAGCACCCTGAGTGCAACGAGAGAGAAAGCGAGGAGCCGACTGGGAAGGACAGCAACGAGAGCGTGTACGGACGGAGCGGGTCGAGTGTGGTCGTGCTAGGACTGGCCGAGCGGCACCGGAGCGGCGCGCCTGAGCAGCAGCACAGCAGCGCGCCGGCGCAGCAGCACAGCAGCGCACAGGAGAAGCGATCCGGAGCACGGACGACATCGACCCGTGACGGACGAACATTATTGTTTTTTTTTTTTCTGTTGACAAATTCTTCGCTTTTTCCCCCGAATGTTGTTGTTGGGTCGGTGTGGATGACGTCACTGGTTTTGTAGAGAGACGCGGCAGAGATGGCGCGGACACCCCGGGTGCCTTCATTGTGTGCCTGATCGTGGAAGACCCCTTCAATGTGGAACGATTCCTAATCAGTGTCGATGTTTATAATGCTGTGCCTAACACAGACCGTTCAGGATAGATTCGGGTAATTGTCAATGGACATGATGGCTTTGGTTGGCTGTTCTTTTTCACTTTGTGCCCGCGGACTGTCATTCTGGCAGCACTTCAGACAGCAGCTGCGTGCTCCATCTTGTTCCCACGCCTACCGTTTGTTTTTGTACAGACAGCACTTCAGACAGTAGTTACGCTGTAGTCGGCAAATTCATTGGTAAAGAGTGGGGGGGGGGGGGGGGGGGGACGATGCTGCTGTAGTCGAATGGAGATTGCGGGCGTGTAGTTCAGTTTTGGACACGCATAACATGCTGTAGGGATTTTAGGTGTACCTCTTCGGACTTGTGTATCCTTTCCCTGCTAAGTGTACGTGTTCTTTAGGATTCTCTGATGGCTCTAGCACTTTTGTGACCCCGGGCCGTGATCTTGCTAGATCAGACTATAGGGATTAGCAACTGAAACGAGTTTAATGTGAAGATAACAACAACAACAACAACAACAACAACAACAACAACAACAACAACAACAACAACAACAACAACATTAGTGCATTTGTTTCCTCTTTTTTCGGGCGCCTTGATTGTGAGCGCACAAAGCAAACTCCACGCTCGTACCGTACATACTGCGTGTGTGAACTAACTCTGCTGTGGCCTTGTCTCTCTTGTAGAGAGCCAGCCAAGATCAAGAGCGCAACAAAAAAGCATCTGGCAGTAACAGTCGTAAGAGAAAATCATCTGTCTCTTGGACTGCCACACGACGCGTATCGTGTGTACTCGTACGAGTATACACGACGAGTATTTTTCTGTCAAAACCTGCCTCGAAGGTCCTTTTGTTGTGCTTCGATTGCCCGTCATTTCCTTCCGTTCTCAGTCTTTCTATTATGTTTACTAAACATAGAACATATATATATAAAACATTTCCAGGTACAAGATTTATATAATAGTTAATTCATTTAGCGAAAGGGGGAGAACAATATATACATTATATACATATATACTGTAGGATATATCACCGTCGTCATGGCATGACTTGATACAACAGTGGCCAGACCTACCTGGCTGTGGACAAGGCCCCCAACGCCAGCAAGCATCCCGTAGCCCAGAACTTGACCATCGTTACGTTGTAGTTGTCAGCGAGATGTTGACGAGGATGATTGTCACAGCAGCAAGCAACCGAAAGGAAGGTGTTGTGATTAGTTGTGGTGTGCGGGGTGGGGTTGGTCGTGTTTGTGAGGGCCTGAGCGGAAATCGGCGACAGGGCAGTCCAACATAATATGTTTTTAGTAAAAACGGTTGCCGGCTTTTTTTTGCGGCTTGTTGTTTTTATGGTTTGTCATTACACCGGACACTTTCTCTGCCTTGACGTATATATGGTATATATGACATATTAATGTATGTATCTGGTATATGTTGCCTGGTGTGGTGTGGCATAACATTGAACAAAATAGTAGGGCATTGCCGTTGGTTCGTAGAGCTAACGACTATTACGGGACACCATAGTTAATAGGACCTACGATAGAGACAAAACCTATATGTGTACCAGTTTTTACTAACCATATTTGGTCCTGTTAACTATGGTCCCCCGTAATAACAACGATGCCGGTACTGCTGCTGTAGTGTGGATCTTAACCCTTTCAGGACTGCAGTCCCGCGTTGGGGACAAACCACTCTAATTCTAAGCAATTTGTCCCCATAACGGGACTCCAGTCCTATAAGGGGTGACGACAGAAAACATCACAACCCCACATTGCTTTGAATCCTGTACGGGGTATTTGTCTGAGACATGGTACAGTAATGTAACGAGATATTTCTTGTGTCACTTGGTCAGGTCTGTGGCGCCCCTAAAGGTTGAAAGCAGAACGTGTACACCAGCAACAACAGCAGTATCATGAATATTGTCGTTTCACATAATAATGAAACCGTCCCTTTATATGTAATATCTATGAATATATATGGGTATATGGTATACGATACACCCACAACGCGCTTTTTGCCAAATTAATTAACCCTTTTAAAACTGCACTTTGCAGAAACGTAAGTATAAAATAGTATGAATAGAAACCTACCGGATAAACTACAATATATATAACGCTACTTCCGAGAAGTTTCTCCCCAGTAAGGGATTGCGGTCCTAAAACCCCGCCGTGGTCGTGAATTGCGAAAACGAATCAATTCCCTCGATGTTCAGTACCAAAAGTCTTTTCAACAAAGCCGTTCCATATTTCACTAGCGGTATAGCCACGGCTCCACCCGTGGCGCTAGCCCTGCGCTTCCAATAGAAGTGTGTATCACCTGATATAGCAGTAGTCGCATACTGTGATGTACCACTCTAAACGGGAATGTAAGCACCATCGTTCGGGCAAGAACCGACCCGGGGGATATCCGTTTTCGTCCCCGGGTTGTTAGAGTTGTAGATGTATGCAACCGTTTCTGGTCCAGGCAGGGGACATTATCGTCCCCGGGTGCGGTCGGACATCGACGTTGTCCCGAAAAGCAACTCTCGCCGCGCGCTGGCTTCATGAGCCCCAGCCCAATCAGCACTCAGCCGATGGGGGTGGGGTTTTCACACCTTGCAAGGCGGTATCGACCCGGGGGAACTCCGTTTTCGTCCCCTTGTTGTTAGATATGTAGATGTATGGAATGATTTCGGATCCGGAGATGAGACACTATCGTCCCCGGGTGCGGCGGGACTTCGCCGTTGTCCCGAGGGGCAACTCCAGCCACGAGCTGGCTCCAAAAGCCCAAGCCAATCAGCCAATCAGCCGACGGCGGTGGGGTTTCCACACCTTGCGAGGCGGTATCGACCCGGGGGGACTCCGTTTTCGTCCCCGGGTTGTTGAAGTTTTAGATGTATGGAAGGATTTCGGATCCGAGGATGGGGCACTACTATCCCCGGGTGCGGCGGGACCTCGACGTTGTCCCGAGGGGCAACTCCAGCCACGCGCTGGCTCCATAAGCCCCAGTTAATCAGCTATCACCCGATGGGGGTGGGGTTTCCACACCTTGCGAGGCGGAATCGACCCGGGTGAACACCGTTTTCGTCCCCGAGTTGTTGGAGTTGTAGATCCGTATGGAAGGATTTATGAACCGGGGATGGGACACTATCGTCCCCGGGTGCGTCGGGACCTGGCCGTTGTCCCGAGGGGCAACTCCAGCCACGCGCTGGCTCCATAAGTCACAGTCAATCAGCAATCAGCCGATGGCGGTCGGTTTTCAACACCTTGCGTGGCGGTGTCGACCCGGGGGATCTCCGTTTTCGTCCCTGGTTTGTTGGAGTTGTAGATACATTGAAGTATTTATGATCCGGGGATGAGACACTATCGTCCTCGGGTGCGGCTGGATCTCGATGCTGTCCCGATGGGCAACTCCAGCCACGCGCTGGCCCCATAAGCCCCAGCCCAATCAGCAATCACCCGATAGGGGTGGGGTTTCCACACCTCGCGAGGAGGTATCGACCCTGGGGAACTCCGTTTTCGTCCCCGGGCTGTTGGAGTTGTAGATGTTTGGAAGGAATTATGATCCGGGGATGGGCCACTATCGTCCCCGGGTGCGGCGGGACCTCGTCGTTGTCCCGAGTTCCGAGGGCCAACTCCAGCCACGCCCTCGCTCCATTAGCCCCAGCCAATCAGTAACCAGCTGATGAGGGTGGGGTTTCCACACCTTGCAAGGCGGTATCGACCCGGAGGAAATACTTTTCGTCGCCGGGTTGTTGGAGTTGTAGATTTATGGAAGGATTTATGATCAGGGGATGGGGCACTATCGTCCCCGGTTGCGGCGGAGACCTCGATGTTATCCCGAGGGGCAACGTTCGCCCGCACTGGCTCCATGAGCCCCAGCTCAATCAGCAATGGGCCGGTTGGGGTGGGCTTTCCACACCTCGCGAGGCGGTATCGACCCGGGGAGTGTCCCTTTTCGACCCCGGTTTGTTGGAGTTGTAGATGTATGGAATGATTGCGGACCCGGGAAAGGGATACTACCATCCCCTATTGTGGCGGGACTTCGATGTTGTCCCGAGGGGCAACTCTCGCCGCTCGCTGGCTCCATAAGCCTCAGCCTAATCGGCAAACAGCCGATGGTCGTGAGGATTCAACACCGTGCGAGGCGGTATCGACCCGGGGGGGCCACGTTTTGACGTATGGAAGGACTTCTGTTTCGGGGATGGGACACTATCACCCCCGGGTGCGGCGGGACCTCGATGTTGTCCCGAGTTGCAACTCCAGCCGCGCACTGGCTTCATGAGCCCAAGCCCAATCAGCACTCAGCCGATGGGGGTGGGGTTTACACACCTTGCGAAGCGGTATCGACCCGGCGGATATCCGTTTTCGTCCCCCGTTTGTTGGAGTTGTTTATGCATGAACATATTTCGGATCCCCTATCGTCCTCGGGTGCGGTGGGACCTCGCCGTTGTCCCCAAGGGAAATTCCAGCCAAGCGCTGACTGCATAAGCCCCAGCCAATCAGCAATCAGCCAATCAGCCGATGGGGGTGGGATTTCCACACCTTGCGAGGCGGTATCCACCCGGTTGATTTCCATTTTTGTCCCTGCTTTGTTGGAGTTGTAGATATATGGAAGGATTTCGGGTCCGGGGATGGGACACTATTGTCCCCACGTGCGACGGGACCTCCATGTTGTCCCGAGGGGCAACCCTCGCCGCGCGGCTCCTTGAGACCCAGCCCAATCAGCCAGCAACCTATCGGGGAATGGTTTCCACACCTTGCGGGGCGGTATCGACCCGGCAGAACTCCGTTTCCCTCAAGTGCTTTGGGGTTTTCGATGTATGGAAGGATTTCGGATCCGGGGGTGGAGTGCGGCGGGGCCTGGACGTCGTCCGGGTGGACAATCCCCGCCGCGCGCTGGCACCATGAGCCCCATATACTAATCCAAAATCAGCCAGTGTGGTTGGGGTTTCCACACCTTGCGCGTGCCCGTTTTTTTTGTGACGCGAAGCCAGTGTTGTAGGTATACAGTACAGGACACCTAATAAGAAACAAGCAATATGGTCTAGGCTGGATTTCCTTTTTGAGAGAGGGTGCTTTCTACGCTAATTTCATGTTATCGCGTCGTGAATTTCTTATTTTCCTTTAAACATCAGCCTGGCTTTCTTGTTAGCCTGTTTCTCACTAGCTGTACTGTACTGACTGTATAATACTTGCACACCTCGGACAGATGATGATTTACTGATGTGGATAATCTGATAATGATCTAGATGATCTAGATAATCTACTAACATATTACAATGATCTAGATCACCCATTAATACAACTAAGAGTTTCATACCTGCGGTTGCGAGAGGTTGTGCAGGATCTGCATACTGCTGTAGTACAGATCCAACCCAGACCTCTGGGAGATCATGCAGATTATACGGCTCCGACCGGGCAACACGAGCTAGATGACATAAGATCGGAAATGCACCTGGCTTGAAAAATCTAGATCATCCAACGGGAGTCGATGATCTTCCCCGAGCTGTGTAAAACTGTTCTTCATATGATACCATATTGACAGCAGTGCCCTTGTGTACGGGTACTAGCTGTACAAGTGAGACACAATGTAAGCCGTAGGCCAGAGGTCCACGTTGTACCTGGTAGGTTGTAGGCCGATGTTGCAGGTTGTTGGTGTTGTTGTTGGTGTTGTATGTCGCCAACGGGCGTGCCACCCTGGGGCATTTCGGCCGCGGATTTCGCCGTGGGTAGGGGGGGAAGGGTGCAGACAAGGGGAAACCAGCCGGCTCGCGCCGTGCCGGCCCGCGCTCGTCGTGGTGCGGGGGGGCAAGGTCGGGGGGCCGGACGCGGCGAGATCGCGCATCACTTGGAAATAGAGGGCCGGGCTGCGCTGGTGACACAAGCAGGGAGCAGCACTCATACGAAGCCTCATACGAAGTATTGTACACTCTTGCTGTAACCGCGCGCAGAAAAGCACGCTGATCCTGGTGACATACGTAGTAAATACGGGCTTTTGCTGAACAGCAGCAGTTCCCCCCTCCCCCAGCCTAACAAATTGCACAGCAGCAGTATTGCAGCACCATACTGTATCATAGTAGCAGCAGCATGGGTCTGCCAACAATAACAGGGAAACATCGTTGTTTTCGACCGTGTACGATAACCAACCACCCTGCCCCGGACGGTATAAATATGATCACACGTGAGTTTTCAAGAAAATAGAAAGGGGCTCGAAGCCGCCTTGTCATGATCGCATGGAAATGCGTGCATGGCATGCGGAACCGGCAGGCCGACCTGCAGGCAGAACGTAGGAGGAGTGCCCCTGGTGAGTCTTCGATGAGGAATGAGTAGAAGGACAGGATAGAAGGGCAGGATATGTACCTGCGGTAGCTACTAAAGATACAATAGTATATGATGTCGCTAGAAACTCGCTCAGTAGGATCTTTAACGTATTTTTAGGTTGGTACTGCTGTCTACACTTATCGGCTTCCAGCTCCTAGCATGCTAGCCCCGACCGGGGCGGTGCTGTTTTGACCTCCTTCTTTTATGTCCCGGGTCCATGGACTGTTTTCGTGTATCATGCCAGTACCAGATTATTCGTACGGATACCGTTCGTACTCGAAGGGAGACAAAAGCGCTCCTTCATATTTGGCGCGGTGCTAATTACAAACTCGCATTTTTTCGTATTGTAATAGTGGCAGTCGTGTTTGCCCTAGGCAGTCGTGTTTACCGTAAGGGGCATCATGGGCATGGCGTCTAACAGCGGTGAATATTCTTTCGGCTTACATGCCCTGCCTTGCGCCTGCACCAGTTTTTCACAGGGTGCCACGGCAAGCCTCGAGCCAGAGGACTGGCTGCGGCTTTAAGGTAGGGTGCAGCTTCGTATGTACAACAGTAGTACGTTAATATTGTACACGTGTCTCGTTCTTAGCTGAAGATCAGGATACTTTCGAGTGTTGCATGGTAGTCTACGCAAGTACCTGCCCGTTACATTGTTGTGCGTCACCGCCCATACCGCCCCCATCCCATTGCTGTGTGCGACAGCCATCACCACCGTCGTATCATTCGTCGCCCTCCCATTTTCCACCACCAGCATCGCCGTGCATGACTAGGCCACCTTGATGCTGTAGTGGAGGCCCTGGTTAAGGCACACTGTTGTAGTCCTGCTGAGGGGGCGAAGGGCAATGCGGAGAGTGTGCCGGCATGGCCGTGACCACGCTTGCATGCATAAGGGCGGACGGGATAGTGCGGCACTGCCTAGTCGTGTGACCGTGCGTAGGCTCCACAAGCACCGCATGCCCAACCAAGAACATTCGGTGCTTTGAAAATCGCGACCTTATGCCCGAGGGCACCACACCGCTTGCATTTGTACACTCTCAACGCCGACGCTTCTGGGGGCGGAGGGCACCCAGGCTGATACAACCCACCTCCGGTGTTGCCAACCTAACCAGTGCCCCCCAGCCTCAGCTGGTGTTGACGCTTCTGCTGCTGCTACTGAGGTTGGTGCTGCTGCCGGTAACGCTGGCCTCCACCCCCGTGCTGCTGCTGTTGTAACCCAACGTAATACTGACGCTGCTGCGACTGGCCAGCACCTCCATAACGCCGCCTCTGCGGCTTCCTGGCGCCTCCAAACTACCGATATTGCTGCTGCTGCTGCTGAGGCTGCTGTACTTGCGCCGCGCGTCCTAATATCCAATATATTTCCCTCGCTATTTCCCTGAAAACCCCCGCCAGCGAAAGCGTGCGGATACACCAATGGCGCTGCAGCCACTGATACGACCGTCGATAATTTCCGCTCCTCCAACGTCTTGGTCTTGCGGTTAGCGTAGCAGGTGCAAACAGTTTTCTCTATCTCCGAGTCCATGATGCCGGGCCGACGAAAACTACAGTAGGCCCCTACTCGACGTCGCAAAAATCAGATGGAAGACTACGTGTAAGCAGGCGAACAACTGCGCGGTCCAGCTTGTGGGCACCTAATGCGGACAATACCTGAAACTTCCCTTCGCCACGAACGAAGAACAACTTGGGGCCCTCATCGCCGCGGCTTTCTCGAACTCTTTCTTCAGATGATCACTGTTCGACTGGCACTAGTCCATGACAGCCTTCTGCGCTCCCTCCACTGATCTAGGGGCATGCATGTGTTTCTCGACGTATGTTCTTGCATAGGTTTTTGCAGGCGTGCCCATGCTTTCTCGCACTTATCTACTTCCATCTACAGTACTTCCATGGAGGCATACCCCCCATCTACTTCCCTCTCCTGCGACGTTGGCATATCCTCCAGATACTTCGCTAGTGGAAGCTCCCATCTACTGCCATCAACTCCCATCCAATATAATGGGATCTTCCAGCTTATTGGAAAATAGAAGAAGCTTCCATGGAAAGCAACAAACTACAGTAGTGAACCCATCCATCTACTCCCATACACTTTAACGCGAGCATAGTCTACCTCCGGCTTTGTTGGAAACCACTGCTTGGCACCCCGATCCCACCCAGACATGATCCCATTTGCCACGTTTGCTCCCACTCTGTGGTGCAGAAAATAAATTAGCTCTCCGCAGGAGCCTACCGGAGGCCGAGATTACCAAACGCGAGCCGAAATAGCGTCGTGTCTATATGGAAGCTCGAGGGAGCCAGTGGAAGTCGGTGGAATTAGTCAATATGGAAGGTCGTGGAGGAAGTAGACGGATGTCAATGTGGAAATCCGTGGAAGTAAGTAGATGGAACTACGTCGTATGTATATGGAAGTCAGTGGAAATCAATATGGAAGCATCTACTATAATATGGAAGCTCGTGGAAGTCAATGGAAACTCTCGTGGAAGTCGGTGATAGTATATATCGACGCAAATGGAAGTCCATGGAAGTACATGGAAGTTGGTGGAGGAAGTAAATATTTACTACCCGGTAAGTATCAATTATCGTGTCCTTCAAAGAACACTAATTAATGGCTTCAAATAGTATGAATTGATATAAAAATGGCGTTGTATCGTTGGCTTTGGAGAATGTACGATATATCTCAGTCCAAGGAAGTCGGTCGAAGTGGATATGGAAGCTCGTGGAAGCCAATGGAAGTCAGTGGCAGTCAGTGGCAATAGATGGAAGTCTGTGTTGAAGCTCGTGGAAGTCGGCGACACTGTATATGGAGGGAGTAGATTGGAAGCCGATATGAAAGCCCGTGGAAGTGAGTCTACTATATAGGGAAAACTCGTGGAAGTCGGTGGAGGAAGTGTACTGAGAGGAAATGTTAATGTTTGGAAGATATCAACAGTGGAAGTAGATGGAAGTCGGTGGAAGGTACTACTGGGAGTTTCATAATGTGTGTCAAGCAAGTTTATGTGGATGGAAGTAAATGGGAGTGTATGGAAATTTCGATGAAGGGAACATAGACTCAAAAACTAAGTAGGGCGAAAAAGCTCGCACTACTGTATATGCGTACCAGTGCATCGGGATATCGTCGTTTGTCAAAAAGCACCGCACATCCCAGTATAATCGGACCACGACTACAGCCAGTACTCCGTTTTGTCATGCGGTGTACTGCGCCAGGTATATACGTAGTTCTGAAAAAGTCCTCCAACCGCAAATTCATTGTGGAGACTAGTATTGGCTACGAGTGCCAGGCTGTACGTATGTACTACGGTGCCTGTCAAGATATCCCCAACACAGCCGTGTAACGTGTAGATAGGTACGAGTATAACTGTGGTAGAGATTGTGTGATTCGCGGTATAGTTTACGCTACGCTTACGAACTCACACGGACACGGCGATGTTTCGTACTGCTGTAGTGTAGCGTTCTTGACAAATATGTGTCCCAGACGCGTGCACAGCAGCAGTAGATAGGTCCAACGGCGGGGAAACATTTTGAAGGAGAGTCGTACCCCACTGCCGGGCTAAAATGTATGCGCGCTCCGGCACCCACAGAATATCCGCACCTCGGGCACTGCCGTACTGCTTGCTGTTGTACTGTTGTACCTGGTTTGGGACTACTGTAATAGTCTACCTGGTACGATATACAGGTACGTCGTAGCGAGCTAACAGGCAAGATCAGCACCCCCACAAGATGCCTTCTCTGCACGACCAGCGCCCAAGATACAGCCCACCCGACTGGGGATCCGCTCAAAGATGAAAGAAGGTACAACAGCAGTACCTACTTCCGTTCTGCGTGTAGAAGAAGATATACCAGGTACAGGTACCTGGTAAGATACTGCAGCTCCAACAGTCCAACGGCTTGATTGAACGGTTTCGGGTTTGGGCGACCATAATTTTTTTTTTCATTTTTTATTGGAAAATTATTTTTGTCTGCATGCAAGACTTGATAAAAATGTATCGTATCTTATCTCGTTTCTCTGTCCCATGATACGCCGCTTTTCCAACTCATTGCCCTCTACGTATGTACTCCTCCTATGCTTGCTATTTTCGCTTGGACCTTTTGCCCGCGTCACCAAGTCCTCCTTGCCCTTTCCTTCGGTGGAGGCTTCACCATCGTCGAACCACCCCATCTCCACGTTAACTACAGCGACAACACTGACTGACTGCTGCTGCTGCTGCGCCGGAAACAAATGTGGTGAGATGATATACCAAACGAGAGGCAGAAGTCTACAAGTTGTTGTTCAGCAAGAACAACACAGGAAGCTTTCACGCAGGCGGCACAAAACCAATGTGTTTACGCACGCACGAAGATTGCGCTCGGCTGTGCTGCACTTTCCCTGCGCCCCCAGGGTACCTTTCGCTATGGATGGCCATCTATTGTAGGAGCCACGGTGTGGTTCGCGTCGCTTCTGGGTGCCTGCTGGCAGCAGCAGCAGTAGTAGCAGTAGCAGCAGCAGTGTTGTCCTGCTACACGCGAGCGAGTCTCTACGAAGATTTGAAAACAAACATACGATACACCGCCTCTGTTCGTCTCTCCTTGTTAGCATGCTGGCCGAAGCTTTAGCTTTTCACAAGCGAATGCGTGGCAACTGTGGTGAGCAATCTGCCCCTTGCCCAAGAGCTTTTGCCGGCCTCTCAGCTTGAGGCTACTGCTGTACAACCCGCAGCTAATTCTTCTGTACAGCAGTACCCATAGTCCACCAGGGTGTATACGTCCGTATCGTAAAGAGGCCCATGTATCACTACAATGGCGGTGGCCCCTGTGGTGTGCTGTAGCATACGATATGTCAGCGTGCTGCATGTATCAGCTCGTACCAGCAGCACTGCTGGTAGGAGTTGGGGTGATTGTAGGTACAGAAGTACAGCAGCAGTACTGATGCGATGTATTGCTTGATACATACCACTCTGAACGTAAACACAAGAACCGTTTACATATGAATACAAATACCAAACGGTCCTTACATTTCCGTCCAGGACGGTACAAGCCGCGAATAATTCCTCCCGAAAGAGATGGATTTCCTGTGGTTGGAAATCCTGCCGTAGGTAGTGTGTGCATGTGTGGGGTATTTGTTTGTGACGTCCTCGACGCGTGTCTCCAAAGTTCCGTATAATTTACGAACCTGGTACCTCTGGCTACTCGAGCATCGACAGCTACGGTATAGACGACTAATTGTGCTTCCGCGGCTCTCTTCTACGTAATCTTACGTTGTTCGGGCAACTACTGTGTAATCGTCATCTTATATTATGTAGGGGAAGGGTACGACTCCACCCTCGATGATGAACATTCTGAGTTGTACGTGTGTGTTGCTGTGTGTGTGCCATTTCACCCGAACGTTCTGGTGGTGCAACACCAGCACCATGAAGGCCAACAACAGCAGTCGAGCGCCCATTGCGCGTACGCACTGTAGTATTTTCGTTTCGAACGGTGGTTGTTGTGTATACCCGATGTGGCCCCACGCGCGCGGCCGGGCCGCCGTGTTTTTTTTTTTACTGCTGTATCATATCTATACTGTGCGTAGCCTGCGTATACTCTGCATTTTGCAGGTTGTGCGTGTGTGTGGTTGTGCCCTGTTTTGCCACACACACCGTCCGTACTTTCGCGCAAAACATTGCCTTGACCCTACCCTACGTACATATGTACAACTGGAATATTTGAATAATTGAATCCTATTTTGCAGAATTCCGGTGTTTTATGGGCTCTGCTGTTGTGCATACCCCCCGCGGTACGAGGTGCCTCGTAGTCGTCAAGGCGGGGTATTTGACGTGTGAATTTCTTGCTCCGTTTTCCTGTACGTTTCCTTTGCACGATTCTAAAGAGCGAAGGACAGCCGCCTGTGGGTGGGTACCGCTGTTTCGATGTGACTGTATCCAGTACGAGTACACAAGACCCAGTACATAATTGCAAATATGCGCATGATATTCGTGTACAGCAGCAGTACTACTTTTTTTTTTTTTTTTTTTATCCTCCGGCGGATGGGTCAAAATAAAGCTTACGCCCTCCACACTTCCACGTCTCACTTCGTGCACTTCGTGTCGTGTGTCAATTCACTCCATGCTCCCTCGGAAGTATCACTACTGCTGCTGCTGTGGGCTTGGCATCGTATTCATGTTGCGGGTATTTATTCTTGTCAGCGGTGCGTGTCCCCTTCTCTGCCCCTCCTATTTTACAATATCACTGTTGTTTATACTACAGTACATACAGCAGCAGCACAGCACTATGCGCACATACGTCCCTACGTACAAGTACCCTGTTGAGGTTGATTCGTCGGGTCCTGCATACTTTTTTCCCCACCCCGTTGCGACTGTTTTCTCTACGAAAGTAACCCTTTTTCATCATCACCGTGAACAACGACAAACTACGAATACCGCCCGGGGGGAATTCCATGACCATCAACACCATCACCCCCCCCCCCCGCTCTCGAGGACCCGAAACGAATGTGTTCGACGAGTCGCCATACAAGCTTCCACAGACACAAATTTAATTTGCTGCACCACACTGCCCGTTCATGCATGCACAACGAACCTGGTCTGCGAATTCCCCGAGCACCGATTTAATCTGAGGTGAATAATACGTCTAAGACTTCTGATGTGGGGTTGTGGAACAGGTCGTATACCTGCTGTGTACGTGTATCACGTAACACAGCAGTATCGATATAGTTAAGAGCTCTCCACTTAAGGGCATCAGTTCCAAGCGCAAACGGCACACTCCTCCAGGCATAGTATACAGTTAGTTTCCCCGCCACCAAATGAGTGCGAACAACCTGACCATGATCATGCTCGCTTATACGAGTGCTGCTTGTCGGGACGTAGACCGTTCTACTCTACTGTACCTGTGGCACAAGAAGATCTCCCCCGGCTCATATCTTGCGAATTTGTCCAATTTCCTCAGTACAGCCTTCAGTTTTAGAAACCCCATTCCCCGTGGGCAGCGGTCAACGATTACTCGAGGACATATCGCCCCGAGATCATCAGAGTTATCATGGGGTTAAAAACGAAAGTGGTGGGCACTTTCCACACTACGCATGGTAATTGTAGGACACTCGTGTACCGTCCGTGTGCTAACGTAACTACGCATCACTGCACATACAAGAATATGTTCCGCCGACCTGTGCCTGAAACATGTTGAAAGTTACGTACTGGTTTTAGGCAGCATGGACCTCAAGAGCAAGGAAAATATCCCAACTAGTTGTTTTTCTCGCGTCTCGCCAACAAGAGTTTTCACCAAAGAAACTGCTTGTACTGTAGTTGTCAGCACATAATGATCGGCTAAACGTTTGTGACTGCGTAAATGAAGCAACGGTGCTTTTTTATATATATTGTTTCCGCGTCCTCGGTCTTCAGGAGGCCCGAGCATGTCGTCAAGGAGCACAAAACGCGGGCGACTCTGGTCTGGGGAGGTCTGTTGCTGGCTATCTTGGGATGTGAGTATCGTTGCATAACGTTTGATGAACTTATGGTAATAAGCTAGCGGTGTAGCGCGTGTATGAGCATGTATGTGCGTGTATGTGCATGTATGTACGTGCTTGTATCTCTCCGCGAAGACGAGGATCGACTCCGAATCGTGTGCTTTATCGTACGGTAGCATTGATCGGAGTGCGTGTGAGGGGAGCTGTACACGTTGTAAGTATATGGCACGCGGAGTACTCCCGACGGTTGGTTGCCCTTATGGATTGAGTGGTTGATCATGCTAGGAGTATAGATTGAACGACACGAAATCGAAATATATTGTAATTTAATGTTTGTGAATACCAGGTCCCATCCCCTAGAAGATACCGCCTCATTATCACTATAATCCTTGAAGGCCACCCTGGCTCCTCGGGGGCACTCTGAGGTTACCTCGTGCTGCTGACCCCCGAAAGTGTGGTAACGACACACAACCCACCCACCTCGGTGTATCTCCACATCAAACACGACGAAAGAGATAACCCGCTGCGGGACTACCGTCCCACATCTGATATTTGAAGTGGAGGGCTTGTCGATTACATCACACCCTCAGGACGCCAAGCAGCGTATACTGCTGTACATATTTCTCGATCATTTGAGAATGGTGGCGCTACTGCAGCTACGGGCTACTATTTTGATCGTTCGTTACAGCACAAAATATCTTTCATATATTGGCCACACATGTCCACTGTAAGGGGTCTTTCACCCGTACAGCCTGCAGCCAGCTTGGTCATATAATACAGTACCGGACACCTACTGTAATAAGAAACAGGAAATCTGGCCCAGGCTGGGTTTCTTATTTGAGAGAGGGTGCTGTCTACACTAATTTCAAGAGCATGACTCCCGAATTTATTATGTTCTTCGAAATCCCAGCCTGGCTTTCTTATTGGTCTGTTTCTTATCAGGTGTCCTGTACTGTATGTCGCTTAACATTATTACGTCTCGTTTATGTTTATTGGGCAATGGGCAATTTCGTCTTGTCGGTTGGCAGAAAAGAGCCGGGCAAACGAGCACGCAGATGTTGGGGCCCTGACCGTGTTAGTATGTTTGCCTCTACAATACCTCTAGACTCGTTTGGCTTTTTTGCGGTGTGATGACGGGCTGGATATGATACGTGAGCTACTGTTCTTTTGTACCTGGTATATATTCAGCGTCAGCACTGGTCTATCCAAGTAGTGATCACGATCTGTTGCACAGATCACCCTCTATGTACATACTTCGAAGTATAATATACGCAGTGTCTTTCGTTTTCGTTGCACTGAGCACTTACTTGAAAGTTTCCTTTTTCGTCGTATTCTGCCGGTTTTGATCGCTTTTCATGCAGACATTGTCTGGCAGATCGTCACCATCGTCGACAAGCGCAACCATCCCAGCACAAGCTTCTCGGTGTCGGTGAGTACGTACGTACGTAAGCAGGATGGGGTGCGTCGCTCTGCCGTTGTTCCCGTTTCAAACGTTTTCATGCGAGCTATGTGTCTGGACGACCGACGACGCGCGTTGCGTTTTCCAACGCGATCGGTTTCGGCGACCGTTTTGAATGACCCGGGTGTCCCCGCGGGCACCCAACACTGACTGGGGGCTGAAAGAGAAGGTATATTTTGTAGTGTTTGACACGATAACAACCATGCGAAACGTTCATTTCCAAACTCTAAAACAATCATGGCGCAAGGTGTGGAAGCCGAAACTGTCCACCTGTCTCTGGAACCAACTCTTACAGTAGCAGACCGTGGAAGGAAGTATACTGCTAGAAATTCGACCGATTATTCAATAGGGTTTGGTTACGACCTGGCTCCGTCTTACGAAAACAAACTGACCAATATGTTCATCCTCCGCCCCCGCCCCCCCTCTCCCCCGCCGATACTTCGCCGTAAGTCATACCTCTCGGATATACGTACTGTAGCAGAGGTCTAGGGCGTTGAGTCTCGCCGAATACTTCGTATGTGGTTCTGGATGTGGGTTTGAATGTGGTTTGCGACTGTAGCATGGTTCGGGGCGCTGATGCTTCTCACCATGCAGCAACCAAAAGCATGTATCCTGTTTGTGATGGAAAATACCCACGCAAAGCCCGGCGAAACGTAAGAGAAGAGCAGTGGATTGTTCGGACAAAGGAAAGGCCCCGTAATTCATTCTGCAGCAGCAGCATGCAGAGCGCTAACTTTCTGGTTTTTCTTTTGTCGTCCTCCTCGCCCTTGCTTTATCCCGTCCTTCGCCAGGACGATTCGTACCCCTTCCCGCCGTTGTTGGTGTGCGTGTGGGATGGGCAGGGCTGCGACGAGGCCCTTGGTCAAAACGTGTGCATAAACACCACCTCGTTCACGGTGTACGACTCGTGTAACGAGCCAGTCAGCAGCGACGAGGAGCCCCGTGACATCAATATCCCGAGCGAGGTCAGCGCAGCAGGAAAACCTACAAAATACTGCTTGGTGCAATAACGAGCTCTGTGATAGTAGACTCCCCAAGTGATATGGACACAAACACAATGGTAGCATGAACCACGCCTGAGGCCAAACCTAATTTTCACATCTGTACACTTCTACAACATTAGCTACAGTAGTAACTATCGCTTGAATGGGGACGCCTTTGCGTTTTGCGCCTTCCCCCCCACGGACAGCTCCATCGGAGAAAACGACCAGGATGGTGCGTGCAAACATGAGCCTCATTTGGGCCCGAACCTATTATCGACATCCCGAAAAGCAGGCGAGCGCGTACGTACCTGCTTACAGTTGCGAGGGGGTTAGACGAAACGCCTCTTGGAAATGCCACAGCCGTTGTTACCGTTTGTTTGTGCGGTGGGGGCTGCAACGTTGTCGTGTTTCGTTTTTTGTTTGTACGCCGGACCGCTCCCAGTACCCAAACTGCCTGGCATTCGATCTGGAGAAGTTGGACATGGAGGGATTCGAAAACGGCTGCATTGTACATAATTGCAAATATGCGCATGATATTCGTGTACAGCAGCAGTACTACTTTTTTTTTTTTTTTTTTTATCCTCCGGCGGATGGGTCAAAATAAAGCTTACGCCCTCCACACTTCCACGTCTCACTTCGTGCACTTCGTGTCGTGTGTCAATTCACTCCATGCTCCCTCGGAAGTATCACTACTGCTGCTGCTGTGGGCTTGGCATCGTATTCATGTTGCGGGTATTTATTCTTGTCAGCGGTGCGTGTCCCCTTCTCTGCCCCTCCTATTTTACAATATCACTGTTGTTTATACTACAGTACATACAGCAGCAGCACAGCACTATGCGCACATACGTCCCTACGTACAAGTACCCTGTTGAGGTTGATTCGTCGGGTCCTGCATACTTTTTTCCCCACCCCGTTGCGACTGTTTTCTCTACGAAAGTAACCCTTTTTCATCATCACCGTGAACAACGACAAACTACGAATACCGCCCGGGGGGAATTCCATGACCATCAACACCATCACCCCCCCCCCCGCTCTCGAGGACCCGAAACGAATGTGTTCGACGAGTCGCCATACAAGCTTCCACAGACACAAATTTAATGTGCTGCACCACACTGCCCGTTCATGCATGCACAACGAACCTGGTCTGCGAATTCCCCGAGCACCGATTTAATCTGAGGTGAATAATACGTCTAAGACTTCTGATGTGGGGTTGTGGAACAGGTCGTATACCTGCTGTGTACGTGTATCACGTAACACAGCAGTATCGATATAGTTAAGAGCTCTCCACTTAAGGGCATCAGTTCCAAGCGCAAACGGCACACTCCTCCAGGCATAGTATACGGTTAGTTTCCCCGCCACCAAATGAGTGCGAACAACCTGACCATGATCATGCTCGCTTATACGAGTGCTGCTTGTCGGGACGTAGACCGTTCTACTCTACTGTACCTGTGGCACAAGAAGATCTCCCCCGGCTCATATCTTGCGAATTTGTCCANTGACGTTACTCGCACGTAATAAAAACGGTCCTTACATTTCGGTCCAAAGTGACCCTGGATATGTCACAAACACACAGCACAACAGGAAAGAATGCAAGATAGGTGGCAGACTACGGACAGCAGCCTTCGATAAAACAACTACCCACAGCAGCAGTACAGCCCAGATGGATGTGCCACTCAAGCACGATGTTTCCTACTGGTGTGGGCGGCAACGCCGTAACGCCGTGCTCTGTGCATGTTGTCTCTAGTCTATCTGGTACATGTGTTTGGCCTGTGTGGATGTATGAGAGCAAAAAACAGACAACATCTTAAAAATAGAACAGTATTATTTACTGGCACGTACGTACAAAACACGGCCTCATGCTGAAAACCCGGGAAATCGTCTTGAGCACTCCCGCGGGAAAAAAAACTTTGAGCGCCCGCCACGCGAGCTACAGTGCTCGGATCAAGCCCAAACCTCGACCAATGTGTCCGGCCGGGCCTCCCGTGTCGGGGTACTTAGCGTTTTGCCGAAAAGCGCTCGCGCGAGAAAAGTTGCGAAAAGTGCGAAAATTTCACAAACATAACTATACATATACCAGGTACCATGGTATTAAGTAAAAGCCCTTTTCCGCCCTCCCCGCTACATGCACAGGCCGATAAATCAGGCTACACTTGGTCAACCAAAAAGCGTGAGGAGATAAATACGGCCAGTACCAGATGCAAAACAACACACACGGCAGCCTGGTACTCGCCATGTATGCGAACCGTGCAACTGCGCCCGGTCAACATACGCTCAACCCGCATGTAACTTTAAGGTCGCTTCCCGAGTCGCAATATGACAATGAAAAACGATGCAAGCAAACTAGCGCCAAGCTACCGGCGTCACCCCGCAACAGTCACTGGTACGAGTAAAAGCAACAGTCGACAAAGGTTTGAGCTGTGTAAAGCAGTGAGCATGGTCACCTGGACGACAAGAAGGCGACCGTCGGTTGTGCTGGCGACTGCCCACTTGGCGTCTGGCTTGGCCAGCACCACCTTGGCAGAAACCGTCTCTCCCGCCTCGAAAGGCACCATCGCCTTTCGACGCTTCGACCGCCCGGCCTGCTCACACCAAGCACACGCAGAAACAAAAAATGGCGAGTTAGCTACCTGGTACACTTATTCAAACGGCTATGGCGTAGACTGCGTACTAAACCCGATATTTTAGACCATGTGGTAATTATAAAGACTACGAACAAGTCAAAGGAGGGGGGGGGGGTACGAGATTGGTTTGACTTAACACGTGTTGTTCATCTTTCACAGCAATTTCATGATTCGAGTGCTGCGGTCCGACATCCGCTTACCTTTGATAACAAAAGCAAGCTAAACGCACGGCCAGGCAACATGCCATCTTTGGGCGGAACGAAACAGCATAGACACTCTACTCAACACTCCCTCCTACACCAAGCGAGTTGAAACGGAGGCTGCGAGTGTTGAAGGGGCGATCTCCCAGGCATGGTAGTGGCATGGAAGTGGCTAACGTAAAAGGTACACAAAAACAATACACACAAAACAACACCAGGTCTCCAGCGAAGGCCAGCTGAACACCCTAGCCAATTAACCAACAACAAATCCGCACATCGTGCAGACGACAGTATTAATATAAATAGTGTATCGTGCTACTATAAATAATACCTACTAATGGTGAATATATTAGAATACAATAGTGGGGGCAGGCGTTCCGAAGCCATTGTGACATAATCATCTATTAATTAGTCTTGAGCTGAGGTATCATACATAGGTGCATGCATGCGTACCTTGACGAGTTCGGTGTCCATGGTGACATCCACCACCCCCTTCGACTTGTCCATTCCGAGCACGCGAACCTGCCGGGGGAGAGGGAGACGCACAACAAGCACATGCACATACATGCACATAATATAAACACTCACGTAAATCATCTAACCATTTCATGGCGAGTAGCCACAAAAAAAAAACCCAAGCACAGTAAGCACGTGTACAGAAGATTGGTATAAACATGATGTGAATCTATATATAATAGCAGCGGACAACACGGCGACGAAAAGCTTTAGGCAAGAAACAGCAAGCACAAGACGCATGGGGGGGCAGGTCTATTAATAGACCCCTTTAGAAGTGCGTTCGCCTTCTGTTGCATACACTACTTGGAAATAGACTGCAAAGGTCATTTTTGGAGTGGGGTGGGATACATTACTTGGAAGTATACTGTTATATACTGTCATTTGAAGGGCTGATCGCAACACATGACGTTCAGCACGGGTTCGAGAAAGAGGTGAGGTGCAACGTACTCAAAAACAGCAAAAGCCATCCAAGACCCAGTACATAATTGCAAATATGCGCATGATATTCGTGTACAGCAGCAGTACTACTTTTTTTTTTTTTTTTTTTATCCTCCGGCGGATGGGTCAAAATAAAGCTTACGCCCTCCACACTTCCACGTCTCACTTCGTGCACTTCGTGTCGTGTGTCAATTCACTCCATGCTCCCTCGGAAGTATCACTACTGCTGCTGCTGTGGGCTTGGCATCGTATTCATGTTGCGGGTATTTATTCTTGTCAGCGGTGCGTGTCCCCTTCTCTGCCCCTCCTATTTTACAATATCACTGTTGTTTATACTACAGTACATACAGCAGCAGCACAGCACTATGCGCACATACGTCCCTACGTACAAGTACCCTGTTGAGGTTGATTCGTCGGGTCCTGCATACTTTTTTCCCCACCCCGTTGCGACTGTTTTCTCTACGAAAGTAACCCTTTTTCATCATCACCGTGAACAACGACAAACTACGAATACCGCCCGGGGGGAATTCCATGACCATCAACACCATCACCCCCCCCCCCGCTCTCGAGGACCCGAAACGAATGTGTTCGACGAGTCGCCATACAAGCTTCCACAGACACAAATTTAATGTGCTGCACCACACTGCCCGTTCATGCATGCACAACGAACCTGGTCTGCGAATTCCCCGAGCACCGATTTAATCTGAGGTGAATAATACGTCTAAGACTTCTGATGTGGGGTTGTGGAACAGGTCGTATACCTGCTGTGTACGTGTATCACGTAACACAGCAGTATCGATATAGTTAAGAGCTCTCCACTTAAGGGCATCAGTTCCAAGCGCAAACGGCACACTCCTCCAGGCATAGTATACGGTTAGTTTCCCCGCCACCAAATGAGTGCGAACAACCTGACCATGATCATGCTCGCTTATACGAGTGCTGCTTGTCGGGACGTAGACCGTTCTACTCTACTGTACCTGTGGCACAAGAAGATCTCCCCCGGCTCATATCTTGCGAATTTGTCCAATTTCCTCAGTACAGCCTTCAGTTTTAGAAACCCCATTCCCCGTGGGCAGCGGTCAACGATTACTCGAGGACATATCGCCCCGAGATCATCAGAGTTATCATGGGGTTAAAAACGAAAGTGGTGGGCACTTTCCACACTACGCATGGTAATTGTAGGACACTCGTGTACCGTCCGTGTGCTAACGTAACTACGCATCACTGCACATACAAGAATATGTTCCGCCGACCTGTGTCTGAAACATGTTGAAAGTTACGTACTGATTTTAGGCAGCATGGACCTCAAGAGCAAGGAAAATATCCCAACTAGTTGTTTTTCTCGCGTCTCGCCAACAAGAGTTTTCACCAAAGAAACTGCTTGTACTGTAGTTGTCAGCACATAATGATCGGCTAAACGTTTGTGACTGCGTAAATGAAGCAACGGTGCTTTTTTATATATATTGTTTCCGCGTCCTCGGTCTTCAGGAGGCCCGAGCATGTCGTCAAGGAGCACAAAACGCGGGCGACTCTGGTCTGGGGAGGTCTGTTGCTGGCTATCTTGGGATGTGAGTATCGTTGCATAACGTTTGATGAACTTATGGTAATAAGCTAGCGGTGTAGCGCGTGTATGAGCATGTATGTGCGTGTATGTGCATGTATGTACGTGCTTGTATCTCTCCGCGAAGACGAGGATCGACTCCGAATCGTGTGCTTTATCGTACGGTAGCATTGATCGGAGTGCGTGTGAGGGGAGCTGTACACGTTGTAAGTATATGGCACGCGGAGTACTCCCGACGGTTGGTTGCCCTTATGGATTGAATGGTTGATCATGCTACGAGTATAGATTGAACGACACGAAATCGAAATATATTGTAATTTAATGTTTGTGAATACCAGGTCCCATCCCCTAGAAGATACCGCCTCATTATCACTATAATCCTTGAAGGCCACCCTGGCTCCTCGGGGGCACTCTGAGGTTACCTCGTGCTGCTGACCCCCGAAAGTGTGGTAACGACACACAACCCACCCACCTCGGTGTATCTCCACATCAAACACGACGAAAGAGATAACCCGCTGCGGGACTACCGTCCCACATCTGATATTTGAAGTGGAGGGCTTGTCGATTACATCACACCCTCAGGACGCCAAGCAGCGTATACTGCTGTACATATTTCTCGATCATTTGAGAATGGTGGCGCTACTGCAGCTACGGGCTACTATTTTGATCGTTCGTTACAGCACAAAATATCTTTCATATATTGGCCACACATGTCCACTGTAAGGGGTCTTTCACCCGTACAGCCTGCAGCCAGCTTGGTCATATAATACAGTACCGGACACCTACTGTAATAAGAAACAGGAAATCTGGCCCAGGCTGGGTTTCTTATTTGAGAGAGGGTGCTGTCTACACTAATTTCAAGAGCATGACTCCCGAATTTATTATGTTCTTCGAAATCCCAGCCTGGCTTTCTTATTGGTCTGTTTCTTATCAGGTGTCCTGTACTGTATGTCGCTTAACATTATTACGTCTCGTTTATGTTTATTGGGCAATGGGCAATTTCGTCTTGTCGGTTGGCAGAAAAGAGCCGGGCAAACGAGCACGCAGATGTTGGGGCCCTGACCGTGTTAGTATGTTTGCCTCTACAATACCTCTAGACTCGTTTGGCTTTTTTGCGGTGTGATGACGGGCTGGATATGATACGTGAGCTACTGTTCTTTTGTACCTGGTATATATTCAGCGTCAGCACTGGTCTATCCAAGTAGTGATCACGATCTGTTGCACAGATCACCCTCTATGTACATACTTCGAAGTATAATATACGCAGTGTCTTTCGTTTTCGTTGCACTGAGCACTTACTTGAAAGTTTCCTTTTTCGTCGTATTCTGCCGGTTTTGATCGCTTTTCATGCAGACATTGTCTGGCAGATCGTCACCATCGTCGACAAGCGCAACCATCCCAGCACAAGCTTCTCGGTGTCGGTGAGTACGTACGTACGTAAGCAGGATGGGGTGCGTCGCTCTGCCGTTGTTCCCGTTTCAAACGTTTTCATGCGAGCTATGTGTCTGGACGACCGACGACGCGCGTTGCGTTTTCCAACGCGATCGGTTTCGGCGACCGTTTTGAATGACCCGGGTGTCCCCGCGGGCACCCAACACTGACTGGGGGCTGAAAGAGAAGGTATATTTTGTAGTGTTTGACACGATAACAACCATGCGAAACGTTCATTTCCAAACTCTAAAACAATCATGGCGCAAGGTGTGGAAGCCGAAACTGTCCACCTGTCTCTGGAACCAACTCTTACAGTAGCAGACCGTGGAAGGAAGTATACTGCTAGAAATTCGACCGATTATTCAATAGGGTTTGGTTACGACCTGGCTCCGTCTTACGAAAACAAACTGACCAATATGTTCATCCTCCGCCCCCGCCCCCCCTCTCCCCCGCCGATACTTCGCCGTAAGTCATACCTCTCGGATATACGTACTGTAGCAGAGGTCTAGGGCGTTGAGTCTCGCCGAATACTTCGTATGTGGTTCTGGATGTGGGTTTGAATGTGGTTTGCGACTGTAGCATGGTTCGGGGCGCTGATGCTTCTCACCATGCAGCAACCAAAAGCATGTATCCTGTTTGTGATGGAAAATACCCACGCAAAGCCCGGCGAAACGTAAGAGAAGAGCAGTGGATTGTTCGGACAAAGGAAAGGCCCCGTAATTCATTCTGCAGCAGCAGCATGCAGAGCGCTAACTTTCTGGTTTTTCTTTTGTCGTCCTCCTCGCCCTTGCTTTATCCCGTCCTTCGCCAGGACGATTCGTACCCCTTCCCGCCGTTGTTGGTGTGCGTGTGGGATGGGCAGGGCTGCGACGAGGCCCTTGGTCAAAACGTGTGCATAAACACCACCTCGTTCACGGTGTACGACTCGTGTAACGAGCCAGTCAGCAGCGACGAGGAGCCCCGTGACATCAATATCCCGAGCGAGGTCAGCGCAGCAGGAAAACCTACAAAATACTGCTTGGTGCAATAACGAGCTCTGTGATAGTAGACTCCCCAAGTGATATGGACACAAACACAATGGTAGCATGAACCACGCCTGAGGCCAAACCTAATTTTCACATCTGTACACTTCTACAACATTAGCTACAGTAGTAACTATCGCTTGAATGGGGACGCCTTTGCGTTTTGCGCCTTCCCCCCCACGGACAGCTCCATCGGAGAAAACGACCAGGATGGTGCGTGCAAACATGAGCCTCATTTGGGCCCGAACCTATTATCGACATCCCGAAAAGCAGGCGAGCGCGTACGTACCTGCTTACAGTTGCGAGGGGGTTAGACGAAACGCCTCTTGGAAATGCCACAGCCGTTGTTACCGTTTGTTTGTGCGGTGGGGGCTGCAACGTTGTCGTGTTTCGTTTTTTGTTTGTACGCCGGACCGCTCCCAGTACCCAAACTGCCTGGCATTCGATCTGGAGAAGTTGGACATGGAGGGATTCGAAAACGGCTGCATTGTAGGCGAAGCGTTCAGGAAGCCATCCATGACTGTCGCGGTGAGACCCCCCCCCCCCCTCCACGGTTGCGGAAGCAGCGCACGCTGTATGGATCCTCTTTATGTTTCGTGTTTTAGACCACCATGGAGGCTTGCACGGGTCGCGTGCCAAGGGGGTGTGTGTGTGCGTGGGTGCTTGCACAAACCAACGTAAGAATAGTACATACCTTGCGCCAAGCATTCTTAACAGTCGGGATTTCGGGCATGAAAGGAGAAAGTTGCAGTGTCTAAACAAAGCCACGATTGTCACGATTACCAGTACGGTACCAGCTCGTCGCCGTCGCCTGGGCGTTACGCCGTACACAAAGACGCGCACGTCCACAGTGTGGATGTAAACGAATTTGCTTTGTTGGAATCCGCCCATTTCTTGAGATATGTGGAGGGATAACTACTGTCTGAAATCTCAGGCATCGAACGGATACACAGGGTACGGAATCGTGACAACAAGCAGTTAGTGGGTGTTTCAGGGCCTGCCGCGAAGTACGTCGCCCGACATCATTCATGAAACATTGAGGGGTATACTTGCACGCTTGAGAAGGTACGGTGCCCTTGTTCTGTCTGGTTCCTAACATCAGAAGCGCCACGTGCGTGCGTGTACTTCACACAATCCAACGGCTCGTACGAGAGAAATATTGTTTGTGTACGGGCAAACCGCTGACCAACCACAATGAACTATACACTTAGGCATGAAATAAAAAAAGTACAAGACTGCGACACCGCTCGCAGCACAGAGGTTTTCGGTTGTCCCTCAGTTCAGGAGCCACACTTATACCGCACTGTAAAGAGACCGTGCTGCAAAGGCACCACACCGTAGCGGCACCGCACTGTGTATTAACCGCATTGTAGAGGCCCCGCACTGTAGAAGTACCGCACTGTAGAGTAACCGCACTGTAAGAGTAACCGCACTGTAGAGTAACCGCACTGTAAGAGTAACCGCACAGTAAGAGTAACCGCACTGTAAGAGTAATTGCACTGTAAGAGTAACTGCACTGTAAGAGTAACCGCACTCTCCAGGCATGGCTTACTCCATGTGGTCAGAACCCAGGACCCCGGCCTCTGTCGCGCTCACTTTTGGTTTTGGGGGGAAATTCATAGAGGAAGTTTAGACATGCATGCATGCGCGCAGGGCATGAGGTTTCGGGCGTTGGGCATCCACGGCGAAGAGCGACGGAGGACGCGAACGAATCGAACGAAATGCCACATATACGTATCACAGTCCGTCGTATCGGGTGCAACAACAGGTATTCAAATTTTCAGTTCGAGCAGGAGGGTTGGTCATCATGACAGAGCAGGTTACCTTACTGCGACACTGGCTGCAGCGAATATTAGTGCAAGTAAAGCAAGTGTGGTACGTCGGCATGCTGGGACAGCAGAAGAAGAAGGCCTTGCTTGCAGTCGCGAGTCCTTCCGGTGTTTTTGCTGAAGCGAGGTTTTGCCGTCAAGTATATCGCCCGCCGATAAAAAATAAACCTCAATAAGCTCCCGACACGTCCACACAGAAAAATGTGTGCCGTGTCAGGGTGCACGTAAAATGAAAAATAAACACACCTCAAACAACCCATTTCCGAATTTTCGACATCCCGATAGGCCGGACGCGGAGGAGGTACAGGTACACTACATACGTAGAACCAAGGGAAACAATCTTTTGACAAAAACAAAACGTTTTTTTTTCTTGAATTCGTTCCGAAATCCCACCACCCACCACACAGCTTTTTATGCTTCGTATTTGTATTTTATTTGATGTTGACTTGTTTTTAGAGTGCGAGGTCACATGCAACCACGACGTCCCTGAGCCCAGGCCTAGTTTCCAATCACGCATCCGCTTGCACGCACCCGCGCGAGGGTACGTCTGAAGCAGCTATTGATTCCAACGCAGTCAGCTACCATGGTTTTGTCTCAATTTTTGTTTTGTCGTGCACACAACACCTGGCGGTGTGTGTCAATGAAACTCGTTGTTTGGTAATCTGTCCCCCGCGATGCAGATGTCCTGGATCGAGAGTATTGCTCCTGCCGACGAGGGGTTTATCACGTGAGTCAGAGCGAGAGAGGGTTATAGCGGGTAGTAGGCTGCAGCCTCATGTATACGGGGAGTTTTGTACGGTCACCTCCCTGCTATTTCCTCAGTACAGCCTTCAGTTTTAGAAACCCCATTCCCCGTGGGCAGCGGTCAACGATTACTCGAGGACATATCGCCCCGAGATCATCAGAGTTATCATGGGGTTAAAAACGAAAGTGGTGGGCACTTTCCACACTACGCATGGTAATTGTAGGACACTCGTGTACCGTCCGTGTGCTAACGTAACTACGCATCACTGCACATACAAGAATATGTTCCGCCGACCTGTGTCTGAAACATGTTGAAAGTTACGTACTGATTTTAGGCAGCATGGACCTCAAGAGCAAGGAAAATATCCCACCGAGTTGTTTTTCTCGCGTCTCGCCAACAAGAGTTTTCACCAAAGAAACTGCTTGTACTGTAGTTGTCAGCACATAATGATCGGCTAAACGTTTGTGACTGCGTAAATGAAGCAACGGTGCTTTTTTATATATATAGTTTCCGCGTCCTCGGTCTTCAGGAGGCCCGAGCATGTCGTCAAGGAGCACAAAACGCGGGCGACTCTGGTCTGGGGAGGTCTGTTGCTGGCTATCTTGGGATGTGAGTATCGTTGCATAACGTTTGATGAATGTATGGTAATAAGCTAGCGGTGTAGCGCGTGTATGAGCATGTATGTGCGTGTATGTGCATGTATGTACGTGCTTGTATCTCTCCGCGAAGACGAGGATCGACTCCGAATCGTGTGCTTTATCGTACGGTAGCATTGATCGGAGTGCGTGTGAGGGGAGCTGTACACGTTGTAAGTATATGGCACGCGGGGTACTCCCGACGGTTGGTTGCCCTTATGGATTGAGTGGTTGATCATGCTAGGAGTATAGATTGAACGACACGAAATCGAAATATATTGTAATTTAATGTTTGTGAATACCAGGTCCCATCCCCTAGAAGATACCGCCTCATTATCACTATAATCCTTGAAGGCCACCCTGGCTCCTCGGGGGCACTCTGAGGTTACCTCGTGCTGCTGACCCCCGAAAGTGTGGTAACGACACACAACCCCCCCACCTCGGTGTATCTCCACATCAAACACGACGAAAGAGATAACCCGCTGCGGGACTACCGTCCCACATCTGATATTTGAAGTGGAGGGCTTGTCGATTACATCATACCCTCAGGACGCCAAGCGTATACTGTACATATTTCTCGAGCATTTGAGAATGGTGGCGCTACTGCTGTAGCTACGGGCTACTATTTTGATCGTTTGTTTCAGCACACAATAGGTTTCATATACTGGCCACACATGTCCACTGCAGGGGGGGCTTTCACCCGTACAGCCTGCAGCCGGCTTGGTCGTATAATATGTCGCTCAACATGATAGCGCCTCGTTTCTGTTTATTGGGTAATGGGCAATTTCTTCTTGTCGGTTGACAGAAAAGAGCCGGCAAACGAGCACGCAGATGTTGGGGCCCTGACCGTGTTAGTATGTTTGCCTCTACAATACCTCTAGACTCGTTTGGCTTTTTTTTTGTGATGTGACGACGGGCTGGATATGATACGTGAGCTACTGTTATTTTGTACCTGGTATGTATTCAGCGTCAGCACTGGTCTATTCAAGTAGTGATCACATTCTGTTGCAGATATCACCCTCTATGTAATACTTCGAAGTATAATATACGCAGTGTCTTTCGTTTTCGTTGCACTGAGCACTTACTTGATAGTTTTCCTTTTTCGTCGTATTCTGCCGGTTTTGATCGCTTTTCATGCAGACATTGTCTGGCAGATCGTTACCATCGTCGACAAGCGCAACCATCCCA
Source organism: Saccharina japonica (assembly GCA_008828725.1). Taxonomy (NCBI): domain Eukaryota; class Phaeophyceae; order Laminariales; family Laminariaceae; genus Saccharina; species Saccharina japonica. The sequence continues at coordinate 411,032 of MEHQ01001248.1, read as the reverse complement.
GCACCAGCTTCTCGGTGTCGGTGAGTACGTGCGTACGTACGTACGCAGGAGGGGGGTGCGTCGCTCTTCCGTTGTTCCCATTTCAAACGTTTTCATGCGAGCTATGTGTCTGGACGACCGACGACGCGCGTTGCGTTTTCCAACGCGATCGGTTTCGGCGAACGCTTTTTTAATGACCCGCGGGTGTCCCCGCGGGCACCCAACACTGGGGGCTGAAAGAGAAGCAGGTTTATTTTGTAGTGTTTGACGCGATAAACAACCATCCCAAAACGTTTATTTCCAAAATCTCAAAAAATCGTGGCGAAAAGTGTGGAAGCCGAAACTGTCCATCTGTCTCTGGAACCAGCTCTTACTACAGTAGCAGACCGTGGAAGTATACGCCAAAACGTTTATTTCCAAAATCTCAAAAAATCCTGGCGAAAAGTGTGGAAGCCGAAACTGTCCATCTGTCTCTGGAACCAGCTCTTACTACAGTAGCAGACCGTGGAAGTATACTGCTAGAAATTCGACGGATTATTCAATAGGGTTCGCTTACGACCTGGCTCTGTCTTACACAAACAAACTGACTAACATGTCCACCCCCCCCCCCCCGCGCGCCGATACTTCGCCCTGAGTCATATCTGTCGGATGTACGTACTGTAGTAGAGGTCTAGGGCGTTGAGTCTCACCGAATAGTCCGTATGTGGTTCTGGATGTGGTTTTTAATGTGGTTTGCGACTGTAGCATGGTTCGGGGCGCTGATGCTTCTCACCATGCAGCAAGAAAAAAAGCATGCATCCTGTTTGTGATGGAAAATACCCCCGCAAAGCTCGGCGAAACGTAGGAGAAGAGCAGCGGGTTGTTCGGACAAAGGAAAGCCCCCGTAACTCGTTCTGCTGCAGCATGCAGAGCACTCACGTTCTGGTTTTTTGTTTTTTATCGTCCTCCTCGCCCGTTCTTTGTCCTGCCCGTCCGTTGCCAGGACGATTCGTATCCCTTCCCGCCGTTGTTGGTGTGCGTGTGGGATGGGCAGGGCTGCGACGAGGCCCTCGGTCAAAACGTGTGCATAAACACCACCTCGTTCACGGTGTACGACTCGTGTAACGAGCCAGTCAGCAGCGACGAGGAACCCCGTGGCATCAACATCCCGAGCGAGGTCAGCGCAGCAGCAGCACAATTAAGATACTGCTTGATGCAATATCGGGCTCTGTGATAGTAGACTCCCCGAGTGCTACAACCACAATGGTAGCATGGGCCACGCCTGAGGCCAAACCTATTTTTCACATCTGTACACTTCTACAACATTAGCTACATAGTACCTATCGCTTGAAAAGGGACGTCTTTGCGTTTTGCACCTTCCCCATAATGCATAGCTCCATCGGAGAAAACGACCAGGATGGTGCAAACATGAGCCTCATTTGGGCTCGAACCTATTCTCGACATCCCGCAAAGCAGGCGAGCGCGTACGTGCCTACTTACAGTTGCGAGAGGGTTAGACGAAACGACTCTTTGAAATGCCACAGCCGTTCTTACCTTTTGGTTTTGCGCGGTGGGAACTGCAACGTTGTCGTGTTTCGTTTTTCTTGTACGCCGAACCGCTCCCAGTACCCAAACTGCCTGGCATTCGATCTGGAGAAGTTGGACATGGAGGGGTTCGAAAGCGGCTGCATTGTAGGCGAAGCGTTCAGGAAGCCATCCATGACTGTCCTCGGTGAGAACCCCCCCCCCCCCCCCACGGTTCCGGAAGCAGCGCACGCTGTGTGGGTCCTCTTTTTGTTTCGGGTTTTCAACCACCATGGAAGCTTGCACGGGTCGCGTGCCAAAGGGGTGTGTGTGCGTGTGTGCTTGCACAAACCAACGTAAGAATGGTACATACCTTGCGCCAAGAATTCTCAACAGTCGGGAATTCCGGCAGGGAAGGAGAAAGTTGCAGCGTCTAAACAAAGCCACGATTGTCACGATTAACAGTACGGTACCAGCTCGTTGCCGTCGCCTGGGCGTTTTGCCGTAAACAAAGACGCGCACGTTTACAGTGTGGATGTAAACGGGTTTGTTTTGTTGGAATCCGCCCATTTCTTGAGATATGTGGAGGGATAACTACTGTCTGAACTCTCAGGCCTCGAACGGATACACAGGGTACGAAATCGTGACAGCAAGCAGTTAGTGGGTGTCTCAGGGCGTGCCGCGAAGTGCGTCGCCCGACATCATTCATGAAACATTGAGGGGTATACTTGTACGCTCGAGAAGGTACGGTAGCCTTGTTGTGTCTGGTTCCTAACCTCAGAAGCGCCACGTGCGTGCGTGCACTTCACACCACCCAACGGCTCGTACAAGAGAAAGGTTGTTTGTGTACGGGCAATCCGCTGACCAGCCACAACGAACTATACACTTAGGCATGAAATAAAAAAACAAGACTGCGACACCGCTCGCAGCACAGAGGTTTTCGGTTGTCCCTCAGTTCAGGAGCCACACTCATACCGCACTGTAAAGAGACCGTCCGCGCTGCAAAGTCACCACACCGTAGCGGCACCGCACTGTATATTAACCGCACTGTAGAGGAACCGTGCTGTAAGAGTAACCGCACTGTAGAGTAACCGCACTGTAAGAGTAACCGCACTGTAGAGTAACCGCATTGTAGAGTAACCGCACTGCAAGAGTAACCGTACTCTAAGAGTAACCGTACTGTAAGAGTAACCGCACCGTAGAGTAACCGCACCCTACAGGCATGGCTAATTCCATGTGGTCAGAACCCAGGACCTCGGCCTCTGTCGCGCTCACTTTTGGTTTTGGGGGGGAAATTCGGAGAGGAAGTTTAGACATGCATGCATGCGCGCAGAGCATGAGATTTCGGGCGTTGGACGTCCACGGCGAAGAGCGACGGAGGACGCGAACGAATCGAAAGAAATAGTACATACATGTATTACAGTGCTTCGTATCGGGTGGGTGCCACCACAGGTATTCAAATTTTCAGGTCGTTCGGGAGCGTTGGTCATTGTAGCAGAGCAGGTTACCTTCTTACTGCAGAGACTGGCTGCATCGAATAATAGTGCAAGTAAAGCAAGTGTGGTTGGTGCGTCGGCATGCTGGGACAGCAGAAGAAGGTCTTGCTTGCAGTCGCGAGTCCTCCCGGTGTTTTTGCTGAAGCGAGGTTTTACTGTAAAGTATATCGCCCGCCGATGAAAATCAAACCTTACGCTCCCGACACGACGTCCACACAGAAAAATGTGTGCCGTGTCAGGGTGCACGTAAAACCAAATAAAAAAGACACCCCAAACAACCCATTTCCGAATTTTCGACATCCCGACAGGCTGGACGCGGGAGGGGGGGGGGGGGGGGGGGGTACAGGTATACTACGTAAAACCAAGCGAAACAATAAAAGTTTAACAAAACAAAAACGTTTTTTTTCTTGAATTCGTTCCGAAATCCCACCACACACCACACAGTTTTTTGTTTTTTTTTCCATTTGATGTTGACTTGTTTGTAGAGTGCGGGGTCACATGCAACGAGGACGTCCCTGAGTCCATGCCTAGTTTCCGCTCACGCATCCGCTTGCACGCACCCGCGCGAGGGTACGTCTGAAGCAGCTATTGATACCAACGCAGTCAGCTACCATGGTTGTGTCTCTTTTTTGTGTTGGTCGTGCACACAACACCTGGCGGGGTGTCAATGAAACTCGTTACAAATTTTTGTCCCTCGCGATGCAGATGTCCTGGATCGAGAGCATTGCTCCTGCAGAGGAGGGGTTTATCACGTGAGTCAGAGCGAGAGAGGGTTATAGCGGGCAGTAGGCTGCAGCCTGCATACGGAGTTATTGTTGGTATACGTTTGTCTACTGTAGTATTCGGGGGAGATTGTATGACTGAAATAAGAGCTGCACATTGTCAGATGGCAAATCGCTGAATAATAATAGTCGTTATGCCTTTAGGATTGGATCGCCGGAGAGCAAATATCGTGGAAGTACTGTACTGTAGCAAATGCTGCAGAAAGCCGCAGGGCAAAATGAATGTGGCATCCCGACTGCTGTGCCTGCAGTCAAATGGAGTCCCCGATCACTCCACCCCCCAATGATCTTCTCTGCGGACTACTGTCGTAGAACTGGCGGTGTTATTAACACATCCCTTCCTGCTGCGCGCTCCTGCATGTCTGTGTCGTGAAACAGGCAGAACATAGGCATATTTCTGGGGAACGGTTCGACGGAGGAATTCTCGAGGGTACCTTACAGCCGGGTGGTCTCCACCCCAGAGACTGCCTTAGACCATCCGATCTTCATCAGCACGTTATTAGTGAGGGGATACTGTACGTACAGCAGCAACAGCAGCGCACCAGTAGTAGTCTGCTGTTTTCGAGGGCACAAGTTTTTGCCGACACGCTCTATTCGAGTACGGATACTGCGATGTTACGAAGGGTAGTGTGTAGCTACTGTAGTGGTGTGTTAGTCTTCCTTTCGGGGGGGGGGGGGCATATGTTGCGCATATATATTTTATATTTAAAACATTAAAATACAACAGCTGTGAGCTCGAGGATTTCGTCGAAGCTCATCTTTGCTAGCTGAGTGTAATACTTCGATCGCGCGTACTTACGGATTTTATATGTCCTCATGTAGGATGTACATCCCGTATGAGGGGGACATAATCTGAGGCTGTAGAATTCAGGAAGTGTGTGTCTTTATATGTATCACATATATTTAAAAAATTAAAAAAAAAAACAGCTGTGACACCAAACGTTATCGTACCACTTTGTGGCTCTTTTTTCTTCCCGACTTTTATTTCGGCAAACAAAGATAAAGGCTGTGCAGCAGCAGTGCCTATGGCCAAAGCAACATAATACTCGTATGTATTCAAAATATGGTACGTATCGTTTTCGTATACGTACTCGGTGTACGTCATACGTACATATTATACGTATCGTTCTCGTATATAGTGCAAGGCATGTATTATCGTATATATTTGCGGAACAATAAAAGAGCCAACCAAGATAATGGCGTATTGTGCCTGGCATCATCTCAGGGGTCAGATGATGACGAGACACCCCTTTTTGTTGGATTTTTCAATCTTGGGGAACATAGTGGCCAACTTTATGCTCCATACGAGGGGTACACCCATTTTCTTTGGCACTATGTTGCTGATAAGATTATGAACGAGCCACAAAGTGGTACCATAACCTTTGGTCTGTGAGCTCGAGGATTTCGTCGAAGCTCATCTTTGCTAGCTGAGTGTAATACTTCGATCGCGCGTACTTACGGATTTTATATGTCCTCATGTATATATATCACATATTTATATATATCATATATATCATATATATATATACTTGTATATATACTGTAGGGTAAACGAAAAAAAACACCAGCCGTGAAATCGAACCTTTCGTCGAAAGTCATATTTACAAGGTGTGTGATTTCTTTGAGTTGGGGTTAGGGGGTGTACTCAACAGAGCGGTTACCGCCTTAATGGGATACCACCAAAAGCTTAATAGGGCGGTCTTTCGATATAGGGCAGTCAAAATATCGGTGCACTACACCACCTTGTGTATACCTGGTATACATTATATATGCTGTGATATGTACCTGGTGTTCTCGAACATCTGCGGGTTGTGACGGGCCCGGGATTTACGTGTATATTTACCGCAGAGTTTTTCGTCTGTAAAGACACTACAAGGTACTGTTGATTACGAGAGGGCCCTGAATCATGGCAGCAGACTTTTAGTAAAAGTCGTGTCCATGCTCTAATCGGTTTCTTGTTCGTCGCTTGTCGTTACCTGCACGCCGGTGTGTGTGTGTCGCTTACCGTTCGGCAACCAGACAATCGGCAAGACCGTAAGGAACTTCATTTCAGGTGATTCCACCGCCAGCTACCCCATCTTGACGCTTTCCACAATCGACAGTTTGGATCAAACCAGCACGAAGGCAAGTTCCCCCTTCGTCGAAACAGCACGTTCATAAAGCACGTTTGTGTCGGGAGTATTCGTAGTCGAAGCACGGTTGGTTGTCGCAAAAGCCGATCCCAGAGAGCAGAAAAGGTGACGGTTTGATCGAAAATTTGCAGTTGGAGTTGTGCGCCGCCAGGTTTGTGAAGAGTTCGCACGCGCTAGAGACGGGTGCGAAGATGCACAGGTTCTATAATACACTACGAGTGGTTGGCGCTTGTCGGGCCGTCTGTTCGTCTTGCTTGGCCAAATGTTTTGCGCCCGATCGCTGTTGGATTTATATATGGCATCCAGAGTGATGCAGAAAACGGGGTGACGAAGTTCTCGGCCCGACGACGTCATGTGTCTCCCACTGAACTTGCTTTTTACGGCCGGACAAAGCACAGCGTAATGTGATCGCCCTCCCGACGGGAGGGGCGGGAAACGGAAAATCCATAGTTTCACCCGGCGACGTTTGAGCTGCCGCCTTCACCGCCATAGGGGGGGTCTGGCCACCTGTTGTATGCAACCATGAACCCCTTCAATGAGCATCGGCACAGGGGCAAGATGATAACACATACCAGGTACTGCTGTGGGCGGTGCACGTATCGATCTCAAGGACTGCATGCGACAGACCCCTGCCCAATCCGCTAACAGGTGCTTCTCTCTTTGCGGTTTCTGTCCACAGATTAACGCCACGCTCAACTCCTCGTATGCCCATAGCTTCGCGCACATCGTCATCACCCAGAGCTCGTACTCGCTCTCGGAGCTGACCGACATCGACCCCTTCGACCCTGCCGCTCTCCTCGGCAACATCGGCGGCTTCTGGGGTGAGCGTTCGCGGGCCCTTCCAGAACGCGGGCGGTTCGCGTGCGTTTTTGTTGTTTTGGAGAATTCATTTTGATGCATCACAATTGCCGCGATTGTATAATAAGACTACTGTACCACCATTGTAGTTCTACGTACTCGTACTACTGCATTGCTGTATGTACTGGCCACATACCCCAGTCACAGCAGTTTCACCTGTGTACAGGACAGTGACTAACAAATTACACCGCAAGAAAAAAGACCACGCTGCTACTGCTAAGAAAGATAGGCAGTGGATCGAGATTGCGCAGCCCTGGAAGTAATAATATTTCAGACGTGATCACAGCAATGTCGGTGTACAGAGTAGAACGCACGCTTTTTTGCATGGAGAATGTCTACTGTAGCACGGGCCCAAAAATATTATTGTCGTTTCTTAGTATACGAAGTATACTGAATGGAGCACAGATTGGACAGATCACAATCTAGATAATCAATATGCCTGCATTAGCATGCCGGTATGAGATGTGCGCGCAGGATCTATCTGCGAGTAGCAAGTCGTTGCGAGATACAGTAGATGCTGCGCACGACCTGCTACGTATAGTAACATGCCGTTCATTGCGGGATGCTGTGCAGAATCTTGTACATAGTATACATCCAATGCAGGAAACGTGTGGCATATACTCGTATATACCATGCAGATTTTAGAATGACGCTCCCACCCGGCAAGATGGGCTATTAATATAAAGATCATACAGATCAGGACTATAAAAAAAAATGTATTTATGTATATACGAGGTATATATATAATCGTATATATATTCCACAGCTAAAAGACCTACCGTATATACTGTAGATCAAAAAGAAGCAGAGGATCTCAGGGAGTCCGTCTGATGCGTGGTGGAACGCGGTGTCGTCCCCTGCCTGTACTAGCTGTTTTGCAGCGGCCAAATCCATCTACTTTCCCGCCCTCCCCCCCCCCGCCCCCCTCCCTTCCACCCTCCTCGTTACCGTACGCCTATCTTGTGCCATCTCTCCAAAAACAGAAATACTGCTAGTGACCTGGGGTCTATGCTTTATCGCCACGAGGGAGCAGACGCCCACCCACAAGGGCCGCGACTTCGTCCAGCCGCTTCAGAAGGGGATAGACATCGTCGTCAGAAAAAGGCGATCATCCCTCCATCCCACGGTGTGCTCAGACTCTGAGGCCTACGGAGAGGAAGAGCGCCCACACTGGGAGCCCCTCGCGAGGGCCCGCCGATCCGGAGCAGCCCCCCCCGGGGGTGGAAGCACCCGCAGTATACCGTCAGTTAACGGCGGCAGCGTCGATAGGGAGTCGTCGGCAAACGACAGCTCTGCAGGGGGGATTACGAGGCAGCAGGTTTGTGCGAGATGTACACATATCTTGGAAATAAGTGTACGTTACACAGAATATGCGGTGTAATACGGTCCAAATACGTTGCAGCAGCCTGGAACTACCGACTGACCTTCAACATATATTTGTATTTCGGTATGTACACTATTATATATATACGGTAGAACATGTGTTACGGTATGAATGCTGTGTCTGAAATATACTGATGTGCCCCAATATTGTTTATTGTAGCATCCCTGTTGGTACATAAAGACAAACGGCGAACCTTGACGCATCCATGTTCTGCCGTGTTGGTTTTTTCGTATTAAGTACAAGCGGGTGCTCTCTGTGCACCAGTATCTGACAGCTGGCCCAACGTGGACAGCTCAAGAGTAGGAATCATAGACGGAGAGTTTTTGAGTTGGCAGAGGCCGATCACAGAGACATGAAGCCTTTGCAAGGCTACTGATGCCCTCTTGTCGCGAGTTTGTGGAATTTGACACACCCAACCCAAACCTGCTACGTATAGAGACTTCGAATCTCGCCATATCGGATTGAAGAGTAGGGTATCAGCACGCAAATGAGGACCAAAGCTTGGAAAATAGCTTTGGGCGTGCAGTAGTAGTATCAGCAGCAGCAGCAGTAGTTTTTGCTGTAGCAGCAGAAGCAGCAGCACACGGTGCTACTAACGACACATCGACGTTGATATTCAGGAGACACGGTTTTCGAAACGCATGCCATGGGAAGATATTTCGAAGGTGGCGTGGTACGGTAGACTGCATGTCCAACACCGTGTACTGTACATACTATTCGGGTTTAGTTGGAGACAAAAATGGCGCGCTCTTTGAGGGTTCCAATAGCAGCGTCAGCTTTATGCTTAAACAATTCGGTGTATGAAGCATGACACTCCGCCCTCTAAAAGGCAAGGTATTTGTTCGCAAGGAAGTGTTCCGTCGCGTACGGTGTATGCAAGGAATGGGCCATCGGCCCTCGACGCTCGCAGTCGACTACTCGTAGGTGCAGTAGATACGAACAACCACAGGTATGTTTTTTTGTTTGTTTTCGTAGGCTTTCGGCGCAAGGGAAATAAGGGGGAAAGGATCCTAGAAAGCAAACGCCCTTCGAGCGCCATGGTTGAACATGAAGCCATGTGCAGTAGAACACATGTCAGTAGGTGCTTTATAGCTGACGGTTATCATTCTCCTGAAACGGCTGGCATATTGATCATGTAGGGTACGGTATCTACCGCACCGCACACACTGACTGAGAGCCGGTGCCCGCCCAAGCCCTTCGCGCGGAGCTTGAACACTCTACTGCACGTTCTGTAGACACATATACCAAAGTCGAACATGAAGCAATCTAACCGCGCTCTCGCTTGCGCCGCCCTCGCCCCCACCTCCTCCCGACGGCCCATGGTGGATGCCTGCGGTGTCACCCTTATTTAGGGAGGATCCCGTCGTCGAATCAACGTCGCAGCCTCGTTTTTCCGGCAGCCCATCCCGCAGCCCCATCCAAGGCGCTCGTCGTTCTCTCGTTCCGGCCAATCAGCAGCCACGGCCGAGGCTTCTGCGCCAAGCGGCGACAGGAGGACAACAATACCACACGGCCCGCCTAGCTACGCTGATTGCGCGTGAGCCCACCGGAGGTGGTGGTGTGGGTTACCCCCTTCCTCCCTTCCGGGCATGGTAAGGGGTGCGAGGGTCTTATGGTCGTGCGATTATACGGCCGCCACGCATGGCATGAGTGCACCCTCCTGCTGCTGCCCTTTTCCCGTCTAGAAGGAATGTCTACAAAAATTGCGAAAAAAAGACTACAAGTATGGGTGCGGGGTGACTCGATCGGCCAAAGCCCTCGGTATGCGGGCGCCTGCACCAACTATACGGTACGGCTAGGGTGTACGAGCTGCACTACGTATATACGACGACAGGCCGCTGGGACGACAATCGTCAATGGAATCGAGGAGAAATCTGCCGTACGATACCTGCTGGGAAGAGTCACCCGCTGTTCGGCTCCACGCTCTTGTAATTAGAACGATGCGACGCCATATTTGATACCAGCAGTATCCGTGTACTAACTATGTGCTCCTTTCGTCAGATCAGTTTTCTTTTTCGAGTTTGTTGGCCGTTAGCGACCTCACTGACTACCTGGCATGAACCTACCGTGCTCCGTCTTGCGCGGAGTTTGGTGGCTATTTTCAATGTCGAGCGAACGGTGGGGAGGGGGAGGGGAGCAGCTGAAGCTGTTGTCAGTCAGAAAGACTAAACGTCGTTTTCTTGAAAGCGCGAGTGGCGTCTTCACGCGTGTCAGAGTGGGCGTACGGTTGTCCTGTACTTGTATCGCTGGTATTATATTGACAATAAGATTATTTGTTGTATCGGGTGAAGCTTGAGTTGTGGCACCGATACGTTTTTACCTGTTTGATTGCTGTTCTACTTAGTAGTACTGTGAATAGGTGACAGCTATATACGTGTCTCCATCTGTATTTTGATGGCGCGTATTTTCCTGGCGATTCATCGTTTGTTTAATTGCAGGATAAGCAAGGAGGGAGGGGGGTAGGCAGAGGGTTAACGGCAAGGACAGCCTTTTCCAGTCGCCGTAGACTTCCTCCACCTTTACCCGCGTGTGCCTACCCCCCCTCGCCGCCTCTTACCATGTTGCCGGGTTGGTATGTATGATAGCATATACTACTGCACCACGTAGCCTCCCAAGTCCATGGATCGCTATTAACAGCACCATGATAGTTGACCAAGGGACGCAATTAACAGCACCTCCATGGTAGTTTAGTGCTCTTTTGCGCACGCTTTCCTCGCGTTCGCCCAGTATGGCATTTATGTAGGCCAAGCGCAACCATTGTACAACTTCGGACAGATCATTATCTACTGTAGATCATCTCTGTAACTGTCGATCCTAACCTGCCGATACGATACGCTTTTTACAGGATATAGCTGTAGACCCCCGAGATATGCACTACACCATGCAGAGTGTATGCCTTCCGTCCCGGCAAAACATGACGAGCTAGATCATACAGATCGGGGTGTATAATCTTCCCCTGAAAGATCTAGATCGCACGGAGTGGGAATGGACTGTTGCTGTCTGTCCGAGGTGTGAGGCCTTTGTAGCCCCGCCGTGCATGCGCGTTTTGGTGGTATCTGTGTTTTTTTGTTTTTTTGTTTTTGTTTACAGTAGCGTCTACAACACAGTAAGACTTACTACTTGTTAGGAAGTTCAGCGTACGCGAGCTCGTTCCTTTTTTTGTCTTCTTGCTTTTCTGTCCTGTAAACCTCAGCTTTTACCTTTCTTAGTTACCGAGCACTCTTGTTCGGTGCCCTCTACTGTATAATTCGTCAGCAAGCAGCAAGCAGTGTTTTTTTGTTTCCCAACTATTTTTGCGTTTCTTTTTGCGCTCCTTTCTCTTGGAAAGGGGTCCGTACGTCCGTACGTACGTGTGCGTACGTGTGTACAAGTATCCAATGCGACTAAGGTTTCTGTAACGATTTGTTTGTTCCCCGTCCCGCTAGTAGCTGTAGCTTAGTATCTAACCAGGCGACGCTCTGCGGCGGAAACTTGTTTTTGTTCGTACAATACGATGGATAATGATAAATACGAGTAGTACCTATCTGAGAAGGGTGGGATATATTCGGGAGGGGGGGGGGGGGGGGTTCGAGGAAATGAACCCGGGCAAAGGGACCCGGGGGTGGCGGGTTCCGGGGGGGGGGGTGGTTCGTAGCAATGTACACGAGTACAAGGTACCTGGCGATGTCGGTATCAGGTGGTGGTGTTGTATCCTACAAATCGGGGGCGAAATGGGCCAAACATCGCCTTCTTGCAGGTGTGGTGGACGTTTCGTTGGCAGCCGGTTCTTCTGTTGCTGTGCTCCACAGCAGCGTTATTTTGGGATCTCTCGGACGAAAGATTGGCTCTTGTTCGGAGCAACTATGTCCACCGCGAAACACGTTTTGTTTTTCGATATCTATCGTGTCGTTCAAAGGTGAAAACTAATTACCGTCTTGAATGAAAAAAGTGTTAATTAATCCATCCAAACAAATGGTGCTGTATCGTAGGATTTTGGTGAATGTACCAAACGGGGGCCGGGTGTCGAGGCATCACAATACCTTGTTTCCGCAGAGAAATGATGAGCTCTCGGGCTAAACGGTTGCCGTGCGCGTATTTTTACTGTCGGCCGGGTTGCGTGATTTTGGCGACGCGTGCTACGATAGAGTAGGTGTAGGTATACCTTGTTTCGGCTGAAATGGTTTCTGAATGATCGGGCTTCTTACCTCAAAATCGTCGGATATTCACTCTCGTGTTGCAATGTGTTTGGTTTTGTATTCTTAGGCCATGCATGGTAGTGCTCATCGGGTATTATGGCACTTTCTTTCGTTTTCATCGAAACATCAGTTTTCGGGTGAGGTATAGAGCTCCTCGAGTAATAACCCACCACCCTCAGAAGGCAAAACATGGTGCACCTCTACCATAGCATGCGTCTGGGCAAGGTATTATTGTGGCGATATTTATTATTACCCCGTGACACCATGCAAATGTCTGTATGGATAGTATCAACAGTATAACGCAAACACACATACGCCGTGGCATATCGGCTGTGTTGCGCCGCCAACAAGGTTTTTGGTAGTATGAGCTCCGCGCAATCGTGCGTGATGCTCTATATACGATACATTCCCCCCACCAAGGTACATTTTTCTCAGGATGTGTTGAGCTGTTCGGAAATCTGGAGGCACCGTCAGAAAGCTCAACACTGCGCGCTCTCACAATTTTAGTTTTTTTTCATTATAACGAGGAGATATTGATTCGAGAAGGCCGCAGGCCTTCGAGCAGGCCTTCGAGCATCAATGGATGCTCTTCATAATGGTTGGGTGTCTGCCCGTGGGTGTGTGCCCCTGCTCACGTACAGACACAAACGGACAAAAAACAGTTCTGAAAACTGCCACAGCGTGCCTTTATTTACTGGATTGCTTAATATTGAGGTTTGTCTGTCCCTCGCTCGTCCCTCGCTCGTTCGCTTTGCTTTTTTTTGGCGCGCGACGCGTACACTCAACCGATTCAGACACGCTCGGGACTGATAGAGGCCCGCTATTTGTGCCGACCGTCCTGTGCTGCTCGTGTCGAAAGCGGTGCCGAGATCGCAGAGCTAGGTCGCATAGTGACTGTGATAATTAATTACCAGTGGCAATTACAACCAGCAGCAACACGGAAAAACGACAGTAGTACGAGCAACCATCACCACCACCACGAACACCACAAACACCACCAATACGTATTTGACCTGCTGAGTACACAAATATGATGCCCTACGTTTCCGGCCGCTGCTGCTGCTTTCCTTTTTAATTTTGTTTCATTTTTTTACGATAACTTGATCTTGGAACCATTGTACCATTTTTATTTTTATTATTATACCTGCACCTACGTACGTATTTGACCTGCCCAGTACACAGCATTGTAGTAGTACACATACATGATGCCCTGCCAGTTTTCGTCGTTTCCATATAATATGCACCAACACAGACAGCTGTAGTGATGCTAGGTATAAGAGGACAGGGTATCCCTAGCCAGGTCAGCCTATGGAACGGGTACTCGTTGGTACTCACGTGTGTTGTTTGCGTAGAGATAGAAGAAGAGCAGGTTTATTCCGTTTTCGCGTGATGAACGACTGAGAGGCAAGGTGAGATGGCTAAAAGGCCATCGGGAACCATCCCTGGTTCCATCTAAGATACGCCTTCGCAAGTAACTAGCGGTCAATACGATTTTATAGCCTGGATACAGTATTTACCGGCGTTTTCCACATCATGCCAGCAGTACCATAACACTAGCCACTCTGATGAAGGCCGTATATATGCAGAAATATGAGAAATTCGTTGGAAACCCGTCGATTTCCACGCAACTGAAAACATGAGTCGGAAGATGGCGGTCCTCAAATCCCCCTCCACAGCCATCTGCAAGGCAAGGCTACTTTCTCACGCTTTTAGACTATCCTGGCCGTCGACAGGCCAAGTGTAGTGATGCTAAGGATAAAGAGGATCAGGGGTATCCCTAAGCACAGGTCAGGCCTATGGAACGGGTACTCGTTGGTAACTCTACGGTGTGTTGGTTTGCGTTAAGTAGATAAAGATAAGAGCAGGTTTATTGTACCTTTTTCGCGGGTGAATGAACGCTGAGAAAGGCAGCGTGAGATGGCTAAAAGCCATCGGGAACCATCGCTGGTTCCATCTAAGATACGCTTCCAAGTAACTAACCAATACGATTATTTATCTGATAACAGCGTATTTACCAGGCGTTCCACATCATGCCAGCAGTACCATAACAACCAGCCCACAGCGATCCACTTAATAACCCCACTGTACAAGGTTGGCCTGACACGTCATCGCTTAACAAGAAATGTTGGTGGGTGGTGTTGGCGATGGTGGGACTACCAGCCCAGGGACCAACCGACCCACCCAGTAACTCTCTCACCCACCACGCACACCCATCAACTACTTGCCGGTCACTGTAAAAAGGTTTTTGTGCTGACCCAAATCGCTTAAAAAAAAACGATCCAATCAATCACGATTATTGTAGGAACACAACAAAAAGAGAAGAACCGCCAACGCAGTAGCTTAATGCAGTTAGGAGTTTGACCACTTGAAGGCGTCTGTCACGCTCCTCATTCCACCCGTTCTTGTAATAGTTCGCTTCGTTTATGCAAAAAAATCTAAACAAGCCCCTTGTTTCCCTGGGCGCAATACTGTTCACACTAAAATTCTGAGAACTGATTAGCGGAGCCATGATGATAGGCCGCCGGTCATTTTTTTCGCAATAAAAAAACAAAAAAACAGCCTTAGAGAGAGATATGAGGGAAACAATGTATATTTAAGGTCCTTTTCCCCTGGTTACTACTACTGTTTGACTAATCGTGCGATACACTACTAATTATATAATACGGCAAACGATTGTTCTCGTCCACACCTCCAGGCCGTTTTTTTTTCGTTTGCAGCAATACGAAATTGCGTGAGATATTACTAATTTTGCCCAAAATGACTGATTTTGGTCGATTTTGGCCAGTCTAATCTTGGAGAAATATTGTTTTATGCATTGTTGCGTAACTACTTGAATTTAGTGTGGGAAGATAGTTTTCTTTCTCGTTCTCAGCATCGATTCATCTTGTCTTTGCGGTAACGAATATGGTTGTATTATTAAAAAAAAAGTATGTTTTCATGAGTCGTGACTAAACGTCATTTGAAATATTTTGTGCCGGACGGACCATACGAGTATATACAGTAAAAGGTAGAACTCTGGTCTTCTTATGGTTAATGCGGTCAACGTGCTATTACTGTAATAATACAAGTATTTATCTTGTGATGAGTGTGTCAACTGGATGATGAGCACCTCTGGCTCGGGTGTTTGAGCGATGCTCGTCCTGAGCTGTGTCAATCCCAGTTTATTTTGGTCGATCCCAGTCTATTTTGTGTCCTATTTTTAATGTGTACTGGTGATGTGCTACTGCCTGCCGCACGACGAGTGAGTATGTACCATATATTTATGGTGCAAACTGAGACGGAGTTTAGAAATATAACTGTTTCGTGATCAAAACCAGAAATAAATTTGGCCCATTTATCATGCTTTTTATGTTCACACTTAAAGCGCTCAGAGCCCTTCAGAACTTTCAGACGATGTGTGTTGTGTTGTCTTCACATTAAACCCGTTATTTCTACTCAACCCACATCAGTACACCCAGTGCCTGTCCTGAATCCTAATCCTAGACAGATACCAGGTACAAATTATGTGGTCACAGACTGCTGTGAAACAGAGAAAAACCAAACAAAATAAACGCAAATGAATGGGTAACGCAAGTGAGATGCTAACGTACCGGGTACGAGAACACAAAGACACAAGCCAAACAAAAAATAAGCACAAAAAGACAATAAAAAACGAATTCTGAAATGAAACAGAATACAAATAACGCAGGGAGACAGAATCGCCCCTAGAAGAAAAGCCCACGTGCCCAAGAGGAACAGATAACTGCCGCACGGGCGAGGCAACACGAAAAAGAGGAAGGCACCGGCAGAGGGTGGAAACAAAGGGAGGATCAAGGCAAAACAAGCAAGAAAGAAGACAGGAGAGAGGAAAATATAAAGAACGTTCTCAAGGCAAGCTCAAGGTAATGGTAATACCAAGCTCCCGTCTCTGCTATAAAAACCGATACAGGGACCATGTCACACCTTCTGCCATCTCCTTACCACTCTAAAAGAAAAATCGTGTCAAGAGCCGGTACTACCTCTGCCTCGCCCCCCCCAGTGAACAATGCAACAAGAAAATAAAATAGGCCCGAAAACCGTTCCAGCCTCTGTCTCGTCTTTTCTCTTGCACGGGACCAGTCAACGACAGCGAGCGCTGCATTTCATTACGAGCCTTCCCATTCCATTTGTCAATAACCTTCAGCCAGTTTCACCGCCATGCGCCCTCACCCGCCTATTTCATTGTTTGAAAGTTTGGAGAGATGGTTATTCCAAATTATTATGGCTGTGAGTCGGTTTCATTTCACGACTAATAACTAGTCGGTGTTCGGCGAAGCCGACTAGCTGACTTTAGTCGGTAAGTCGGCTGGCGAAGCCAGCCGACTTGCCGACGAAAGTCAGGCGAGCGAAGCGAGCCAAAAAAGCGCCCCCCGGCCGAGGGGGCCCCGCTGGAGGCGCCCCCGGAGGGCCCGCCGGAGGCGCCTCCGGAGGATCCCGCTGAAGGCGCCGTCGGAGGCCAAAAATACGCTACTTGGCTTCACTTTACGCAAGAAAAGCGCAAACAATATGACCTAGATTCACATACGTTTTGAACAAAAAACACAAAAAGAGCTTCAGTTTACACAAACAAATCACAAAAAACGAGAAGTACAACGCATTTGCCAGGTAGATCTACCCATGACTAGAGGAACGTGACAGCAATTGTTTGAGTCGCAATACTACCTGGCGGGGATAGGAGCGAAAAAGCGAACTCATCACTAAGATAGCGGTGCGAACACGCGCGTCGATGACGGCGGCAAGTCCTAAAAGTTTCCACAGCGGGTTGTTGGATCTGAGCGGCTTGCTGCGCCTCTGCTCATGCTTCACGCGAGCCGCCTTTACCGCAATTTTGAAGTTTTATGTAGGATAAAGTATAGAAATCGGGGACTTGGCTGTAGCCTGCGTGTGGTTCCAGTGTTATGAGACCGAATATTTCGAAAAACGCCGGCCGAAAACACTACTTTAGACACTAACCGTAACCCTAACCCCAACCCCGACCCTTCCGAGCTTTGTCTCGAAACAATTAGGTTTTTTTTTGTTTGAAAAATTGGTCGACCACACTAAAAGGTATATAAAATATGATTCCCCGATTTCCATACTTTATCCTAGATAATGTTTCAGTAGTGCGGTAAAAGGCTACTGCTTCACGCGGGAGAGCACCGTTTCGGGGTCGCGTGCACTCGCCAAGGTGGTCCGCGGGTCGATAATGGCCACAACTTTGCCGACGGGATCTCCGCCCTCAGCGTTGGCATTGGATGCGCCAGGGCTGACACCGTCGGCACCGTCGAGAGAGATGGGCTGTTCCGCCATGTGTGTGTGTGTGTGGATCTCCCGCTGTGCGCTGCAGTGTCACAGGGCATGTGAGGGTATCCTCAGCCCGCAGCAATTCATGTTAAAAGCTGTACCCCGCATTAAAAAAGCCTTCCCACAGTTAAGGAAACCCAATACCAGTCCGACATTTTATATAGGGCCGATCCGTAATACAATATAAGACCGATCTCTAATACGGTGTATATAAGTACCGTTAAGTAAACTAAGAATCTTTTATAGTTGTATCATTATGAAGAGAGGGTAGACCCTTAAAAAAACAAAATGAACCCGGGGATGTTTCGTTATTATCCCCTCCCGGATTCCCGGGATTTCGCGCAATTTTTCCAGTAAGGATTTTTTCTGAGGTTTACCGAGCTCTCCCAGGCCGAGAAATTGAGTTTGTTTACGTTAGTTTTTACTGTGGTATTTTGGGTACTTTTAGCCATCTCAAGAACTGCTGGTTGCGATGCTTATCATACATCATTGCCCTCAACCGGTGATTTCACATAATCTGGTCCGAGTGCTACCCTTGGTTGTGACGACATTCATAAAGAAAAAAAAATTATTTGAAAAAAAAAAGTGTTGAAAATGAAAGGGAGGTTGTGGGGATGCCGAGAATCGAACTCCGGCCGTGAGATTCGTAGTCGTTCTTCCAATAGTTCCGTTAGTTCCCAATCGGCCCTGTATAAAATGCCGGACTGGTAAGTCGGAAAGTCGGCACCTCCGTTTCACGACTGACTATTAGTCCGACTAATAACTAGTCGGCAACTTAAGTCGTGCCGACTCACAGCCCTACAAATTATCCATTCTACGAGACGCACACGTCAGTATTCGTATACTTCGTATATACGTATCATACCCTTCCGGTGTGTTTCTAGAAAAAGCAACTCGTTTTTACACGTATTCCCCATTCATTGCATAATGGCTGACCTCCTCGATACCCAGATGCAAGCGCCGTGGTGGCGTTTTGCATTCGCTCTTTTTTCATCTGCACGCGAACGCACTTCCGCCAAGTGCTCACCGATACAAAACAAAGCTTCGGGTTTGCTCCAATGGGCGCGTTCCCCTATCCACGCAATATATACCGATTTTGAAGACAGCCGCCACACGCCCTCACATGCTTATCTCATCGTAGTTTGAAAGTTTTGAGAGATCTATACTAAAAATGATCAATTTAACGATACGCACACGTCTGTATTCGTGTATACGTATGATATAATTTCCGGTATGTTTACAGAATGTAAGAGTTTATTTCCGTGTCTCCCCTATCCAGCACATAGTGCGTGCCCTTACCGATGCCTAGAGGACATAGCGCCTGTACCCTCTACGATGCTGAGATGCAAAAGCCCGGTGGTCTCGTTTTGCCTTCGCTCATTGTAAATCTGTCCGCGAACGCATTTCCTCCCACTGCCCACTAACCACTAACAACACAGCACACTACGGCCTCGGCTTCGATTCAATAGGCGCGTTCCCATCTCCGAATGTGTGCCAGTTGTGTCAACAGCCTTTGGAACTTTCAATACGAATAGTTGTAATAATCATTATTCGTTTTGGTTGTTTCACCTGCAGGTACCGATCTCATGTTTCGAAAGTTTCGTCGAGCTCTCACGTATTGCAAATTACGCAGTTAATGATCTGTCTTCATACGTGCCATAACAATTCTAGCGTACATCAATACTAATTCTAGTGTACATACATATGTAGTATACAAGATAGCGATGCAATGTTTCCGCATGTACCCAACCATGCAGTACATAGCCCCCTCTACGACGTCCGGATGCAAGCCCGATGATGGCCTTTTGCATTTGCCCATTGGTAAGATGTCCGTACACCCATGCACGTCCTGCAACTGCCCACCATACCAAGGCCTTGGGCTCGCTTCAATGAGCGGGCGTCATCAGATGCAAAAATCTTGTAGTATACTCATTATACCACAGGTACAATGTTCATACAACAATTGCTTGCTCGTTCGTATCGATACAACTAACTATGATCGTATTGTACCGACAAAACAATGCATACCGTACTTATTCCAGAAGCATAATAATATGTTTTTATTTCAAATTACTTACTACGTACCTCGCCCTCGTTTCGTGCTATAAAAGTTACATATTTTTCACCGATTATGTAATAACTAACTATAAGTAAGTAAGTAAGTAAGTAAGTAAGTTAGTAAGTAAGTAAGTGCATGTTTAAGTAATGTTAGAGATATACTGTACCAAGATAGCTACGAAAAAAAGTCCAAGAAGTTGCCATCTATCTGAAATGTGTGCATCGTAAAAACAAGTGTTGACTTTTTGTCGATCGCAATTTATGGCCAAAATATTTGTGTCTTCGTAGTTTTATTATTTTTATTTTTATAGACATAGAAAAATGCGCCTACTCGTAGTCAGCTGTGAGCACGACCGATTGAAAGGTTGGACCTCAATTTTGCAAGCTGCGTTATACGCTATATTTACTTACTTACTTACTTACTTACTTACTTACTTACTTACTTACTTACTTACTTACTTACTTACTTACTTACTTACTTACTTACTTACTTACTTACTTACTTACTTACTTACTTACTTACTTACTTACTTACTTACTTACTTACTTACTTACTTACTTACTTACTTACTTACTTACTTACTTACTTACTTACTTACTTACTTACTTACTTACTACTTACTTGCAATTATCATATACTCGAGCGTTGCAAGATCATCCACGAACCTGATGACAACCTCACACGCCATCGAAACTTCACAACCAGCAGTAGGAGACGTCTTACAATCGAGGTGCATTTATTTGGGTACGTACGTTGCGTTGTACATTTTTTTCCCCGCCCCAACTTTCTCCTCTCCCCTCCAATGCGCACACCTTTTTTTGCACACATCTTGGCGACACACCTTGCGAGCGATCGGACACAACAACATCGGCAACCTACAGTCGCAAAAATAAATTAGCGTCGTCGAACCACCCCCACACACCAGCGCCTCTTCTATTCACAGCAGCACCTCACAGCGGGATCTGACTACGAACTGCTGCATCAAAGAAGGGCTGCAAACTACAGGCCTCCAGTAGTACATGACATAATATATATATACAAGGGGGCTTCGCCGCCGGCCCAGGCCGTCGGCGAAGCGAAGGAGGAATAAGGCCGGCAATACATCAGGTAGTTTACGATGCCAAGGGACCGAGAGGCTAAGGCTCCAGTTTACGATGCCAAGGGACCGTTGAAGAGACCCAGTTTGTATTGTTGATTT
>MEHQ01001248.1:262783-389632 GCA_008828725.1 Saccharina japonica | reverse complement strand
TCATCACTGTAAGAGTCCGGATACGGAGCGGAGCGGTTTCATCCTCACACATTAAATCAATAGAACTTGAAAAATTTCACCACGGCGGCGGAAAAAAATCTCAACTACGGCGGGGGGTAAGAATGCGGACCGCGAGGCACGTGCGTCGAGAAGTCAGGTTTTCCTGAGATATGCAAATGGCCCGAGCGTGGAGAACTGACGATTTACTGAGCTCCAACAATGATAAGAATATGGTATATGTGGTGAGAGGGAATAAAGAAGAGGGAGCGCTGGTCTGTGAGAGGGCAAAAGCACAGCTTGCACGAACATCCGTCCGCAAGAGTATACGTACGTTCTGCCACCAGGTAGAACAGCAAAGTACTACGTACTCTAGTACGATTAGCACTCATCGGCACAGGCAGTACTGCTGCAGCTGTTAAGAGTAGGTTGTCGAAGAACGTTCAAGGGGGGAAACAATAGGCTCAGATTGTGGCACGAAGAACAAACAGAACACAAGAAGAGCGTGCTGACTGCTGCTGCTGTAGAACGTGATGAGAAAGGAGTGAAGACAGTAGCGAATAGAGGAGGCAAAGCTCAAGCCGGAAGTGAACTACTGTAGTACTTACTATATATGTACAGAGTGGAGTAATAGCGTTCGTGCAGAGAGCTCTTTCTTAGTGTTTCTGTGGTTTTCTTCTTTTGGGGTGTTTATGAGCAATCAGTGCTGAAGCTTATGCTACACAGCAGTGACTAACTAGTGGCAAGGAAGTAACAATACTCCAACTTTTCCCCTCCGTGGTAGAATTTCCGAGGCCTTCCTCTAAGCCCACTGAGGAGATGGGGCAGCCTTCTTACATCCACTCTTCTTGTTCAAAATATCTGGAACCCCATTGGTGCCCACGTGTGCTTCCACGACAAGACTTCTGACAACATTGATTGGTCCAAGAAGCACAGCTCAACAGTGGGATATACTTCAAATCCTTCACGATAGAGTTAGATCAACGTCGGCAGCGAAGTGAGAAATCCAGTCTGGACAACAAATAGATTGACGTTTGTTTGCTAACACCGGGCGCCCACTACATACTGTAAATTGCTCACGTACTGCTGTTCCTGGCTCGTAGGCCCCCGTGGGCCGACTTGCTCTGGCCACCTATAATAGAATCCAAGTGAAGCTTGCGCTACACCAGCTGTGCTATAAATACCTATATGGAACAAAGCGTTGGCCAGAGCGCGAGTGCCATGATGCACAGCAGTGGGCTCTTCTGTGCAAGGGTGCAGCAGTACTGGATACACTAGACGCGTGCTAAGACAGAGGTGCACCTTATTTTTCCCTGCGGGTGAGATCACTTGAGGAGCCATAATATGCCTCACCCAAATCACAGATTTTGGGGGGAAAATAAGAGTGCTTGCGTACGTACCCGACGAAAAAAATGCCCATCATGATCTCAGTCAAGGGTGCACAAAAAAAAAAGTTATCGACACCACACACACACCCCCCCCTATATTGAAGGGAAGAAACCGGACTGTTGTGATCCCAGAAAACAATAAGTCAAGTTTTTTTTTTATCACCCCCCCCCCCCCCCCCCCCCGGACCAGCGAAAAAAAAATATGGGGGGGTCTCTACAATCAAGAAAAAAAAAGGGAACAAAAAACGAAAAAAAAATGTTTTTTGCTCATTTCGTCCTGTGATCACAGTGATCCGGTTTGTTTTTCATTCTGACCTTCCTAGGTGTGTGGTGTCGTTTTTTTTTTTTTTTTTGTGCACCCTTGTCGCAGTGTAAAAAAGAAAAAAAACATGCCAACGTACGCAAGAAACAAATTCCGGCGATTTTGGGGAGTAATTCAGAAAACGTTTCAGTTAAAAAGTGCTAGCTCTATCATAGGATGCGTCACTGGGAATCGTAGTGTACAGCAGTATATATATATATATATATATGCATACCTATAGTAGCTACCTAGTAGTTAGTACTGACTATACCAGGTATAAGTCTACGGCAGATCGAATGAGAAACCTGAGTCCGACGCAAGCCGACGAGGGAAGAACGTGCTGATGAAGTGTTCTCGCGATAAAACTGCAAGGCACGTACCGTAGCGGGGAGGGGGGAGAAGAGCCTACCTTGAGTGACCCCGGATCTGAGTTACGACTTCGCAAAGAGGGAGAGAAAAAGGAAGGGCGAAGATAATAAATGGGAGGGACAAAAAGAAGTCCACGGCGAACATTGATGATCTAAATTTGTTTTATGTTATGTATTGGGTACCCCGATTCAAGAGCGCCCACGATAAGAGCATTCCGGATTTCAAGAGCGGTCAAGTCGGCATGTCCCACCTCTGTACAACTGTAAACTCTAAGTATTTCCCACTGTTGGCGGACGACGCCCGCTTGTGGCGTGCTATTAATAGTCCAGAGGCTTGGTGCGAGCCGTGCTCGTTAGCTTCTCTCAGAATAATATTATGTATGTTACAAAGAAGACTCTCTCTGGGCCAAGATGAAAGAAGACAGAAGATATCAGACAGATTTGATAAACTTGGTTGTGAGCTTGGTGGGTGCAACCACACCCTCGGCCCTCGGCACGCTCGTCTGTACGGCTAGATGTACTCTATCGGGTGGTTCTACAGGCCGACCCACAGCAGTAACGTCCCTCCGATGCTTGCTCGTGACCGTGCCACGTACCAGGGTATATATCATACGTACTGTTATTATAAAAAAACATACCACTCTGTCCCAAAATATAACACCGTTTTTATTCAATATTAATTATCAAAAGGTTCTTATTTTTCGGGACAGAGTGTTACAAACTACGTCAGCTGTGAGCACTACCGATTGAAAGGTTGAAAATCAACTTTGCAAGCTGCGTGATACGTCGTTAGAGGTACTAATTAGGCGTGCTTGTTCGAAGTTTCATTTCACGTATGTGTGAGTGAAATCTACGATATATGCAGTATTAAATAGTAGTAGTTGATACTCAGTTCTACATTTTCAATGGTGAATCGTTCGCGCGTGTTATATATGTAATCCTCATTAAGGGTCGTTCTTATCGAGCAACCTTTTTCCAAAATGTCCAATATTTTGTTTCGCGCAATTTTATAGGATTTCCAGATTTTCCAGAAATTATTTCCAAATGTTGGAATTCGAAGCTTTCCAAATATTTTGCCCTCTGTTAAATTTCCAAACTTTCCAAATAAATCCTGTTGTTCCTGCTTTCGGAGAAAAATATTGGAAAGTTTGGGGAAAGCTGCTATTAATGAATAAAAACGACCCTACAAGATATAGTTTGATGACTCCCCTGGATGCTACCAGGGTCAACAGGACGATATTACAATAATAGCGAGTTCGACCCATAACCATTCTGGGCGTTGATACTATATAGCCCGCAGAAGGAGAGCTCACAGCGGTTGTTTTTTTTTAATTTTTTAAATAGCCCGCAGAAGGAGAGGGGGGTCACAATATGACAGGTACAAACGAGTAAGTTAGTTGTATTACACAAAACGAGTAATCAAATTAGATTAGAACATCTAATGTTCCTGGGATAAAAGGGGGATACGTTATTGTTTTGTCAGTAAAAACAAGTACTCGAGTCGGAAGATACAACAAACTGTTCTCAATAACGCTACTTTCCAAACGTTCAACGTCGGACAGCTTCTAGATGCCCCGCATAGTTTCTTAGAATGTTCATATTCGTATTTCGCCGCTTATCGATGGCTATATATACTTATACACCAAGTACTATATTCGTACTTGCATGGCTGAGTGCACCCTTACTTCAATAGTGTCTCGTGTTGCTGAGTTAGATAGACAGGCTGACGCATACACCTATGTTGGGTGACAGTGTCCCCTTGTGGCGTTGTGGTGGACGTGCTAGTCCAGAGGCTTGGCGCGAGCCGCCGTTAGGCGCGCTCGTTAGCTTCTCTCAGAAGAAACGTATGATGTTACAAATAAGGCTCTCTTTGGGCCAAAATTAATTGAAAGAAAAAAACAGACAGAGCTGAGAAGATGGTTGGTGGTTGGTTGTGAGCTTGGTACGCGCAATCAGCCTCGACACGCTCGGCTCTGCGGCTAGATGTACTCTATCGGGTGGTTGTACTAACCGACCCACAACAACGTTCCTTGGATGCTTACTCGTGACCGTTCTACGTACTCCGTACTGTTCTGAAGAACGCTACGAACAGTGTCTAGATGCCCCGCATATTTTCTTAGATTGCTCCTATTCGTATATATTTCGCCGCATATCCATGGCTGTACTGATACCAAGTACTATTCGTACGTACATGACGGAGCACGCCTTTTACTTCAATAGCACCCAATGCTACTGAGTTAGATAGATAGGCTGGTGCATACGCCTACTCTTATACCTGCTACTGTAGTATGATATAGTATCATACGACATTGTTCCCGATCAGCGACTTTTAGTAGGCTACTGGTTACTGCTGCCGTAACATAGTACCTACATCAACAACCTTGTTCTACCAGCTACTACCGTAACTATGATACGACATTGTTGCCGATAAGCGACTTAGGCTACGAGTGGTTACTGCTGCTGTAGCAAATTACCTGCATCAACACCCGCTACAGATAAGAGAATATTGTACTCAAGACCGCCTCTGTTTCGGCTTGTTGTGATAGGACTGGGTGAGACGAAAGGGGTGTGCAGTCCGCAGGACCTTATGAGGTGGAGACCCCCGTCCTTAACGGGGGTAAGGCTCGTCGATCCACTGCGGTTGGACACCGTCGGTCTTTAACCCTACTCTCGAATATTCAACAGACAAGGTGGTGCTGTTCTGGCAGCCCCCTTCCTATTTTTCGCAGTGGTCTCCATCGTCGTTTGTAGCCCATACCATTACATTGTCACGGTTCGCCCACTACTTCATACTACTGCTGTCGTTGTAGCAGCTGTTTCATCGCAACATCGAATCGCAGCTAATCCGCCGTGTAGATGCAGCAAAATGTGCCGTACGTAGTGCGCGAAACCTGCACCCCCCCAGCCCACCCAAGATCCCAATGGGCTCTGTACGGAGAGCCGCCTTTTACCGCATTCGTGAAATATTTTGAAGGACGAAGTTTAGAAATCGGGAAAAATTAACTACTTGACCTATTGCGGGAGGGGGCCATAGTAAACACTAGTAAATAGGTCCCTACGCTAGACACAAAGACCTATATAGTTACCTATTTTTACTCACAATAATTGGTCCTATTTACTATCGTCCCCCGTAGTAGTGTGGATTAAACAAAGTTACCAAAAGGGGAAGATGTACTATCAGTGTGGACGGGGGTGGATGAAAATAGTCAATGGCGTAGATACTTGAGCTACACGTAATGGGGATTAATTAGTTTTCACCTTTGAAAGACACGATATATACCCGGCCCCCGTTTCGTATATTCTCCAAAGCCTACGATACAAAGCCATTTTTTTTAGTAAATCCATACTATTTCAATTCATTAATTACAGTAGTGTTCACCTTCGAAAGACACTATAGACGAGCTGGTTCAAGTTGAACGCCCCAAATTAAATGCTGACAGGCACGAATGACGGTTTCAACATCTACTCGAATGTCACACATTATATGGTATAATAATGATGATGTTATAAAACTGGGTGAGACACGCAGAGTATCTATCCCCTTGCTGCTCTGTCGTTTCAGCACATGTCCTGGGGGTGTTACTCACTTTCGCGTAGAATCAAGCGGAGGAGAAAATTAGCTTATGTGCTCCCAGAGCCGTGATGGTGTGACCCGGAAGGGTATCACATTATCCTTCCATTCTTATATAAGCACCCCTAATACGAATGCCAATCAAGAAATACAAAAACGAATGAATTACCTACTCGTACATTGAAGTAATTACCAGTTTTCTAAGCCCACCCTATTACACTATTAATAGCCCACCCTGATGAGCCGTATATGCAGAAATATGGGAAATTCGGGGAAATCCTAATTCCACGAATTAGAACATGAGTCGAAGAAGTGGCTCCTCAAAACCCATTCCCACACCCCTGAGTTGCTAGGCTATTTGAAGCCGGGAGAAACGCAAAGGGAGGAAATCGAACGAACCCTAGGTGCGTACGACCCCATACGAAGACCAAAGCCCCCGCGGTTCTGAAGAAGGGAAGAGTGTTAAAAGGCTCAGATTGGGTGGGTACGGTGTTCAGTTTTTACCAATCGACGGCAGGACATGGGTTGTAGTGGTCGTGAGGTCGAATCTCACGACCACCATGAAAACGCTTTTTAATTTTTAAAGCAAAGCGGATGTCTCACGTCATGAATGTGATCAACACTCTTCCTTAGGTCCGCAGAGATTGTGACGAACTTCGGACCAGGCGCGTACAGCCCCATAAGAAGACCAAAGACCCCTCTATTTGTAAAGGGGTGACAGGAGGGTGTTATAAGGCTTAGATTAGGTAGGAAAAGGGTTAACCTTTTACCAGCAGCCCAACGGACTACTCCCTGACTGCTGACAGTGAAAGAGGGTGGCATAGATAGCCAGTTTTTCAGTTGAGGTCCTAGGGCTGGCGCTAGCGGCGAAAATGTGTCCCGACCGACCATGTGGGCCTAAAAAAAAAGGCCTAAAACAGTCAGGCGTTTCTGTTCAAAATATTTATTTTTTCACATGTTTTTTCGGACCAAACCGGTTCCAGGTCGTACTTCAAGGCATTTTCAACAAGCAAAATCGTGCAAACGTTCGAAGATTTGACTTCGTAGGGCTAATATCAATTCGCTTTTTACGCACGAAGCCGGTCCTATACTGGAACTAAGTAAGTTCCAGGCAACTGCAAAATAAACGTGTTTTCAGCACAAAACGCCAAACGTCCTTGCCGTGGTCTACAGTAAAAGTAGGTCCTGAATGTTTGTGCACGTGTTCTTTGAGCCCCTGGTAAGGCTTTGACAAATGTATTTTTGTTTTTCATTAGGAGTTTGTCGTTTCTCGAGGCCCAAAACATCCACCTCCAACTCCCAAAACATCTGACGAAAAAGAAAAAACGTTTCAACGGGCCGGCAGGGGTTCATCGAACATGTGTGCAAGACCTCAGGAACTATCTCCCAAAAACGGCATGAACGTCCGACTTTGAGGGCATCATTCGACTGATATGACTGTCTGGAACGGAACGAGATTATTCTCGCTCGTTCGCTCCATTCCATGCTATTTTTGGCGGTTTGTGTCCGATCGAAATTCTGGGCAACCGCCCCTAGAAAAGGCCGCAACAGAAAATACCCCATGAACAATTCCTCGGGACTGTGCAGAGGTTCCGTCACGGAGGCAGCGAGTGCATTCTGGCACAGAGGATGGCTTCACACGCAAATAGAGCGCCTGGTATATCTTAGACCAACCAGGGCTATAGCCATCCAGTGACGCCCTCGAGACAAACCTAAAGTTACGATACCTCGCTGTCGCGACTCGACGAGGGCTCCCGGTGCTTCAGTGAGCATCGTTCCAGCACTTTTGCTAGAAATATATCGCCACAGTTTCGTTCGCCACCCAATGTCTCACCTCGTGAGTCTCCTGTTCAGGCCATGGCCGTATCGCGTGGCTCCTACCGCACGCGAGACTAGTGGCGTCTGCGTGTGCTCCATCGCGTGCGTCTCATTTTGCCCCATACCCTCGTGGGCCTCCCAGAAGATGTCGTAACCAGTCGCAACACTTCCAGCACCAATCAACTAACTGCCGAAAATAATATCGTTCCAAGTGGGCCGTTTGATCCTCCTGAACACAGATACGCTTCCTCTTTACAATTTTACGGACAGGGTAGTAACGCTTGGAATATATTCACCTTGAAGATACTTCATCGTCAATCATCAGCGGGTAACCACGCAACTAGTATTCCGTTTCTTCCGTTCCAATCGATGCTCGTGAAGTGAAGTTAAGACACGTCCTGAGACACAAATTGAGGTATTCACCTCGAACCACCCTGTACGTAGCAGTACATATTATATCATTTTTAGTGTAGTAACCAATGTTTAGAGGAGGTCTGAACGTAAAAGTTTAGGAAGCATCTATATATAGATGGTGCGGACCTTTCCTGATCCAACTTGGTGGCCTGGGTTGGCCCATCCCGTTTGGCACCCCGCTCCCATCCACAACATGAAGAAACGAAAATAGCCCTCCTGCGCACAGGAGCCGCCGGAGACCCACCAGGCACCCTGATCCCCTCCACATACAATACATACTTCGAAGTACAATACATATCCTATCAAAGAATGTCGTCCACAGCCACGAGAAAAGCCAAAGGGGCATCCACAGCCACGCGAAAAAAAAAAAAAAAAAACAGTTTGGAGCGAGGTGAAATCGATCGAACACAGCGGTTCGTGTATACTCGTACCCCATCGGTCTGACCCCGGAGTCATATCAAACCTTCGTTTGCCGCCCCCCCAGACCACCCCCGGCGTAGTTTTGCGTATCTATAGTCGGACTGCCCCGACGCGAAATAAATCTCCTGGAAATGGGTTCGTCTAAAAGCCCTCCAGCACGTATCTTTTGCTAATTTTGTTTGAAGAATAATAGTGGTTTGTTCCTCGGTTTGCCTATATCTGCCATGAAATGACTATTCCAGATATACATATACCCGGAATGTTATATGGCTGCACGATGACGTAATGAGATATCATAACAACATACCGACCCATTAGCAAGAATCTTTACTGGGGGGTGGGCTGTTCATTTTGTATTGTATCGCTTTGTTCGCTAGGAAGTACCTCCTGGTGGGACCAAGCACAAGGTACGGCCGTGGACCCTACCCCCAACCATAACCCTTACCGTGACCGTGACCCCAAACCGGACCCAAAACGAAAAACGGGCGAGAAACGCGGCTGCACCGCTTTTTTGCATCTAGCGAGAAAATTGGCAGAACGTTTCGATCGCAGACCACAAGTGTTCTGAAATACATGAGGACCGCAGTTGCTAACAACGGATTGTAACATCTACTCGAGCGAGCAGCCGCGCAGCCACGTTTCTCGCCCGTTTCTGGTCCGTTCGGGGTCCGTTTTGGGATCAGGGTTGGGGTTAGGGTTAGGGTTTGGTTGGGTGTGGGTTAACTCGTGCACCGGGCGCGGTTGGATAATGTGCAGACCAAGCTCGCGCCATGGGGCGGGTGGGGTGGAAGTGAGAAGGAAAACACAAGGTATCAAACGTTATTGTGGGCAAGAGGGGCCTCTGTTCCCCCCGCCCTGTGAGGGACCCCAAAATAGGATCCACATGTTTTTTTTATTAAACCCTTTCGGGGAAACGTAAATCCCGCCACAATATCCGTGGATATATTAACGTTACACAAAAAGCACACAAATTAGCACAATTAGACAATCAGACTTCGGCACGAGCAAGTCTCCTTTTCCCCTGCCCGTTCCGCAGCCGCGGTAACCTTCGTCCCGCCAAACGTTCGCGAAAAACTAACGCATCCAATACATGCTTTTGTTATGGGAACACCCTTGCTTGAAAGCCCAAACCAAAGCAACGTCCTAACATAAACTGGCTGTAAAGCAACGTCTTTACATCCTCAGTATAGAACTCAAATTTCAGGATCTAAAAACCCAAACTAAATTTACCTCCCATAGTATACATACCATAACTAAATATATCAGTGTCAGTATAATTCACCGATACAACAAAATCGATGAACATTAATTTGTTTTCAGTTTCACCTTCGAAATACATGTTTTATTCGAGCCTTACTAGTTCAAACACAAGAGGGGCACGATAATATGTAAAATACTTAATGTAAGCCGTGCACAATGGGGAGCAAGCTTCGGAGAACACGGGTTTGTCATCAGTCCCGAAAAAGCAATCAATCCTGAAAAAAACAATATGATACGCGATTCATAAACAATGCAACTTAAGAACCGTACTCGTATTGGGGGAGGAGGGAGAGGAGCCTACTTTGTGACCCCGGATTTGAGATACGACTAGGAAGGAGAGAGAAAAGAGGGGCGACGATAATAAATGGGATGTAAAGAAAAGCAACCAAAAATCAGCTATAGCTTCCATCATTGGAATCTAGATACTCGTATAACGCGTTTGAATGCCACTTACTTACTGCTGTACGTAGGAACAGGTGCTGCAATATATCATATTTATTGAGCTGTCACGTGCCGGGATTATTGTAGCTTTCCGTGTTGAGTTTATTCGAGAAGTTGTCAAACGACCATTGAATGTATGTGTGTTCTTCACACCAACGATAACAACAACAATAACAAAAGTCAGCAGCAGCAATCGTGCATGCTTGTGTATGTGTAGCGGCCCTGCGTTTCTGCGTTCCATACCACATGACCACTACAACAGTACGCAAGTGGCCTATTTCGCACAGATGCGCGGGTTATTGGACAAGGAAATGCTATTAATAGTACGCGTTCTCTTCGCACAAGGGCAAATATTCGAAACTTCGTCCGCAGAATAAACGACTAGGAGGTAATGTCACATATGTTTTCCGCCGTTTGGTGCCAGATACAGAGATTGATACAGCCGTTCGTCCTGTACGCACAACACACGTCCGTTTATTCGCGGCGTACTCTTAAGTAGAGCACACCAGGCATAGTGCATACAGTTGCACCCCCCCGGCACCAGCGGAGTGTGATTAACCTGACTGATGATGCTCGCTTGTACGAGGGGTGTTTGTCGGGAGGTAGACCGTCCTAATGTGAACGAGCAGCCACCCCCCCGTCTTACGTCTAGCGCATTTGGCCACAGGTTCCTCAGTACAGCGTTCAGTTTTGGAAACGTCTACCGGGCTGCAGTATCCCATCCTCTCGGGCAAGAACGGCGAAAGACTGTGCGCGGAAATGTCGCCCCAAGATTCTCAGAGTTGGCATGGGTTTTGAGAAGAAAACCGATGCGCCCCGCTTCCACAAGACGCGTTAATTAGGAAACTTGTGTGCCGCCCAGTACTGACATTAAAAAAGCACTGTACGGGAATATGTTCCTTCCCATTTGTGTCTCGAATACGTTCAAACTTACCTTTGGGATAGCAGGACCTCGAACTCAACGTAATTATCTACACTGCTGTGTTTTTCTTCGTCGTGCCTCGCCAACCCGGTTCGCCTAACAAGCTACAGTACCTACAACCCCGCCATAGTCGGTAATAATTTGTGCTGGTTTAAATAAGCATCCTCCGTGTTACGCGTTTTTTTCTTGCGCCCTCTGTCTTCAGGAGGCCCGGGTATGTGGTCAGGGAGCACAAAACGCGGGCGACTCTGGTCTGGGGAGGTCTGCTGCTAGCTATGTTGGGATGTGAGCATCGTCGTGTTACAGCAGTTAAAATAGTTTGTGTAGGGTAGCCGTATACGTGCATGTATAGTCATGTGTGTTGCGTGTGTGTGTATATATATGTGTGCGTTTGTTTTGTGTATATATATGTGTGTGCATGTATGAGCGGTATGTGCATGTAGTATACGTATGTGCATGTATATCGTACCCTCTTGTGTCAACATTAGTGATGGTTGAGTGATTGATGATATTACTGTGTGTGTTGTCTCCGCATTAAACCCGTTATTTCTACCCAACCACATCAGCACACCCCCTGATTCCTAATCCTAGAGAGATACAAATTATGTGGTCACTGACTGTGAAACAGAGAAAAAACAAAACAAAATAAACGTGAATTAATGGGCAAGGCAAGTGAGATGCTAACGTACCGGGTACGATAACACAACGACACGAGCCGAACCGCAAAATAAGAACAAAAATACAAATAAAAAACGAATTATGAAACGACACAGAATACAAATGGCACAGGGAGACAGAAGCGCCCCTAGAAGAAAAAACACACGTGTCCAAGAGAGGAACAGATAACTGCTGCACGGCCGGGGCAACACGAAGAAGAAGACACCGGCATAGGGCGGTTTCAAAAGGAGAAACAAGGCGAAAAAGCAAGAAAGAAGGCACTAGAAGAAAGGAAAAGAGAAAAATCGTTCTCAAGGCGATGATAATAACAGATTCCCGTCTCTGCTACAAGACCGATACGGGGACTATGTCACGCCATCTGCCATCTCCTTCCTGCTTCTGTAGATGTATTATTACGAGCGAATGCGAGTTTCTAATCTTGACCAAGTCTCTCGTGATAGGGGCCCCTTGCGAGAAAGCGTCGACCGTTTTTTTACTTGGTTTTAAACAGTTGAATCTGTCCGCACTTTTCCGTCGGCACTTTTCATCAAATTCTCAGAATTGTATTCGTCTACTACGTTGTTATCGAACATATTCTCATAATTTTATCTGTCTACTTCGTTGTACTCTAACATAAAAAGAAGAAGTTGTGAGTCGTACACGGGTCTCGAACCCGTGACCCTCGTGTTGATAAGGCCCCGTACTACCTGTTACCCTACTCGTACAAATGGTGTGATACATCCAGTTTTTCTCTATTTCTATAGTAAACGTGCTGCAACTCTAACGGCGGAAAAAACGTGGTCAACACGGTTTCGAACCCGTGACCCTCGTTTTTTCCTGTTGTTTTTTCCCCACTACTGCACACAAGTTGTTCGAGTCATTTCAGACCCACCATACAAAAACCAAGTCATTTCAGACCCACCATACAATTTCAAGCCATTTCCAGCCCAATATACAAAAACCAAGTCATTTCAGACCCCTCATACAAAAATCAAGTTATTTCAGACCCCCCATACAAAAATCAAGTCATTTCAGACCCACCATACAAAAACCAAATCATTTCAGACCCACCATACAATTTCAAGTCATTTCCAGCCCACTATACAAAAACCAAGTCATTTCAGACCCCCCATACAAAAACCAAGTCATTTCAGACCCACCATACAAAAACCAAGTCATTTCAGACCCCCCATACAAAATTCAAGTCATTTCAGACCCCCCATACAAAAATAAAGTCATGTCAGACCCTCATTAAAAAAATCAAGTCATTTCAGACCCTAATTACAATATCAAGTCATTTCGGACCCCCCATACAATTTCAAGTCATTTCAGAACCACAATACAAAAACCAAGTCATTTTAGACCCCCGATACAATTTCAAGTCCTTTCAGACCCCATACAAAAACCAAGTCATTTCAGACCCACCATACAAAAACCAAGCCATTTCAGACCCACCATACATGACCCCCGCAAGTGGCCATAGCCTGCACCATCATGCGCGTGTGCCGCCTGAATGGAGGGCAGAGGGGGTTCTCGGGGCACGTCGTCGACGTTTTTTCCTGTTTTTTTCCCCCACCAATGCAAGCAAGTTGACGACAGTTACTAATATCCTGCTGGGCGAGTTCCTAGCGACAGCTATACTATCTTTATTTCATTTGCCTTACGACAATGTGCAGGGCGTTATTCGTTCAGAATAAAAATGCTGACGATTTTCGTCGAATACCACCAACCTTACCCAGTGAATTATCCTTGCCTGCGTATACCCAATTGAGTGTAGATTGAAGAATGAAGTTGACAAAAAGGTTAGAATTGAATTTTGGATTTTGTTTTTATTGCTGATTGTATATAGCTTCCAACATGCCGGGCAACCGCGTGACAGCGTATGCAGCTGTCGCATATTTGATCCTGCTGGCTTTAGTTACGGACTACCAGGTACTATTTTGATAGTTGGTTACAACCCTAAATATACATTTCAAACATTGGTACATGTCCACATGTATCCCCTGGGGGTATACGGCCCGGCCCGCACAGGGCTTGGCCATATCTCGCTCACTACTATATGGCAAGAGGCCTCGTGTGTTTAAAAAAATAGGAAATCCGTTTCGTCGGGGTGACACAAAAAGCGACGACCGAAAAAAGGGCGCGCAAATGTCGAGCCCCGGCCCTGTTGAGTGTACCTCTTGCATCTTCTAGACTCGTCGTGCTATCTTGTAAAGATGGGCTGGAGTAATGTGACCTATGAATATATACATTAAAAAAAAAAAAAAAAAACTGTGAGATCGAGGATTTCGTCGAAACTCATCGTTGCCACGTAGCTGAGGGTGATACTTCGATCGCGCGTACTTGAGGGCTTTATATGTCCTCATGCAGGATGTACATTCCGTATGAGGGGGACGCAATCTGAGGCTGTGGAATTCAGGGAGCGTGTGTCTGTTTGTGGGGAAAACAATATATTA
This sequence comes from Saccharina japonica, assembly GCA_008828725.1. Taxonomy (NCBI): domain Eukaryota; class Phaeophyceae; order Laminariales; family Laminariaceae; genus Saccharina; species Saccharina japonica. The sequence continues at coordinate 375,619 of MEHQ01001248.1, read as the reverse complement.
ATATAAATATATATATATATATACATTTGCCGCTGGTCCTTATAAGGCCTTTTTTCATGACGTGAGCAACGATAGAGGTGGTGAACCTTTTTTCGGCTGAAACTTTTTCGCAATGATCTATTAAAGCCTCCCTTAACCCAAATTCGTTGGAGTTTCACTCTCAAGTTTTGCAGCATGTTGCGTGTTTTTTTTAGGCTGTGAGATTTGTCGTTGATTGGGTCTCATGTTTTGGTCTCTCCAGAATCAGTTTTCGGCCTGCTATTAGTAAATATTACTCACTATTAGTAGATACTACTTAGTATTGCTGTGTATTACTTGCTATTAGTATATATTACTATCAGTATATATTACGTTCTATTAGTATAGATCACTTACTGTTAGTACGTATCACTTAGTAATAGTATAGAGTTCCTCAAGTGAGGAGCCTCAGAAAAAACAACGGTTGGTGCACCTCTTATGCCTGTAGGCCGAAAACGGCCTCATTTACAACAAGCAGGAGATGTATAGATGTAATTTCATGCTTCGAAGTACGTTCTGTCAAGCCGTGTGTCCACCCTTTCGTTTTCTATGTACATATGTTTCATTCATTTTCGTCGCACCGAGCACTTATTTTTGTACCCCTTGGTTATGCCACCATTCAGACATTGTCTGGCAGATAGTCACCATCGTCGACGAGCGCAACCATCCTAGCACAAGCTTCTCGGTGTCGGTGAGTAAGTGCGTACGTAGGAGGGGGTGCGTCAGCTCTTCCGCCGATCCCATTTCAAACGTTTTAATGCGAGCTATCTGGACGGCCGACGCGTTTCTTTTCTCAACGCGTTTTTGCCGAATCGAGTGTGCCCGTGTAACCAACACTGGGAGGTGAATGAAAAACATATTTATTTCGGTAGTGGTTGACACGATAGCAACCATGTCCAAAACTGGAAACCCAACCCTCAAAAACCATATGGCGCAACTCGTGGAATCTGGACTTTTTGTTCCACCTGTGTCGCTGGAAACAGGTGTTATTCAGACCCTGAATGTACGATAATTCGTGTTAACAGTCTATATCTCTGATGTACAGTAGTAGAGGTGTAGGACGTTGGGTCTCAGCGAGGATGTGGTTCGGGGTGGGGTTCGTTAATGTGGCTTACGGCTGCAGCATGGTTTGGGGCGATGATGTTTGACCATGCAGCAACCAAAAACATGCATCCTGCGGTGGCAAATACCCCCGCAAAGGTCGGCGAAAAGTGCGAGGAGAGCAGCGGGTTGTTCGAACAAAGAAAGGGCTCCGTCATCCTGCAGCATTCACAGCGCCCCCTTTGTTTTTGTTTTGTCGTCCTCCTCACCCTTCCTTTATCCCGCCCGTCCGTTGCCAGGACGATTCGTATCCCTTCCCGCCGTTGTTGGTGTGTGTTTGGGATGGACAGGGCTGCGATGAGGCCCTCGGTCAAGACGTGTGTATAAGCACCACCTCGTTCACGGTGTACGACTCGTGTAACGAGCCAGTCAGCAGCGACGAAGAACCCCGTGGCATCAATATCCCGAGCCAGGTCAGCGCAGCAGTAAAAACTGTAAAATACTTCTTGGTGCAATGACGATCGATCTCTGTGACAGGACCCCTAAGTGATATGGACACAATGGTATAATGAGCGACGCCTGAGGCCGCACTTATTTCCCACATGTTTCCACTTCTACTACAGAAGTACGTACCCTGTATAATTGGGCTTACTATCGCTTGAATGGGGACGCCTTTGCGTTTTGCGCCTTCCCCCCCACGGACAGCTCCATCGGAGAAAACGACCAGGATGGTGCGTGCAAACATGAGCCTCATTTGGGCCCGAACCTATTATCGACATCCCGAAAAGCAGGCGAGCGCGTACGTACCTGCTTACAGTTGCGAGGGGGTTAGACGAAACGCCTCTTGGAAATGCCACAGCCGTTGTTACCGTTTGTTTGTGCGGTGGGGGCTGCAACGTTGTCGTGTTTCGTTTTTTGTTTGTACGCCGGACCGCTCCCAGTACCCAAACTGCCTGGCATTCGATCTGGAGAAGTTGGACATGGAGGGATTCGAAAACGGCTGCATTGAAGGCGAAGCGTTCAGGAAGCCATCCATGACTGTCGCGGTGAGACCCCCCCCCCCCCTCCACGGTTGCGGAAGCAGCGCACGCTGTATGGATCCTCTTTATGTTTCGTGTTTTAGACCACCATGGAGGCTTGCACGGGTCGCGTGCCAAGGGGGTGTGTGTGTGCGTGGGTGCTTGCACAAACCAACGTAAGAATAGTACATACCTTGCGCCAAGCATTCTTAACAGTCGGGATTTCGGGCATGAAAGGAGAAAGTTGCAGTGTCTAAACAAAGCCACGATTGTCACGATTACCAGTACGGTACCAGCTCGTCGCCGTCGCCTGGGCGTTACGCCGTACACAAAGACGCGCACGTCCACAGTGTGGATGTAAACGAATTTGCTTTGTTGGAATCCGCCCATTTCTTGAGATATGTGGAGGGATAACTACTGTCTGAAATCTCAGGCATCGAACGGATACACAGGGTACGGAATCGTGACAACAAGCAGTTAGTGGGTGTTTCAGGGCCTGCCGCGAAGTACGTCGCCCGACATCATTCATGAAACATTGAGGGGTATACTTGCACGCTTGAGAAGGTACGGTGCCCTTGTTCTGTCTGGTTCCTAACATCAGAAGCGCCACGTGCGTGCGTGTACTTCACACAATCCAACGGCTCGTACGAGAGAAATATTGTTTGTGTACGGGCAAACCGCTGACCAACCACAATGAACTATACACTTAGGCATGAAATAAAAAAAGTACAAGACTGCGACACCGCTCGCAGCACAGAGGTTTTCGGTTGTCCCTCAGTTCAGGAGCCACACTTATACCGCACTGTAAAGAGACCGTGCTGCAAAGGCACCACACCGTAGCGGCACCGCACTGTGTATTAACCGCATTGTAGAGGCCCCGCACTGTAGAAGTACCGCACTGTAGAGTAACCGCACTGTAAGAGTAACCGCACTGTAGAGTAACCGCACTGTAAGAGTAACCGCACAGTAAGAGTAACCGCACTGTAAGAGTAATTGCACTGTAAGAGTAACTGCACTGTAAGAGTAACCGCACTCTCCAGGCATGGCTTACTCCATGTGGTCAGAACCCAGGACCCCGGCCTCTGTCGCGCTCACTTTTGGTTTTGGGGGGAAATTCATAGAGGAAGTTTAGACATGCATGCATGCGCGCAGGGCATGAGGTTTCGGGCGTTGGGCATCCACGGCGAAGAGCGACGGAGGACGCGAACGAATCGAACGAAATGCCACATATACGTATCACAGTCCGTCGTATCGGGTGCAACAACAGGTATTCAAATTTTCAGTTCGAGCAGGAGGGTTGGTCATCATGACAGAGCAGGTTACCTTACTGCGACACTGGCTGCAGCGAATATTAGTGCAAGTAAAGCAAGTGTGGTACGTCGGCATGCTGGGACAGCAGAAGAAGAAGGCCTTGCTTGCAGTCGCGAGTCCTTCCGGTGTTTTTGCTGAAGCGAGGTTTTGCCGTCAAGTATATCGCCCGCCGATAAAAAATAAACCTCAATAAGCTCCCGACACGTCCACACAGAAAAATGTGTGCCGTGTCAGGGTGCACGTAAAATGAAAAATAAACACACCTCAAACAACCCATTTCCGAATTTTCGACATCCCGATAGGCCGGACGCGGAGGAGGTACAGGTACACTACATACGTAGAACCAAGGGAAACAATCTTTTGACAAAAACAAAACGTTTTTTTTTCTTGAATTCGTTCCGAAATCCCACCACCCACCACACAGCTTTTTATGCTTCGTATTTGTATTTTATTTGATGTTGACTTGTTTTTAGAGTGCGAGGTCACATGCAACCACGACGTCCCTGAGCCCAGGCCTAGTTTCCAATCACGCATCCGCTTGCACGCACCCGCGCGAGGGTACGTCTGAAGCAGCTATTGATTCCAACGCAGTCAGCTACCATGGTTTTGTCTCAATTTTTGTTTTGTCGTGCACACAACACCTGGCGGTGTGTGTCAATGAAACTCGTTGTTTGGTAATCTGTCCCCCGCGATGCAGATGTCCTGGATCGAGAGTATTGCTCCTGCCGACGAGGGGTTTATCACGTGAGTCAGAGCGAGAGAGGGTTATAGCGGGTAGTAGGCTGCAGCCTCATGTATACGGGGAGTTTTGTACGGTCACCTCCCTGCTATATACCCAAGTTTCGCGGTTGCTTTTAGCAAGCTGGCATGCACCAATGTTGCATCCACAACAAATAAATACAGCTTGCATGCGCACACGATGTGAGAGCTGGATGGAAGCTGCATGGAAGGTGTGCATGCAGCATGCACATGCAACTTGCAATACGGGCTTCTGTACAGTCACCTGGCATGTACTTAATTTTCTCAGATGCGTTTTGCAAGCTTTTTGCATGCACCAAGTTGCATCGGCAGCAAACACATGCAGCTTGCATGCGCACACGATGTGCAAGCTGGATGGAAGTTGCGTGGAAGCTGTGCATACAACTTGCATTGCGCGCAGCAATAGCAGCAGCAGCAGGGGCACCGTATCGGGGTGCATTTCGTTTGACACGCATTCAGCCACGCTAGATACTTGTACCACGTATATATATCATAGCCAGTAGTAAACGCTATGCCTTTAGGATTGAATCGCCGGAAAGCAAATATCGTGCAAGTACTGTACTGTAGTACATGCTGCAAAAAGCCACAGGGCAAAATAAATGTGGTAATGTCTGCAGTCAAATGGAGTCCCCAATCAGTCCATGCCCCTATGAACCGCTCTGCGGACTAGGACGGGCGATGCTGTTAACACATCCCTTCCTGCTGCGCGCTCCTCCTGTATGCTTGTCGTTAAACAGGCAGAACATAGGCATATTTCTGGGGAACGGTTCGACGGAAGAATTCTCGAGGGTGCCTTACAGCCGAGTGGTCTCCACTCCAGAGACTGCTTTAGACCCTTCATACTTCATCAGCACGTTCTTTGTGAGGAAGTACAGTACGTACAGCAGCACCAGCAGTTTTCGAGGGCACAAGTTTTTGCCGACACGCCCTATTCGAGTACGGGCACTGCGATGTTACGGAGGGTGATGTGTTAGCTTTCCTTTGTTGGGGGGGGGCATATATTGCGTATATTTATCATATATATGTCACATATATATATACTGTAGGGTAAAATATTTGAAAAACGTCAGCCGTGAAATCGAACATTTCCTCGAATGTCATATTTGCAAGGTTTGTGATTCTTTGGGTTAGGGTTAAAGTATGTACTCAACAGGGCGGTTTCCGCTTTCATGGGGTATCATAAAAACCTAATAGGGTGGTCTTTCGAGATAGGGCGGTCAAAGTCTCGGTGCACTACACCACCTTATATAGCTCCCCCTACTGTATATATATGCTGTGATATGTACCTGGTATTCTCGAACATCTGCTGGTTCGGGCGGGGCCTGGGACTTACGTGTATATTTACCGCAGAGTGTTTTGTTTTGTCTGTAAAACACTACCTAGTACAAGGTACAAGGTTCCCCTTCGGGATGTTCGTCACTTGAAATCCCGGGGGTGTCGCAAAGTGAAAATAGATCGCACATGCTTCATAGTTTAATTTTTGAAGCAAACCTGTGGCATAGACTGTAAAAGTAGTAGCGACGGCCATTCCTAACGAAACAACTGAACTGTCACGAGATGATATCGTATCTGAGGTACATTAGTGAGCTCCCGGTGTTAAGAACCTTCAGTTTGGTGTCCAGGCTCAACGACTTGTTTTGTTTCTAAAGTCGATATAAGTCTTTTTGGTAGGATTCAAAGTCGATCCCACGGTGGTACTGAAGTTATCACGGCTGTTCTGCACTGTACAGCTGAGTATACCGACAATAATTATGACAGAGCTGTTGCCCGACGAGTCCCGCCCCGGTCCTAATATAGATAAGAGTATTCACTCGTACGTAATACCTGTTGGGCGGGTACCCTGGTACGCGTTTAGAAGCCAAGTACTCGTCTAAGGGTGCCCGTCGAACAGCTGGATACCCGGGTACCCTGAGCCCAAATTATCGGCGAGTATGAAGTGTTATCCATACCCGTGACGGGTATTAGCGGTTTTGTTGTTTTTAATCGCTGCGGTAAAGCGCGGGTGATATTAAAATCAGAGAGGGAGGTTTTGCTGGAATCGCACACATCAAACACACATGCATACACAATGACAGACAGCACACAGCAAAGCAGTACTCGTTGTTCGTAGCTGTCACAACTAGATCTGCTGGATTCCTCCTGCTACTCGTAGCAGTTTACTACGGGTCTGGCGCACGCATACAGGACACAACAGCCACCCTAAAGGCAACAGTCTGAACAGCGGCTACTGCATGTTCTGCAGCTTCTTCTGTTGTACTGCTTTGCTGTTCGATAAGGGGCGCCTTGGCTGCTTTGTAGTGTGTAGTCTAGACTATATACCTGTTCCCGTAAAGTACAGCAGCAGTAGTACTCCTACTGGCTGTACTAAAGTACTCGTAATCGTACGTATGTAGATCGGCCTATCGCTCGTAGATAGAGAAAGCTAGGTATGATATGGATACTGCTGTACATATAGACGTACTCGTACATAGATCTGTGCATGTATGTGTACTCGTACGTCGATTTCAAAACATTGGAACCAAATTACAAATTTAGATAAAATGAGCCTGTAATTTTTAGAGCGTCTCGTACAACTGCTACTACTGCTGTACGCAGCCCAGACAGAGCAGACGCATGCAACATGGTATCAACTACTGCTGCACGACGCTGGATGTGTGCCTCGTTCGATGTCGTTGTGGTCCTTGTTTTCTCGTGCGTGGTGCGTGCTTTGTGTGTTCCGTTTATACGGCGGGTCAAAAACGAACCATCAAAGTTCATGATGAAAAAACAGTCGTACGGCAGCTTTTTCAGAGTAGTTGCGAAGCGGTGTCAAGTCGGAACGTCTCCCCTGGGTTATTTGCCAGAATTCTCGACCTTGAAGGCCCAGAACACGCCCCACGGGCCTCGGCCGGGACCCGCACTTGCGCCGTGGCTTACACGCGTCCCCCCTGAGTGCCCCGCAGCCAATAGCGTGATAAACGAACCTCGGCCGGAGGAGAAAAGTGAAAGTATTCCGGGAAAATGTCCATTTGGTACCTATACATATATACTGCTGTTGATTGCGACGGCGTTGAATCATGGCAAAATACTTTTGCCTAAATCGTGTCCATTCGTGCTCCAATCTGTTTCTTGTTCGTTGCCTGCCGTTGCCTGAACGCTGGTGTGTGTGTGTCGCTTGCCGTCCGGCGAACCAGACAATCGGCAAGACCGTAAGGAACTTTATTTCAGGCGACTCCGCCGCCAGCTACCCCATCTTGACGCTTTCCACAATCGACAATTTGGATCAAACGAGCACGAAGGCAAGTCCCCCCTTCGTCGAAACAGCGCGTTCATAAAGCACGTTTGTGTCGGAGTATTCGTAGTCGAAGCACGGTTAGTTGTCCCTCAAGCCAGTCCCAGAGAGCAGGACAAATGCCGGTTTGATAAAAAATTGCAGTTGGAGTTGTGTGCCGCCAGCTTTGTAAAGAGTTCGCGCGCTCTAGAGAGGGGTGTGGAGATGCACAGGTTCTATACTATACTAAAAAAGGTTGGCGCTTGCCGGGTCGTGTGTTCGTCTTGATTGACCATGTGCTTTGCGCCCGGTCGCTGCTGGATTTATATATGGTATCCAGAGCGATGCAGAAAACGGGGTGACGAATTTCTCGGCCCGACGAGGCCATGTGTTTCCCACTGAACTTGCTTACGGCCGGACAAAGCACAGCGTAATGTGATCGCCCTCCCGACGGGAGGGGCGGGAAACGGAAAATCCATACCTGGTAGTTTAACCAGGCGACGTTTGAGCTGCCGCTTTCACCGCCATAGACTGTTGGGATTCTGGGGGGGGTGTCTGGCCACCCGTCGTTTGCAGCCATGAACCCCTTCAATGAGTATCGGCACAGGGGCAAGATGATAACACATACCAGGTACCAGGTACTGCTGTGGTCGGTGCACGTATCGATATCAAGGACTACATGCGACAGACCCCTGCCCAATCCACCAACAGGTCCTGCTCTCTTTGCCGTTTTTACCCACAGATTAACGCCACGGCCAACTCTTCGTATGCCCATAGCTTCGCGCACATCGTCATCACACAGAGCTCGTACTCGCTCTCGGAGCTGACCGACATCGACCCCTTCGACCCTGCCGCTCTCCTCGGCAACATCGGTGGCTTCTGGGGTGAGCGTTCGCGGGCCCTTCCAGAATGCGGGCGGTTCGCGTGCGTTTTTGTTGTTTTGGAGAGTTAATTTTGATGCATCACAATTGCCGCGATTGTATAATAAGACCACCACTATTGTAGTACTACATACTCGTACTACTGTCTTGCTGTATGTACTGGCCACATACCCCAGTCACAGCAGTTTCACCTGTGTACAGAACAGTGACTTAACAAATTACACCGCAAGAAAAATACCACGCTACTGCTAAGAAAGATAGGCAATGGGCCGAGATTGCGCAGGGAAGTAATAATATTTCAGACGCGGTCACAACAATGTCTGTGTACAGAATAGAACGCACGCTTTTTTTTATGAAGAATGTCTACAGTACGTACTGTAGCACGGGCCCAAAATTATTATTGACGTTTCTTAGTATACGAAGTATGCTGAATGGGGCACAGATTGGACAGATCACAATCTAGATAATGAATATGCCGGTATGAGATGTGCGCGCAGGATCTATCTGCAAGTAGCAAGTCGTTGCGAGATACAGTAGATGCTGCGCACGATCTGCTACGTATAATAACATGCCGTTCGTTGTGGGACGCTGTGCAGGACCTTGAACATGGTACAGATCCAATGCAGGAAACGTGCGGTATATACTCGTACAAACCATGCACATTTATAATTAGGCTCCGACCCGGCAAGATGAGCTATTAATATATAGATCATGCAGATCAGGACTATATCTGCCCTGAAAGCAAAATATATATATATATATATTCCACAGCTAAAAGACCTGCCGTATATATTGTAGATCAAAAGGAAGCAGAGGATCTCAGGGAGTCCGTCTGATGCGTGGTGGAACGCTGTGCCGTCCTCTGCCTGTACTAGCTGTTTTGCAGCGGCCTAATCCATCTACTTTCCCGCCCTTCCCCCCCCGCCCCCCTCCCTCCCACGCACGCCTATCTTGTGCCATCTCTCCAAAAAGTGCGGGGTCACATGCAACGAGGACGTCCCTGAGTCCATGCCTAGTTTCCGCTCACGCATCCGCTTGCACGCACCCGCGCGAGGGTACGTCTGAAGCAGCTATTGATACCAACGCAGTCAGCTACCATGGTTGTGTCTCTTTTTTGTGTTGGTCGTGCACACAACACCTGGCGGGGTGTCAATGAAACTCGTTACAAATTTTTGTCCCTCGCGATGCAGATGTCCTGGATCGAGAGCATTGCTCCTGCAGAGGAGGGGTTTATCACGTGAGTCAGAGCGAGAGAGGGTTATAGCGGGCAGTAGGCTGCAGCCTGCATACGGAGTTATTGTTGGTATACGTTTGTCTACTGTAGTATTCGGGGGAGATTGTATGACTGAAATAAGAGCTGCACATTGTCAGATGGCAAATCGCTGAATAATAATAGTCGTTATGCCTTTAGGATTGGATCGCCGGAGAGCAAATATCGTGGAAGTACTGTACTGTAGCAAATGCTGCAGAAAGCCGCAGGGCAAAATGAATGTGGCATCCCGACTGCTGTGCCTGCAGTCAAATGGAGTCCCCGATCACTCCACCCCCCAATGATCTTCTCTGCGGACTACTGTCGTAGAACTGGCGGTGTTATTAACACATCCCTTCCTGCTGCGCGCTCCTGCATGTCTGTGTCGTGAAACAGGCAGAACATAGGCATATTTCTGGGGAACGGTTCGACGGAGGAATTCTCGAGGGTACCTTACAGCCGGGTGGTCTCCACCCCAGAGACTGCCTTAGACCATCCGATCTTCATCAGCACGTTATTAGTGACAAAAACGTTTTTTTTCTTGAATTCGTTCCGAAATCCCACCACACACCACACAGTTTTTTGTTTTTTTTTCCATTTGATGTTGACTTGTTTGTAGAGTGCGGGGTCACATGCAACGAGGACGTCCCTGAGTCCATGCCTAGTTTCCGCTCACGCATCCGCTTGCACGCACCCGCGCGAGGGTACGTCTGAAGCAGCTATTGATACCAACGCAGTCAGCTACCATGGTTGTGTCTCTTTTTTGTGTTGGTCGTGCACACAACACCTGGCGGGGTGTCAATGAAACTCGTTACAAATTTTTGTCCCTCGCGATGCAGATGTCCTGGATCGAGAGCATTGCTCCTGCAGAGGAGGGGTTTATCACGTGAGTCAGAGCGAGAGAGGGTTATAGCGGGCAGTAGGCTGCAGCCTGCATACGGAGTTATTGTTGGTATACGTTTGTCTACTGTAGTATTCGGGGGAGATTGTATGACTGAAATAAGAGCTGCACATTGTCAGATGGCAAATCGCTGAATAATAATAGTCGTTATGCCTTTAGGATTGGATCGCCGGAGAGCAAATATCGTGGAAGTACTGTACTGTAGCAAATGCTGCAGAAAGCCGCAGGGCAAAATGAATGTGGCATCCCGACTGCTGTGCCTGCAGTCAAATGGAGTCCCCGATCACTCCACCCCCCAATGATCTTCTCTGCGGACTACTGTCGTAGAACTGGCGGTGTTATTAACACATCCCTTCCTGCTGCGCGCTCCTGCATGTCTGTGTCGTGAAACAGGCAGAACATAGGCATATTTCTGGGGAACGGTTCGACGGAGGAATTCTCGAGGGTACCTTACAGCCGGGTGGTCTCCACCCCAGAGACTGCCTTAGACCATCCGATCTTCATCAGCACGTTATTAGTGAGGGGATACTGTACGTACAGCAGCAACAGCAGCGCACCAGTAGTAGTCTGCTGTTTTCGAGGGCACAAGTTTTTGCCGACACGCTCTATTCGAGTACGGATACTGCGATGTTACGAAGGGTAGTGTGTAGCTACTGTAGTGGTGTGTTAGTCTTCCTTTCGGGGGGGGGGGGGGCATATGTTGCGCATATATATTTTATATTTAAAACATTAAAATACAACAGCTGTGAGCTCGAGGATTTCGTCGAAGCTCATCTTTGCTAGCTGAGTGTAATACTTCGATCGCGCGTACTTACGGATTTTATATGTCCTCATGTATATATATCACATATTTATATATATCATATATATCATATATATATATACTTGTATATATACTGTAGGGTAAACGAAAAAAAACACCAGCCGTGAAATCGAACCTTTCGTCGAAAGTCATATTTACAAGGTGTGTGATTTCTTTGAGTTGGGGTTAGGGGGTGTACTCAACAGAGCGGTTACCGCCTTAATGGGATACCACCAAAAGCTTAATAGGGCGGTCTTTCGATATAGGGCAGTCAAAATATCGGTGCACTACACCACCTTGTGTATACCTGGTATACATTATATATGCTGTGATATGTACCTGGTGTTCTCGAACATCTGCGGGTTGTGACGGGCCCGGGATTTACGTGTATATTTACCGCAGAGTTTTTCGTCTGTAAAGACACTACAAGGTACTGTTGATTACGAGAGGGCCCTGAATCATGGCAGCAGACTTTTAGTAAAAGTCGTGTCCATGCTCTAATCGGTTTCTTGTTCGTCGCTTGTCGTTACCTGCACGCCGGTGTGTGTGTGTCGCTTACCGTTCGGCAACCAGACAATCGGCAAGACCGTAAGGAACTTGATTTCAGGCGATTCCACCGCCAGCTACCCCATCTTGACGCTTTCCACAATCGACAGTTTGGATCAAACCAGCACGAAGGCAAGTTCCCCCTTCGTCGAAACAGCACGTTCATAAAGCACGTTTGTGTCGGGAGTATTCGTAGTCGAAGCACGGTTGGTTGTCGCACAAGCCGATCCCAGAGAGCAGAAAAGGTGACGGTTTGATCGAAAATTTGCAGTTGGAGTTGTGCGCCGCCAGGTTTGTGAAGAGTTCGCACGCGCTAGAGACGGGTGCGAAGATGCACAGGTTCTATAATACACTACGAGTGGTTGGCGCTTGTCGGGCCGTCTGTTCGTCTTGCTTGGCCAAATGTTTTGCGCCCGATCGCTGTTGGATTTATATATGGCATCCAGAGTGATGCAGAAAACGGGGTGACGAAGTTCTCGGCCCGACGACGTCATGTGTCTCCCACTGAACTTGCTTTTTACGGCCGGACAAAGCACAGCGTAATGTGATCGCCCTCCCGACGGGAGGGGCGGGAAACGGAAAATCCATAGTTTCACCCGGCGACGTTTGAGCTGCCGCCTTCACCGCCATAGGGGGGGTCTGGCCACCTGTTGTATGCAACCATGAACCCCTTCAATGAGCATCGGCACAGGGGCAAGATGATAACACATACCAGGTACTGCTGTGGGCGGTGCACGTATCGATCTCAAGGACTGCATGCGACAGACCCCTGCCCAATCCGCTAACAGGTGCTTCTCTCTTTGCGGTTTCTGTCCACAGATTAACGCCACGCTCAACTCCTCGTATGCCCATAGCTTCGCGCACATCGTCATCACCCAGAGCTCGTACTCGCTCTCGGAGCTGACCGACATCGACCCCTTCGACCCTGCCGCTCTCCTCGGCAACATCGGCGGCTTCTGGGGTGAGCGTTCGCGGGCCCTTCCAGAACGCGGGCGGTTCGCGTGCGTTTTTGTTGTTTTGGAGAATTCATTTTGATGCATCACAATTGCCGCGATTGTATAATAAGACTACTGTACCACCATTGTAGTTCTACGTACTCGTACTACTGCATTGCTGTATGTACTGGCCACATACCCCAGTCACAGCAGTTTCACCTGTGTACAGGACAGTGACTAACAAATTACACCGCAAGAAAAAAGACCACGCTGCTACTGCTAAGAAAGATAGGCAGTGGATCGAGATTGCGCAGCCCTGGAAGTAATAATATTTCAGACGTGATCACAGCAATGTCGGTGTACAGAGTAGAACGCACGCTTTTTTGCATGGAGAATGTCTACTGTAGCACGGGCCCAAAAATATTATTGTCGTTTCTTAGTATACGAAGTATACTGAATGGAGCACAGATTGGACAGATCACAATCTAGATAATCAATATGCCTGCATTAGCATGCCGGTATGAGATGTGCGCGCAGGATCTATCTGCGAGTAGCAAGTCGTTGCGAGATACAGTAGATGCTGCGCACGACCTGCTACGTATAGTAACATGCCGTTCATTGCGGGATGCTGTGCAGAATCTTGTACATAGTGTACATCCAATGCAGGAAACGTGTGGCATATACTCGTATATACCATGCAGATTTTAGAATGACGCTCCCACCCGGCAAGATGGGCTATTAATATAAAGATCATACAGATCAGGACTATAAAAAAAAATGTATTTATGTATATACGAGGTATATATATAATCGTATATATATTCCACAGCTAAAAGACCTACCGTATATACTGTAGATCAAAAAGAAGCAGAGGATCTCAGGGAGTCCGTCTGATGCGTGGTGGAACGCGGTGTCGTCCCCTGCCTGTACTAGCTGTTTTGCAGCGGCCAAATCCATCTACTTTCCCGCCCTTCCCCCCCCGCCCCCCTCCCTCCCACGCACGCCTATCTTGTGCCATCTCTCCAAAAACAGAAATACTGCTGGTGACCTGGGGTCTATGCTTTATCGCCACGAGGGAGCAGACGCCCACCCACAAGGGCCGCGACTTCGTCCAGCCGCTTCAGAAGGGGATAGAAATCGTCGTCAGAAAAAGGCGATCATCCCTCCATCCCACGGTGTGCTCAGACTCTGAGGCCTACGGAGAGGAAGAGCGCCCGCACTGGGAGCCCCTCGCGAGGGCCCGCCGACCCGGAGCAGCCCCCCCCGGGGGTGTCAGCACCCGCAGTATACCGTCAGTTAACGGCGGCAGCGTCGATAGGGAGTCGTCGGCAAACGACAGCTCTTCAGGGGGGATTACGAGGCAGCAGGTTTGTGCGAGATGTACAAATCTCTTGGAAATAAGTGTATGTTACACAAAATATGCGGTGCAATATGGTCCAAATACGTTGCAGCAACCTGAACGACTGACTGGCCTTCAACATGTAGATGTATTTCGGCATGTACACTATTATATATATACTGTGGAACATGTGTTACGGTATGAATGCTGTGTCTGAAATATACTGATGTGCCCCAATATTGTTTATTGTAGCATCCCTGTTGGTACATAAAGACAAACGGCGAACCTTGACGCATCCATGTTCTGCCATGTTGGTTTTTTCGTGTTAAGTACAAGCGGGTGCTCTCTCTGCACCAGTATCTGACAGCTGGCCCAACGTGGACAGCTCAAGAGTAGGGATCATAGACGGAGAGTTTTTGAGTTGGCAGAGGCCGATCACAGAGACATGAAGCCTTTGCAAGGCTACTGATGCCCTCTTGTCGCGAGTTTGTGGAATTTGACACACCCAACCCAAACCTGCTACGTATAGAGATTTCGAATCTCGCCATATCGGATTGAAGAGTAGGGTATCAGCACGCAAATGACGACCAAAGCTTGGAAAATAGCTTTGGGCGTGCAGTAGTAGTATCAGCAGCAGCAGCAGTAGTTTTTGATGTAGCAGCAGAAGCAGCAGCACACGGTGCTACTAACGACACATCGACGTTGATGTTCAGGAGACACGGTTTTCGAAACGCATGCCATGGGAAGGTGTTTCGAAGGTGGCGTGGTACAGTAGACTGCATGTCCAACACCGTGTACATACTATTCGGGTTTAGTTGGAGACAAAAATGGCGCGCTCTTTGAGGGTTCCAATAGCAGCGTCAGCTTTATGCTTAAACAATTCGGTGTATGAAGCATGGCACCCCGCCCGGTAAAGGGCAAGGTGTTTGTTCGCAAGGAAGTGTTCCGTAGCGTACGGTGTATGCAAGGAACGTGCCGTCGGCCCTCGACGCTCGCAGCCGACTACTCATAGGTGCAGTAGATACGAACAACCACAGGTATGTTTTTTGTTTGTTTTCGTAGGCTTTCGGCGCAAGGGATATAAGGGGGAAAGGATCCTAGAAAGCAAACGCCCTTCGAGCGCCATGGGTGAACATGAAGCCATGTCTAGTAGAACACATGTCAGTAGGTGCTTTATAGTTGACGTTTATCATTCTCCTGAAACGGCTGGCATATTGATCATGTAGGGTACGTTACCTACCGCACACACTGACTGACTGAGGGCTGTTGCCCGCCCAAGACCTTCGCGCGGAGCTTGAACACTCTACTGCACGTTCTGTAGATACATATACCAAAGTCGCACATGAAGAAATCTAACCGCGCTCTCGCTTGCGCCGCCTTCGCCCCCACCTCCTCCCGACGGCCCATGGTGGATGCCTGCGGTGTCACCCTTATTCAGGGAGGATCCCGTCGTCGAATCAACGTCGCAGCCTCGTTCTTCCGGCAGCCCATCCCGCAGCCCCATCCAAGGCGCTCGTCGTTCTCTCGTTCCGGCCAATCTGCAGCCACGGCCGAGGCTTCTGCGCCAAGCGGCGACAGGAGGACAACAAAACCACACGGCCCGCCTAGCTACGCTGATTGCGCGTGAGCCCACCGGAGGTGGTGGTGTGGGTTACCCCCTTCCTCCCTTCCGGGCATGGTAAGGGGTGCGAGGGTCTTATGGTCGTGCGATTATACGGCCGCCACGCATGGCATGAGTGCACCCTCCTGCTGCTGCCCTTTTCCCGTCTAGAAGGAATGTCTACAAAAATTGCGAAAAAAAGACTACAAGTATGGGTGCGGGGTGACTCGATCGGCCAAAGCCCTCGGTATGCGGGCGCCTGCACCAACTATACGGTACGGCTAGGGTGTACGAGCTGCACTACGTATATACGACGACAGGCCGCTGGGACGACAATCGTCAATGGAATCGAGGAGAAATCTGCCGTACGATACCTGCTGGGAAGAGTCACCCGCTGTTCGGCTCCACGCTCTTGTAATTAGAACGATGCGACGCCATATTTGATACCAGCAGTATCCGTGTACTAACTATGTGCTCCTTTCGTCAGATCAGTTTTATTTTTCGAGTTTGTTGGCCGTTAGCGACCTCACTGACTACCTGGCATGAACCTACCGTGCTCCGTCTTGCGCGGAGTTTGGTGGCTATTTTCAATGTCGAGCGAACGGTGGGGAGGGGGAGGGGAGCAGCTGAAGCTGTTGTCAGTCAGAAAGACTAAACGTCGTTTTCTTGAAAGCGCGAGTGGCGTCTTCACGCGTGTCAGAGTGGGCGTACGGTTGTCCTGTACTTGTATCGCTGGTATTATATTGACAATAAGATTATTTGTTGTATCGGGTGAAGCTTGAGTTGTGGCACCGATACGTTTTTACCTGTTTGATTGCTGTTCTACTTAGTAGTACTGTGAATAGGTGACAGCTATATACGTGTCTCCATCTGTATTTTGATGGCGCGTATTTTCCTGGCGATTCATCGTTTGTTTAATTGCAGGATAAGCAAGGAGGGAGGGGGGTAGGCAGAGGGTTAACGGCAAGGACAGCCTTTTCCAGTCGCCGTAGACTTCCTCCACCTTTACCCGCGTGTGCCTACCCCCCCTCGCCGCCTCTTACCATGTTGCCGGGTTGGTATGTATGATAGCATATACTACTGCACCACGCAGCCTCCCAAGTCCATGGATCGCTATTAACAGCACCATGATAGTTGACCAAGGGACGCAATTAACAGCACCTCCATGGTAGTTTAGTGCTCTTTTGCGCACGCTTTCCTCGCGTTCGCCCAGTATGGTATTTATGTAGGCCAAGCGCAACCATTGTACAACTTCGGACAGATCATTATCTACTGTAGATCATCTGTGTAACTGTCGATCCTAACCTGCCGATACGATACGCTTTTTACAGGATATAGCTGTAGACCGTACGTAGTACAGATCAAACCCCCGAGATATGCACTACACCATGCAGAGTGTATGCCTTCCGTCCCGGCAAAACATGACGAGCTAGATCATACAGATCGGGGTGTATAATCTTCCCCTGAAAGATCTAGATCGCACGGAGTGGGAATGGACTGCTGCTGTCTGTCCGAGGTGTGAGGCCTTTGTAGCCCCGCCGTGCATGCGCGTTTTGGTGGTATCTGTGTTTTTTTGTTTTTTTGTTTTTGTTTACAGTAGCGTCTACAACACAGTAAGACTTACTACTTGTTAGGAAGTTCAGCGTACGCGAGCTCGTTCCTTTTTTTGTCTTCTTGCTTTTCTGTCCTGTAAACCTCAGCTTTTACCTTTCTTAGTTACCGAGCACTCTTGTTCGGTGCCCTCTACTGTATAATTCGTCAGCAAGCAGCAAGCAGTGTTTTTTTGTTTCCCAACTATTTTTGCGTTTCTTTTTGCGCTCCTTTCTCTTGGAAAGGGGTCCGTACGTCCGTACGTACGTGTGCGTACGTGTGTACAAGTATCCAATGCGACTAAGGTTTCTGTAACGATTTGTTTGTTCCCCGTCCCGCTAGTAGCTGTAGCTTAGTATCTAACCAGGCGACGCTCTGCGGCGGAAACTTGTTTTTGTTCGTACAATACGATGGATAATGATAAATACGAGTAGTACCTATCTGAGAAGGGTGGGATATATTCGGGAGGGGGGGGGGGGGTGGTTCGTAGCAATGTACACGAGTACAAGGTACCTGGCGATGTCGGTATCAGGTGGTGGTGTTGTATCCTACAAATCGGGGGCGAAATGGGCCAAACATCGCCTTCTTGCAGGTGTGGTGGACGTTTCGTTGGCAGCCGGTTCTTCTGTTGCTGTGCTCCACAGCAGCGTTATTTTGGGATCTCTCGGACGAAAGATTGGCTCTCGTTCGGAGCAACTATGTCCACCGCGAAACACGTTTTGTTTTTCGATATCTATCGTGTCGTTCAAAGGTGAAAACTAATTACCGTCTTGAATGAAAAAAGTGTTAATTAATCTATCCAAACAAATGGTGCTGTATCGTAGGATTTTGGTGAATGTACCAAACGGGGGCCGGGTGTCGAGGCATCACAATACCTTGTTTCCGCAGAGAAATGATGAGCTCTCGGGCTAAACGGTTGCCGTGCGCGTATTTTCACTGTCGGCCGGGTTGCGTGATTTTGGCGACGCGTGCTACGATAGAGTAGGTGTAGGTATACCTTGTTTCGGCTGAAATGGTTTCTGAATGATCGGGCTTCTTACCTCAAAATCGTCGGATATTCACTCTCGTGTTGCAATGTGTTTGGTTTTGTATTCTTAGGCCATGCATGGTAGTGCTCATCGGGTATTATAGCACTTTCTTTCGTTTTCATCGAAACATCAGTTTTCGGGTGAGGTATAGAGCTCCTCGAGTAATAACCCACCACCCTCAGAAGGCAAAACATGGTGCACCTCTACCATAGCATGCGTCTGGGCAAGGTATTATTGTGGCGATATTTATTATTACCCCGTGACACCATGCAAATGTCTGTATGGATAGTATCAACAGTATAACGCAAACACACATACGCCGTGGCATATCGGCTGTGTTGCGCCGCCAACAAGGTTTTTGGTAGTATGAGCTCCGCGCAATCGTGCGTGATGCTCTATATACGATACATTCCCCGCACCAAGGTACATTTTTCTCAGGATGTGTTGAGCTGTTCGGAAATCTGGAGGCACCGTCAGAAAGCTCAACACTGCGCGCTCTCACAATTTTAGTTTTTTTTCATTATAACGAGGAGATATTGATTCGAGAAGGCCGCAGGCCTTCGAGCAGGCCTTCGAGCATCAATGGATGCTCTTCATAATGGTTGGGTGTGTGCCCGTGGGTGTGTGCCCCTGCTCACGTACAGACACAAACGGACAAAAAACAGTTCTGAAAACTGCCACAGCGTGCCTTTATTTACTGGATTGCTTAATATTGAGGTTTGTCCCTCGCTCGTCCCGTCCCTCGTTCGCTTGCTTTGTTTTTGGCGCGCGACGCGTACACTCAACCGATTCAGACACGCTCGGGACTGATAGAGCCCGCTATTTGTGCCGACCGTCCTGTGCTGCTCGTGTCGAAAGCCGTGCCGAGATCGGAGAGCTAGGCGTAGTGACTGTCATAACTCTTACCAGTGGCAATTTTACAACAGCAGCAACACGAAAAACGACAGTAGTACGAGCAACCATCACCACCACCACGAACACCACAACACCACCAAATACGTATTTGACCTGCTGAGTACACAAATATGATGCCCTACGTTTCCGGCCGCTGCTGCTGCTTTCCTTCTTATTTTGTTTCATTTTTTTACGATAACTTGATCTTGGAACCATTTACCATTTTTTTTTTATTATTATACCTGCACCTACGTACGTATTTGACCTGCCCAGTACACAGCATTGTAGTATAGTACACATACATACATGATGCCCTGCCAGTTTTCGTCGTTTCCAATAATAATATGCACCAACACACACAGCCCAGCGATCCACTTAATACCCTACTGTACAAGGTTGTTGCGCTGACACGCATCGCTTAACAAGAAATGTTGGTGGGTGGTGTTGGCGATGGTGGGACTACCAGCCCAGGGACCAACCGACCCACCCAGTAACTCTCTCACCCACCACGCACACCCATCAACTACTTGCCGGTCACTGTAAAAAGGTTTCTGTGCTGACCCAAATCGCTTAAAAAAAAACGATCCAATCAATCACGATTATTGTAGGAACACAGCAAAAAGAGAAGAACCGCCAACGCAGTAGCTTAATGCAGTTAGGAGTTTGACCACTTGAAGGCGTCTGTCACGCTCCTCATTCCACCCGTTCTTGTAATAGTTCGCTTCGTTTATGCAAAAAAATCTAAACAAGCCCCTTGTTTCCCTGGGTGCAATACTGTTCACACTCAAATTCTGAGAACTGATTAGCGGAGCCATGATGATAGGCCGCCGGTCATTTTTTTCGCAATAAAAAAACAAAAAAACAGCCTTAGAGAGAGATATGAGGGAAACAATGTATATTTAAGGTCCTTTTCCCCTGGTTACTACTACTGTTTGACTAATCGTGCGATACACTACTAAGTATATAATACGGCAAACGATTGTTCTCGTCCACACCTCCAGGCCGTTTTTTTTTCGTTTGCAGCAATACGAAATTGCGTGAGATATTTTACTAATTTTGCCCAAAATGACTGATTTTGGTCGATTTTGGCCAGTCTAATCTTGGAGAAATATTGTTTTATGCATTGTTGCGTAACTACTTGAATTTAGTGTGGGAAGATAGTTTTCTTTCTCGTTCTCAGCATCGATTCATCTTGTCTTTGCGGTAACGAATATGGTTGTATTATTAAAAAAAAAGTATGTTTTCATGAGTCGTGACTAAACGTCATTTGAAATATTTTGTGCCGGACGGACCATACGAGTATATACAGTAAAAGGTAGAACTCTGGTCTTCTTATGGTTAATGCGGTCAACGTGATATTACTGTAATAATACAAGTATTTATCTTGTGATGAGTGTGTCAACTGGATGATGAGCACCTCTGGCTCGGGTGTTTGAGCGATGCTCGTCCTGAGCTGTGTGTCAATCCCAGTTTATTTTGGTCGATCCCAGTCTATTTTGTGTCCTATTTTTAATGTGTACTGGTGCTGTGCTACTGCCTGCCGCACGACGAGTGAGTATGTACCATATATTTATGGTGCAAACTGAGACGGAGTTTAGAAATATAACTGTTTCGTGATCAAAACCAGAAATAAATTTGGCCCATTTATCATGCTTTTTATGTTCACACTTAAAGCGCTCAGAGCCCTTCAGAACTTTCAGACGATGTGTGTTGTGTTGTCTTCACATTAAACCCGTTATTTCTACTCAACCCACATCAGTACACCCAGTGCCTGTCCTGAATCCTAATCCTAGACAGATACCAGGTACAAATTATGTGGTCACAGACTGCTGTGAAACAGAGAAAAACCAAACAAAATAAACGCAAATGAATGGGTAACGCAAGTGAGATGCTAACGTACCGGGTACGAGAACACAAAGACACAAGCCAAACAAAAAATAAGCACAAAAAGACAATAAAAAACGAATTCTGAAATGAAACAGAATACAAATAACGCAGGGAGACAGAATCGCCCCTAGAAGAAAAGCCCACGTGCCCAAGAGGAACAGATAACTGCCGCACGGGCGAGGCAACACGAAAAAGAGGAAGACACCGGCAGAGGGTGGAAACAAAGGGAGGATCAAGGCAAAACAAGCAAGAAAGAAGACAGGAGAGAGGAAAATATAAAGAACGTTCTCAAGGCAAGCTCAAGGTAATGGTAATACCAAGCTCCCGTCTCTGCTATAAAAACCGATACAGGGACCATGTCACACCTTCTGCCATCTCCTTACCACTCTAAAAGAAAAATCGTGTCAAGAGCCGGTACTACCTCTGCCTCGCCCCCCCCAGTGAACAATGCAACAAGAAAATAAAATAGGCCCGAAAACCGTTCCAGCCTCTGTCTCGTCTTTTCTCTTGCACGGGACCAGTCAACGACAGCGAGCGCTGCATTTCATTACGAGCCTTCCCATTCCATTTGTCAATAACCTTCAGCCAGTTTCATCGCCATGCGCCCTCACCCGCCTATTTCATTGTTTGAAAGTTTGGAGAGATGGTTATTCCAAATTATTATGGCTGTGAGTCGGTTTAATTTCACGACTAATAACTAGTCGGTGTTCGGCGAAGCCGACTAGCTGACTTTAGTCGGTAAGTCGGCTGGCGAAGCCAGCCGACTTGCCGACGAAAGTCAGGCGAGCGAAGCGAGCCAAAAAAGCGCCCCCCGGCCGAGGGGGCCCCGCTGGAGGCGCCCCCGGAGGGCCCGCCGGAGGCGCCTCCGGAGGATCCCGCTGAAGGCGCCGCCGGAGGCCAAAATACGCTATTTGGCTTCACTTTACGCAAGAAAAGCGCAAACAATATGACCTAGATTCACATACGTTTTGAACAAAAAACACAAAAAGAGCTTCAGTTTACACAAACAAATCACAAAAAACGAGAAGTACAACGCTTTTGCCAGGTAGATCTACCCATGACTAGAGGAACGTGACAGCAATTGTTTGAGTCGCAATACTACCTGGCGGGGATAGGAGCGAAAAAGCGAACTCATCACTAAGATAGCGGTGCGAACACGCGCGTCGATGACGGCGGCAAGTCCTAAAAGTTTCCACAGCGGGTTGTTGGATCTGAGCGGCTTGCTGCGCCTCTGCTCATGCTTCACGCGAGCCGCCTTTACCGCAATTTTGAAGTTTTATGTAGGATAAAGTATAGAAATCGGGGACTTGGCTGTAGCCTGCGTGTGGTTCCAGTGTTATGAGACCGAATATTTCGAAAAACGCCGGCCGAAAACACTACTTTAGACACTAACCGTAACCCTAACCCCAACCCCGACCCTTCCGAGCTTTGTCTCGAAACAATTAGGTTTTTTTTTGTTTGAAAAATTGGTCGACCACACTAAAAGGTATATAAAATATGATTCCCCGATTTCCATACTTTATCCTAGATAATGTTTCAGTAGTGCGGTAAAAGGCTACTGCTTCACGCGGGAGAGCACCGTTTCGGGGTCGCGTGCACTCGCCAAGGTGGTCCGCGGGTCGATAATGGCCACAACTTTGCCGACGGGATCTCCGCCCTCAGCGTTGGCATTGGATGCGCCAGGGCTGACACCGTCGGCACCGTCGAGAGAGATGGGCTGTTCCGCCATGTGTGTGTGTGTGTGGATCTCCCGCTGTGCGCTGCAGTGTCACAGGGCATGTGAGGGTATCCTCAGCCCGCAGCAATTCATGTTAAAAGCTGTACCCCGCATTAAAAAAGCCTTCCCACAGTTAAGGAAACCCAATACCAGTCCGACATTTTATATAGGGCCGATCCGTAATACAATATAAGACCGATCTCTAATACGGTGTATATAAGTACCGTTAAGTAAACTAAGAATCTTTTATAGTTGTATCATTATGAAGAGAGGGTAGACCCTTAAAAAAACAAAATGAACCCGGGGATGTTTCGTTATTATCCCCTCCCGGATTCCCGGGATTTCGCGCAATTTTTCCAGTAAGGATTTTTTCTGAGGTTTACCGAGCTCTCCCAGGCCGAGAAATTGAGTTTGTTTACGTTAGTTTTTACTGTGGTATTTTGGGTACTTTTAGCCATCTCAAGAACTGCTGGTTGCGATGCTTATCATACATCATTGCCCTCAACCGGTGATTTCACATAATCTGGTCCGAGTGCTACCCTTGGTTGTGACGACATTCATAAAGAAAAAAAAATTATTTGAAAAAAAAAAGTGTTGAAAATGAAAGGGAGGTTGTGGGGATGCCGAGAATCGAACTCCGGCCGTGAGATTCGTAGTCGTTCTTCCAATAGTTCCGTTAGTTCCCAATCGGCCCTGTATAAAATGCCGGACTGGTAAGTCGGAAAGTCGGCACCTCCGTTTCACGACTGACTATTAGTCCGACTAATAACTAGTCGGCAACTTAAGTCGTGCCGACTCACAGCCCTACAAATTATCCATTCTACGAGACGCACACGTCAGTATTCGTATACTTCGTATATACGTATCATACCCTTCCGGTGTGTTTCTAGAAAAAGCAACTCGTTTTTACGCGTATTCCCCATTCATTACATAGTGGCTGACCTCCTCGATACCCAGATGCAAGCGCCGTGGTGGCGTTTTGCATTCGCTCTTTTTTCATCTGCACGCGAACGCACTTCCGCCAAGTGCTCACCGATACAAAACAAAGCTTCGGGTTTGCTCCAATGGGCGCGTTCCCCTATCCACGCAATATATACCGATTTTGAAGACAGCCGCCACACGCCCTCACATGCTTATCTCATCGTAGTTTGAAAGTTTTGAGAGATCTATACTAAAAATGATCAATTTAACGATACGCACACGTCTGTATTCGTGTATACGTATGATATAATTTCCGGTATGTTTACAGAATGTAAGAGTTTATTTCCGTGTCTCCCCTATCCAGCACATAGTGCGTGCCCTTACCGATGCCTAGAGGACATAGCGCCTGTACCCTCTACGATGCTGAGATGCAAAAGCCCGGTGGTCTCGTTTTGCCTTCGCTCATTGTAAATCTGTCCGCGAACGCATTTCCTCCCACTGCCCACTAACCACTAACAACACAGCACACTACGGCCTCGGCTTCGATTCAATAGGCGCGTTCCCATCTCCGAATGTGTGCCAGTTGTGTCAACAGCCTTTGGAACTTTCAATACGAATAGTTGTAATAATCATTATTCGTTTTGGTTGTTTCACCTGCAGGTACCGATCTCATGTTTCGAAAGTTTCGTCGAGCTCTCACGTATTGCAAATTACGCAGTTAATGATAAACACACGTCTGTCTTCATACGTGCCATAACAATTCTAGCGTACATCAATACTAATTCTAGTGTACATACATATGTAGTATACAAGATAGCGATGCAATGTTTCCGCATGTACCCAACCATGCAGTACATAGCCCCCTCTACGACGTCCGGATGCAAGCCCGATGATGGCCTTTTGCATTTGCCCATTGGTAAGATGTCCGTACACCCATGCACGTCCTGCAACTGCCCACCATACCAAGGCCTTGGGCTCGCTTCAATGAGCGGGCGTCATCAGATGCAAAAATCTTGTAGTATACTCATTATACCACAGGTACAATGTTCATACAACAATTGCTTGCTCGTTCGTATCGATACAACTAACTATGATCGTATTGTACCGACAAAACAATGCATACCGTACTTATTCCAGAAGCATAATAATATGTTTTTATTTCAAATTACTTACTACGTACCTCGCCCTCGTTTCGTGCTATAAAAGTTACATATTTTTCACCGATTATGTAATAACTAACTATAAGTAAGTAAGTAAGTAAGTAAGTAAGTAAGTTAGTAAGTAAGTAAGTGCATGTTTAAGTAATGTTAGAGATATACTGTACCAAGATAGCTACGAAAAAAAGTCCAAGAAGTTGCCATCTATCTGAAATGTGTGCATCGTAAAAACAAGTGTTGACTTTTTGTCGATCGCAATTTATGGCCAAAATATTTGTGTCTTCGTAGTTTTATTATTTTTATTTTTATAGACATAGAAAAATGCGCCTACTCGTAGTCAGCTGTGAGCACGACCGATTGAAAGGTTGGACCTCAATTTTGCAAGCTGCGTTATACGCTATACTTACTTACTTACTTACTTACTTACTTACTTACTTACTTACTTACTTACTTACTTACTTACTTACTTACTTACTTACTTACGTACTTACTTACTTACTTACTTACTACTTACTTGCAATTATCATATACTCGAGCGTTGCAAGATCATCCACGAACCTGATGACAACCTCACACGCCATCGAAACTTCACAACCAGCAGTAGGAGACGTCTTACAATCGAGGTGCATTTATTTGGGTACGTACGTTGCGTTGTACATTTTTTTCCCCGCCCCAACTTTCTCCTCTCCCCTCCAATGCGCACACCTTTTTTTGCACACATCTTGGCGACACACCTTGCGAGCGATCGGACACAACAACATCGGCAACCTACAGTCGCAAAAATAAATTAGCGTCGTCGAACCACCCCCACACACCAGCGCCTCTTCTATTCACAGCAGCACCTCACAGCGGGATCTGACTACGAACTGCTGCATCAAAGAAGGGCTGCAAACTACAGGCCTCCAGTAGTACATGACATAATATATATATATGTGGTGAGAGGGAATAAAGGAAGAGGGAGCGCTGGTCTGTGAGAGGGCAAAAGCACAGCTTGCACGAACATCCGTCCGCAAGAGTATACGTACGTTCTGCCACCAGGTAGAACAGCAAAGTACTACGTACTCTAGTACGATTAGCACTCATCGGCACAGGCAGTACTGCTGCAGCTGTTAAGAGTAGGTTGTCGAAGAACGTTCAAGGGGGGAAACAATAGGCTCAGATTGTGGCACGAAGAACAAACAGAACACAAGAAGAGCGTGCTGACTGCTGCTGCTGTAGAACGTGATGAGAAAGGAGTGAAGACAGTAGCGAATAGAGGAGGCAAAGCTCAAGCCGGAAGTGAACTACTGTAGTACTTACTATATATGTACAGAGTGGAGTAATAGCGTTCGTGCAGAGAGCTCTTTCTTAGTGTTTCTGTGGTTTTCTTCTTTTGGGGTGTTTATGAGCAATCAGTGCTGAAGCTTATGCTACACAGCAGTGACTAACTAGTGGCAAGGAAGTAACAATACTCCAACTTTTCCCCTCCGTGGTAGAATTTCCGAGGCCTTCCTCTAAGCCCACTGAGGAGATGGGGCAGCCTTCTTACATCCACTCTTCTTGTTCAAAATATCTGGAACCCCATTGGTGCCCACGTGTGCTTCCACGACAAGACTTCTGACAACATTGATTGGTCCAAGAAGCACAGCTCAACAGTGGGATATACTTCAAATCCTTCACGATAGAGTTAGATCAACGTCGGCAGCGAAGTGAGAAATCCAGTCTGGACAACAAATAGATTGACGTTTGTTTGCTAACACCGGGCGCCCACTACATACTGTAAATTGCTCACGTACTGCTGTTCCTGGCTCGTAGGCCCCCGTGGGCCGACTTGCTCTGGCCACCTATAATAGAATCCAAGTGAAGCTTGCGCTACACCAGCTGTGCTATAAATACCTATATGGAACAAAGCGTTGGCCAGAGCGCGAGTGCCATGATGCACAGCAGTGGGCTCTTCTGTGCAAGGGTGCAGCAGTACTGGATACACTAGACGCGTGCTAAGACAGAGGTGCACCTTATTTTTCCCCTGCGGGTGAGATCACTTGAGGAGCCATAATATGCCTCACCCAAATCACAGATTTTGGGGGGAAAATAAGAGTGCTTGCGTACGTACCCGACGAAAACAATGCCCATCATGATCTCAGTCAAGGGTGCACAAAAAAAAAAGTTATCGACACCACACACCCCCCCCCCCCTATATTGAAGGGAAGAAACCGGACTGTTGTGATCCCAGAAAACAATAAGTCAAGTTTTTTTTTTTAATTACCCCCCCACCAGCGAAAAAAAAATATGGGGGGGTCTCTAAAACCAAGTAAAAAAAAGGGAACAAAAAACGAAAAAAAAATGTTTTTTGCTCATTTCGTCCTGTGATCACAGCGATCCGGTTTGTTTTTCATTCTGACCTTCCTAGGTGTGTGGTGTCGTTTTCTTTTTGTTTTGTGCACCCTTGTCTCAGTGTAAAAAAGAAAAAAAACATGCCAACGTACGCAAGAAACAAATTCCGGCGATTTTGGGGAGTAATTCAGAAAACGTTTCAGTTAAAAAGTGCTAGCTCTATCATAGGATGCGTCACTGGGAATCGTAGTGTACAGCAGTATATATATATATGCATACCTATAGTAGCTACCTAGTAGTTAGTACTGACTATACCAGGTATAAGTCTACGGCAGATCGAATGAGAAACCTGAGTCCGACGCAAGCCGACGAGGGAAGAACGTGCTGATGAAGTGTTCTCGCGATAAAACTGCAAGGCACGTACCGTAGCGGGGAGGGGGGAGAAGAGCCTACCTTGAGTGACCCCGGATCTGAGTTACGACTTCGCAAAGAGGGAGAGAAAAAGGAAGGGCGAAGATAATAAATGGGAGGGACAAAAAGAAGTCCACGGCGAACATTGATGATCTAAATTTGTTTTATGTTATGTATTGGGTACCCCGATTCAAGAGCGCCCACGATAAGAGCATTCCGGATTTCAAGAGCGGTCAAGTCGGCATGTCCCACCTCTGTACAACTGTAAACTCTAAGTATTTCCCACTGTTGGCGGACGACGCCCGCTTGTGGCGTGCTATTAATAGTCCAGAGGCTTGGTGCGAGCCGTCGTTAACCCTTTTAGGACTGCAGTCCCGTTTTGGGGACAAACAACTCTAATTCTAAGTAATTTGTCCCCAAAACGGGACTCCAGTACTATAAGGGTTAAGCGTGCTCGTTAGCTTCTCTCAGAATAATATTATGTATGTTACAAAGAAGACTCTCTCTGGGCCAAGATGAAAGAAGACAGAAGATATCAGACAGATTTGATAAACTTGGTTGTGAGCTCCTCTTGGTGGGTGCAACCACACCCTCGGCCCTCGGCACGCTCGTCTGTACGGCTAGATGTACTCTATCGGGTGGTTCTACAGGCCGACCCACAGCAGTAACGTCCCTCCGATGCTTGCTCGTGACCGTGCCACGTACCAGGGTATATATCATACGTACTGTTATTATAAAAAAACATACCACTCTGTCCCAAAATATAACACCGTTTTTATTCAATATTAATTATCAAAAGGTTCTTATTTTTCGGGACAGAGTGTTACGAACTACGTCAGCTGTGAGCACTACCGATTGAAAGGTTGAAAATCAACTTTGCAAGCTGCGTGATACGTCGTTAGAGGTACTAATTAGGCGTGCTTGTTCGAAGTTTCATTTCACGTATGTGTGAGTGAAATCTACGATATATGCAGTATTAAATAGTAGTAGTTGATACTCAGTTCTACATTTTCAATGGTGAATCGTTCGCGCGTGTTATATATGTAATCCTCATTAAGGGTCGTTCTTATCGAGCAACCTTTTTCCAAAATGTCCAATATTTTGTTTCGCGCAATTTTATAGGATTTCCAGATTTTCCAGAAATTATTTCCAAATGTTGGAATTCGAAGCTTTCCAAATATTTTGCCCTCTGTTAAATTTCCAAACTTTCCAAATAAATCCTGTTGTTCCTGCTTTCGGAGAAAAATATTGGAAAGTTTGGGGAAAGCTGCTATTAATGAATAAAAACGACCCTATAAGATATAGTTTGATGACTCCCCTGGATGCTACCAGGGTCAACAGGACGATATTACAATAATAGCGAATTCGACCCATAACCATTCTGGGCGTTGATACTATATAGCCCGCAGAAGGAGAGCTCACAGCGGTTGTTTTTTTTTAATTTTTTAAATAGCCCGCAGAAGGAGAGGGGGGTCACAATATGACAGGTACAAACGAGTAAGTTAGTTGTATTACACAAAACGAGTAATCAAATTAGATTAGAACATCTAATGTTCCTGGGATAAAAGGGGGATACGTTATTGTTTTGTCAGTAAAAACAAGTACTCGAGTCGGAAGATACAACAAACTGTTCTCAATAACGCTACTTTCCAAACGTTCAACGTCGGACAGCTTCTAGATGCCCCGCATAGTTTCTTAGAATGTTCATATTCGTATTTCGCCGCTTATCGATGGCTATATATACTTATACACCAAGTACTATATTCGTACTTGCATGGCTGAGTGCACCCTTACTTCAATAGTGTCTCGTGTTGCTGAGTTAGATAGACAGGCTGACGCATACACCTATGTTGGGTGACATTGTCCCCTTGTGGCGTTGTGGTGGACGTGCTATTAGTAGTCCAGAGGCTTGGCGCGAGCCGCCGTTAGGCGCGCTCGTTAGCTTCTCTCAGAAGAAACGTATGATGTTACAAATAAGGCTCTCTTTGGGCCAAAATTAATTGAAAGAAAAAACAGACAGAGCTGAGAAGATGGTTGGTGGTTGGTTGTGAGCTTGGTAGGCGCAATCAGCCTCGACACGCTCGGCTCTGCGGCTAGATGTACTCTATCGGGTGGTTGTACTAACCGACCCACAACAACGTTCCTTGGATGCTTACTCGTGACCTTTCTACGTACTCCGTACTGTTCTGAAGAACGCTACGAACAGTGTCTAGATGCCCCGCATATTTTCTTAGATTGCTCCTTTTCGTATATATTTCGCCGCATATCCATGGCTGTACTGATACCAAGTACTATTCGTACGTACATGACGGAGTACGCCTTTTACTTCAATAGCACCCAATGCTACTGAGTTAGATAGATAGGCTGGTGCATACGCCTACTCTTATACCTGCTACTGTAGTATGATATAGTATGATATAGTATCATACGACATTGTTCCCGATCAGCGACTTAGTAGGCTACTGGTTACTGCTGCCGTAACATAGTACCTACATCAACAACCTTGTTCTACCTGCTACTAACTATAATACGATACAAGGTTCCCCTCCGGGACATGCCTAGGGGAGTGGCGCAAGAACGAATTGAAAAACCAAACTCGTACATAATTCGATGTTGTATCCTACGCAAGCATATTACATCATAGTACGACGTTATGAATTATCTGCATATTACCGTACATGCAGGGTACATGCATACTATTTTTTAGAACTGTATCAGATGACCTGCGCACTTTTGGGGATAAAAAGACTTGGAAATAGTGTGGAACCCTTACTATTGACTGCATATTTTTAATAGATTTTCCTAACGATTCCGCCAAACATTATATTATGTTCGCCAGTGTGTTTATGTATGTCTTTGTTGTGTGGAGAGGCACCACAGTTGGCTTGGTTCTAGAAGGGGATCGAAATAGACTCGATTTCAGTGTTAGGGTCGGAATCATCATGGTTTTATGTGGGGGATCAAACTGACTTGGTTTTTGTGTTGGGTTCGAAATTGTGGCCTGGTTTTGGTGCGGAGGGTCGAAATTGACTTATTTTTGTGTCAGGGCCGAAAAATGACGGTTTGTTTTTCACGTTGGTTTGTTTTATGTTTGTATTATGTACGTGCGTAACCCAGACACCACAGACAGCACACGAGCAGTGCAGAGCAATAAAACAGCATGAAGCGCGTGCGGTAGTTTTGTCCGCCCTGTATTGCTGTGGCGTCCTACTATACTGTACTGTGTGTGTATTTTTGTATCGGACCCTGCGATCTGTTGTTATAAGGGGTAGTCCGTGGTCACAGGACAGGCTCCACAAAGCTCTGGAGTGGAAGAATACCCCGGGGAAAAATAAATACACTACGTAAATACAAAGTACAACGCAGTACGTAGTGCTGGGGGTCTCTGCTGTTGCGTGGTACATGCATGCTGCCACAGGTCCAACAACACACTGCTTGCTGGTGGTGCTGCTGCTAACTGTGCAGCAGATCCACAGTCGATATCGGCTAAGGCGCTGGATACACTTACACACTAAATACTGGATATATTTCGAGTCTCGTCACCTCGGGCGTCTTTCGAACAGTGGGTTAGGGGATAACAATGCACGGTGCGCCTTTTCACCCCGCAAACCAAGGTCAAGTCATTTTCGGCCTACAGACAAAAAGCAAGTAATTTTCTATCCCCCACTAAAAAGGAAAAACATACGTATGAACGAGAGTCTCGAACTGACGACTTCAAACAAATAACCGGGCATCGCACTCATTTGACCATATTACGAAAGAGCAAAAACTTTTTTTATACTGGCGTGCGTGTCCACAGCAGTGAGTGCGTGACACACCGCACATACACATGCACAGCAGCAGCGCAGCAGAAGGAGAGAGCTAGAGATGACCGATGACGGATCAAAGCCTCCGATAAAGCAACTACTGCTGCTGGAGCCACAGCAGTACAGCACGGACCTGCCACATGCGCGTGATGTTGCCTGCTGCTGCTTGTGCTGCTGGGCGGGGTTGCAACGTGTTGTTTGTGTTCTCTTTGCATGTTATCTGATGTCTAAAAGTTTGGTGGTGTGCTTGGGGCAAAAACCCGCAACACCAGAAATATAATAACAGTTGCCGTACTCACACGTAATAAAAACGGCCCTTACATTTCGGTCTAAAGTGACCCTGGATATGTCATAAACACACAGCACAACAGCAAAGAATGCAAGATAGGTGGCAGACTACGGACAGCAGCCTTCGATAAAACAACTACCTACAGCAGCAGTACAGCCCAGATGGATGTGCCACTCACGCACGATGTTCCCTACTCGTGTTGGCGGCAACGCTGTAACGCCGTGCTCTGTGCATGTTGTCTGTTGTCTACTCCTGGTATCTGGTACATGCTTCTGGCCTGTGTGCATGTGAGAGCAAAAACAGTCAACATCTAAAAACAGAACATCGTTATTTACTGGCACGTACGTACGAAACACGGCCTCATGCTGAGAACCCGGGAAATCGGCTTATCCACTCCCGCGGAAAAAAAACTTCGAGCGCCCGCCACGCGAGCCACAGAGCTCGGATCGAGCCCAAACCTCGACCAATGTATCCGGCCGGGCCTCCCGTGTCGGGGTACTTAGCGTTTTGCCGAAAAGCGCTCGCGCGGAGAGAAAAGTTGCGAAAAGTGCGAAAATTTCACAAACATAACTATACATATATTGTGGCCGATAAGCGACTTAGGGCTACGACTGGCTACTTGCTGCCCATTACTGGTGCTGTAGCAAAATAACCGTGCATCAACACCCCACTACAGATAGAGCATTTGTAGTCAAGACCGATTCTGTTTGGGCTTGTCACGCGTTCGCCCAACTACTCTTACTACTGCTGTCGCTGTAGCAGCTGTTTCATCGCAACATCGAATCGCAGCTAATCAGCCGTGTAGATGCAGCAAAATGTGCCGTACGTAGTGCGCGAAACCTGCACCCCCCCCAGCCCACCCAAGATCCCAATGGGCTCTGTACGGAGAGCCGCCTTTTACCGCATTCGTGAAATATTTTGAAGGACGAAGTTTAGAAATCGGGAAAAATTAACCACTTGACCTATTGCGGGAGGGGGCCATAGTAAACACTAGTAAATAGGTCCCTACGCTAGACACAAAGACCTATATAGTTACCTATTTTTACTCACAATAATTGGTCCTATTTACTATCGTCCCCCGTAGTAGTGTGGATTAAACAAAGTTACCAAAAGGGGAAGATGTACTATCAGTGTGGACGGGGGTGGATGAAAATAGTCAATGACGTAGATACTTGAGCTACGCGTAATGGGGATTAATTAGTTTTCACCTTTGAAGGACACGATATATATATACCCGGCCCCCGTTTCGTATATCCTCCAAAGCCTACGATACAAAGCCATTTTTTTTGGTAAATCCATACTATTTCAATTCATTAATTACAGTAGTGTTCACCTTCGAAAGACACTATAGACGAGCTGGTTCAAGTTGAACACCCCAAATTAAATGCTGACAGGCACGAATGCCGGTTTCAACATCTACTCGAATGTCACACATTATATGGTATAATAATGATGATGTTATAAAACTGGGTGAGACACGCAGAGTATCTATCCCCTTGCTGCTCTGTCGTTTCAGCATATCCTGCGGGTGTTACTCACTTTCGCGTAGAATCAAGCGGAGGAGAAAATTAGCTTATGTACTCCCAGAGCCGTGATGGTGTGACCCGGAAGGGTATCACATTATCCTTCCATTCTTATATAAGCACCCCTAATACGAATGCCAATCAAGAAATACAAAAACGAATGAATTACCTACTCGTACATTGAAGTAACTACCAGTTTTCTAAGCCCACCCTATTACACTATTAATAGCCCACCCTGATGAGCCGTATATGCAGAAATATGGGAAATTCGGGGAAATCCTAATTCCACGAATTAGAACATGAGTCGAAGAAGTGGCTCCTCAAAACCCATTCCCACACCCCTGAGTTGCTAGGCTATTTGAAGCGGGAGAAACGCAAAGAGAGGAAATCGAACGACCCTAGTGTGCGTACGAACCACCATACGAGGACCAAAGCCCCGCGCGAGTTTCTTGAAAGAAGGAAGAAGAGTGTTAAAAAGGGCTCAGATTGGGTGGGTACGCGTGTTCAGTTTTTACATCGCGGACGCAGGGACATGGGTTGTAGCGGTCGTGAGTTCGAATCTCACGACCACCATGAAAACGTTTTTTTTAAAGAAAAATAGCGATTTTTTGTCATGTCAGAATCTGATAAACAATCTTCTCCCTTATTGGGTCCCCATTGATTGTCAAGAACTTCGGACTAGGCGCGTACGGCCCCATACGACGCCCAAGGACCCCGCTGTTCTGAAGGGAGTGGGGGTGTTATAAGGCTTAGATTGATGGGTAGGTATTGGGTTAACCTTTTACCAGGTCCCCAACGGACTAATCCCTGACTGCGACAAGTGATTAGAGGGTTGGCATAAGATAGCCAGTTTTTAAGTTGAGGTCGTAGGGCTGGCGCTAGCGACGAAAATGTGTCCCGGCCGACCACGCGCCTTAAAAAAGGCCAGAAACGGCCAGGCGTTTCCGTAGGAAATATAGTTTTTATTTTCACATTTTTTTCTAAACGAGCCGGTTCCAGGTACTTCAAGGCATGTCTGTAAAAGCAAACGCGCAAATATAAATATTCGAAGATTTGACTGCGTAGGGCCTATATCAAGTAATTTTAACGCCCAAAGCTGATGCTATACTGAAACTAAGTAATTACCAGGCAACTGCAAAATACGCGTGTTTTCCGCACAAAAGCCCAAATGTTCACGCCGTTCTTTAGAGATATGGTCCTGCCATTTGCACGCGTGTTCTTTGAGCCCCTGCCGAGAGCTTGACGAATATACATGTTTTTTTCGTTGGGAAATTGGCGTTTCTTAAGGCCCAAACGTCCAACTCCAACTCCAAAAACGAATCATGACGAAAAAGAAAAAACGTTTTAACGGGCCGGCAGGGGTTCATCGAACATGTGTGCAAAACCTCAGGAACTATCTCCCAAAAACGGCATGAACGTCCGACGTTGAGGGCGTCATTCGACCGATATGACTGACTGGAACGGAACGAGATTATTCTCGCTCGTTCGCTCCATTCCATGCTATTTTTGGCGGTTTGTGTCCGATCGAAATTCTGGGCAACCGCCCCTGGAAAAGGCCGCAACAGAAAATACCCCATGAACAATTCCTCGGGACTGTGCAGAGGTTCCGTCACGGAGGCAGCGAGTGCATTCTGGCACAGAGGATGGCTTCACACGCAAATAGAGCGCCTGGTATATCTTAGACCAACCAGGGCTATAGCCATCCAGTGACGCCCTCGAGACAAACCTAAAGTTACGATACCTCGCTGTCGCGACTCGACGAGGGCTCCCGGTGCTTCAGTGAGCATCGTTCCAGCACTTTTGCTAGAAATATATCGCCACAGTTTCGTTCGCCACCCAATGTCTCACCTCGTGAGTCTCCTGTTCAGGCCATGGCCGTATCGCGTGGCTCCTACCGCACGCGAGACTAGTGGCGTCTGCGTGTGCTCCATCGCGTGCGTCTCATTTTGCCCCATACCCTCGTGGGCCTCCCAGAAGATGTCGTAACCAGTCGCAACACTTCCAGCACCAATCAACTAACTGCCGAAAATAATATCGTTCCAAGTGGGCCGTTTGGTCCTCCTGAACAGATACGCTTCCTCTTTACAATATTAAGGACAGGGTAGTAACGCTTGGAATCTATTCAGCTTGAAGATAATTCATCGTCAATCAGCAGCGGGTAACCACGCAACTACTGTAGTATTCCGTTTCTTCCGTTCCAATCAATGCTCGTGAAGTGAAGTTAAGACACGTCCTGAGACACAAATTGAGGTATTCACCCCGAACCACCCTGTACGTAGCAGTACATATTATATCATTTTTAGTGTAGTAACCAATGTTTAGAGGAGGTCTGAACGTAAAAGTTTAGGAAGCATCTATATATAGATGGTGCGGACCTTTCCTGATCCAGCTTGGTGGCCTGGGTTGGCCCATCCCGTTTGGCACCCCGCTCCCATCCACAACATGAAGAAACGAAAATAGCCCTCCTGCGCACAGGAGCCGCCGGAGACCCACCAGGCACCCTGATCCCATCCACATACAATACATACTTCGAAGTACAATACATATCCTATCAAAGAATGTCGTCCACAGCCACGAGAAAAGCCAAAGGGGCATCCACAGCCACGCGAAAAAAAAAAAAAAAAAAACAGTTTGGAGCGAGGTGAAATCGATCGAACACAGCGGTTCGTGTATACTCGTACCCCATCGGTCTGACCCCGGAGTCATATCAAACCTTCGTTTGCCGCCCCCCCAGACCACCCCCGGCGTAGTTTTGCGTATCTATAGTCGGACTGCCCCGACGCGAAATAAATCTCCTGGAAATGGGTTCGTCTAAAAGCCCTCCAGTACGTATCTTTTGCTAATTTTGTTTGAAGAATAATAGTGGTTTGTTCCTCGGTTTGCCTATATCTGCCATGAAATGACTATTCCAGATATACATATACCCGGAATGTTATATGGCTGCACGATGACGAAATGATATATCATAACAACATACCGACCCATTAGCAAGAATCTTTACTGGGGGGTGGGCTGTTCATTTTGTATTGTATCGCTTTGTTCGCTAGGAAGTACCTCCTGGTGGGACCAAGCACAAGGTACGGCTGTGGACCCTACCCCCAACCATAACCCTGACCGTGACCGTGACCCCAAACCGGACCCAAAACGAAAAACGGGCGAGAAACGCGGCTGCGCCGCTTTTTTTGGCATCTAGCGAGAAAATTGGCAGAACGTTTAGATCGCAGACCACAAGTGTTCTGAAATACATGAGGACCGCAGTTGCTAACAACGGATTGTAACATCTACTCGAGCGAGCAGCCGCGCAGCCACGTTTCTCGCCCGTTTCTGGTCCGTTCGGGGTCCGTTTTGGGATCAGGGTTGGGGTTAGGGTTAGGGTTTGGTTGGGTGTGGGTCAACTCGTGCACCGGGCGCGGTTGGATAATGTGCAGGCCAAGCTCGCGCCATGGGGCGGGTGGGGTGGAAGTGATAAGGAAAACACAAGGTATCAAACGTTATTGTGGGCAAGAGGGGCCTCTGTTCCCCCCGCCCTGTGAGGGACCCCAAAATAGGATCCATGTTTTTTTTATGAAACCCTTTCGGGGAAACGTAACACGATTATTTGTCGCGGCCCGCGTCAGCCACACGACAGGTCGCACATACATGATGCAAGCACAGCAGCAAGCAACAACAGAACAGCAGCAGAAGAGAGAGAGATGGTGGTGCCTGATGACGGATGCAAGCCTGCTGCGATGAAGCAACCACTAATTAATAGCCACAGCAGTATACGGTGGATCCGCCACAGTCACGTCTGCTGCTTGTGCTTCTAGCCGGGGCTGTGGCGTTGCTTGTGTTCGTTGCATGTTGTGTGATGTATCGTGGTATTCAAAAGCGGTCATTAATTTCCGGTCAGAGTGGGCGTGGCTCTGTTACACACACAGCAGCAGAACAGAAAAGGGTAGATAGATGGTGTGGATTATGGACGGTAGGCTCCGATAGACACAGCTAGCCACAGCACTACAGCAACATCAACAGCAGCAGCGGGTAGAAGAGTGGTGGTGGTGGTGTCGTTTGGTGACGGATTGCTGGCTCCTATGAAAGCAAAACTACTCGTAGCTCGTAACAACAACAGAGCACATCACAGGTCTGCCTTCGAGGCGCACAGTGTTGTATCACTCTGCCCGGAAAAGTAACGACAGTTTATATATAGTTTTAATGAACAAAAGTTTCTTACATTTCGGGACAGCGGAGAGATTCGTACATGAGCATCGATCTGCAGGTATTATACCATGACTCGGAAAATCGCAGGCTTCGACAAAAGCAACTCGTCACGGTACAGCACGGATCTGAGGCACGCGCATGCATGATGTAATGGCTGCTGCTGCTGCTGCTGCTGCTGCTGCTGCTGGGCAGCAGGTTTGTAACATTGAGGTTGTACTGTTTGTAACACGCTCTCTGTGGTGCTGCTGTTGTTCGTGTGTGCTCCCCGTGCTCTCGGCAAGAAACGCACAAAAAACGCACGACTGAACATAAACAGGGCCTCACGCAGCGAAACCCGGGAAATCGGCTTATCCACTCCCGCGGGAAAAAAAACTTCGAGCGCCCGCCACGCGAGCCACAGAGCTCGGATCGAGCCCAAACCTCGACCAATGTGTCCGGCCGGGCTTGCTGTGTCGGGCTACTTAGCGTTTTGCCGAAAAGTGCTCGTACGAAGAGAAAAGTTGCGAAAAGTGCGAAAATTTCACAAACATAACTATACATATATTGTTGCCGATAAGCGACTTAGGCTACGACTGGCTACTGCTGCATTACTGGTGCTGTAGCAAATAACCTGCATCAACACCCACTACAGATAAGAGCATATTGTAGTCAAGACCGATTCTGTTTGGGCTTGTCACGGTTCGCACACTACTTCATACTACTGCTGTCGTTGTAGCAGCTGTTTCATCGCAACATCGAATCGCAGCTAATCAGCCGTGTAGATGCAGCAAAATGTGCCGTACGTAGTGCGCGAAACCTGCACCCCCCCCAGCCCACCCAAGATCCCAATGGGCTCTGTACGGAGAGCCGCCTTTTACCGCATTCGTGAAATATTTTGAAGGACGAAGTTTAGAAATCGGGAAAAATTAACCACTTGACCTATTGCGGGAGGGGGCCATAGTAAACACTAGTAAATAGGTCCCTACGCTAGACACAAAGACCTATATAGTTACCTATTTTTACTCACAATAATTGGTCCTATTTACTATCGTCCCCCGTAGTAGTGTGGATTAAACAAATTTAGCAAAAGGGGAAGATGTACTATCAGTGTGGACGGGGGTGGATGAAAATAAACAATGACGTACTGTAGATACTTGAGCTACACGTAATGGGGATTAATTAGTTTTCACCTTTGAAGGACACGATATATATATACCCGGCCCCCGTTTCGTATATTCTACAAAGCCTACGATACAAAGCCATTTTTTTTAGTAAATCCATACTATTTCAATTCATTAATAACAGTAGTGTTCACCTTCGAAAGACACTATTGACGAGCTGGTTCAAGTTGAACACCCCAAATTAAATGCTGACAGGCACGAATGCCGGTTTCAACATCTACTCGAATGTCACACATTATATGGTATAATAATGATGATGTTATAAAACTGGGTGAGACACGCAGAGTATCTATCCCCTTGCTGCTCTGTCGTTTCAGCATATCCTGCGGGTGTTACTCACTTTCGCGTAGAATCAAGCGGAGGAGAAAATTAGCTTATGTGCTCCCAGAGCCGTGATGGTGTGACCCGGAAGGGTATCACATTGTCCTTCCATTCTTATATCAGCACCCCTAATACGAATGCCAATCAAGAAATACAAAAACGAATGAATTACCTACTCGTACATTGAAGTAATTACCAGTTTTCTAAGCCCACCCTATTACACTATTAATAGCCCACCCTGATGAGCCGTATATGCAGAAATATGGGAAATTCGGGGAAATCCTAATTCCACGAATTAGAACATGAGTCGAAGAAGTGGCTCCTCAAAACCCATTCCCACACCCCTGAGTTGCTAGGCTATTTGAAGCCGGGAGAAACGCAAAGAGAGGAAATCGAACGAACCCTAGGTGCGTACGACCCCATACGAAGACCAAAGCCCCCGCGGTTCTGAAGAAGGGAAGAAGAGTGTTAAAAGGCTCAGATTGGGTGGGTACGGTGTTCAGTTTTTACCAATCGACGGCAGGACATGGGTTGTAGTGGTCGTGAGGTCGAATCTCACGACCACCATGAAAACGCTTTTTTTTATTTTTAAAGCAAAGCGGATGTCTCACGTCATGAATGTTATCAACACTCTTCCTTAGGTCCGCAGAGATTGTGACGAACTTCGGACCAGGCGCGTACAGCCCCATAAGAAGACCAAAGACCCCTCTATTTGTAAAGGGGTGACAGGAGGGTGTTATAAGGCTTAGATTAGGTAGGTAAAGGGTTAACCTTTTACCAGCAGCCCAACGGACTAATCCCTGACTGCTGACAGTGAAAGAGGGTGGCATAGATAGCCAGTTTTTCAGTTGAGGTCCTAGGGCTGGCGCTAGCGGCGAAAATGTGTCCCGACCGACCATGTGGGCCTCAAAAAAAAGGCCTAAAACAGTCAGGCGTTTCTGTTCAAAATATTTATTTTTTCACATGTTTGTTCGGACCAAATCGGTTCCAGGTACTTCAAGGCATTTTCAACAAGCAAAATTGTGCAAACGTTCGAAGATTTGACTTCGTAGGGCTAATATCAATTCGCTTTTAACGCACGAAGCCGGTCCTATACTGGAACTAAGTAAGTTCCAGGCAACTGCAAAATACGCGTGTTTTCAGCACAAAACGCCAAACGTCCTTGCCGTGGTCTACAGCAGAAGTAGGTCCTGAATGTGTGTGCACGTGTTCTTTGAGCCCCTGGTAAGGCTTTGACAAATGTATTTTTGTTTTTCATTGGGAGTTTGTCGTTTCTCGAGGCCCAAAACATCCACCTCCAACTCCCAAAACACATGACGAAAAAGAAAAAACGTTTTAACGGGCCGGCAGGGGTTCATCGAACATGTGTGCAAAACCTCAGGAACTATCTCCCAAAAACGGCATGAACGTCCGACGTTGAGGGCGTCATTCGACCGATATGACTGACTGGAACGGAACGAGATTATTCTCGCTCGTTCGCTCCATTCCATG
This sequence comes from Saccharina japonica, assembly GCA_008828725.1. NCBI lineage: Eukaryota > Phaeophyceae > Laminariales > Laminariaceae > Saccharina > Saccharina japonica. Next base: position 335,263 of record MEHQ01001248.1, on the reverse strand, counting down.
CTATTTTTGGCGGTTTGTGTCCGATCGAAATTCTGGGCAACCGCCCCTGGAAAAGGCCGCAACAGAAAATACCCCATGAACAATTCCTCGGGACTGTGCAGAGGTTCCGTCACGGAGGCAGCGAGTGCATTCTGGCACAGAGGATGGCTTCACACGCAAATAGAGCGCCTGGTATATCTTAGACCAACCAGGGCTATAGCCATCCAGTGACGCCCTCGAGACAAACCTAAAGTTACGATACCTCGCTGTCGCGACTCGACGAGGGCTCCCGGTGCTTCAGTGAGCATCGTTCCAGCACTTTTGCTAGAAATATATCGCCACAGTTTCGTTCGCCACCCAATGTCTCACCTCGTGAGTCTCCTGTTCAGGCCATGGCCGTATCGCGTGGCTCCTACCGCACGCGAGACTAGTGGCGTCTGCGTGTGCTCCATCGCGTGCGTCTCATTTTGCCCCATACCCTCGTGGGCCTCCCAGAAGGTGTCGTAACCAGTCGCAACACTTCCAGCACCAATCAACTAACTGCCGAAAATAATATCGTTCCAAGTGGGCCGTTTGGTCCTCCTGAACAGATACGCTTCCTCTTTACAATATTAAGGACAGGGTAGTAACGCTTGGAATCTATTCAGCTTGAAGATAATTCATCGTCAATCAGCAGCGGGTAACCACGCAACTACTGTAGTATTCCGTTTCTTCCGTTCCAATCAATGCTCGTGAAGTGAAGTTAAGACACGTCCTGAGACACAAATTGAGGTATTCACCCCGAACCACCCTGTACGTAGCAGTACATATTATATCATTTTTAGTGTAGTCACCAATGTTTCGAGGAGGTCTGAATGTAAAAGTTTAGGAAGCATCTATATATAGATGGTGCGGACCTTTCCTGATCCAGCTTGGTGGCCTGGGTTGGCCCATCCAGTTTGGCACCCCGCTCCCATCCACAACATGAAGAAACGAAACTAGCCCTCCTGCACACAGGAGCCGCCGGAGACCCACCAGGCACCCTGATCCCATCCACATACAATACATACTTCGAAGTACAATACATATCCTATCAAAGAATGTCGTCCACAGCCACGAGAAAAGCCAAAGGGGCATCCACAGCCACGCGAAAAAATTAAATAAAAAAAAACAGTTTGGAGCGAAGTGAAATCGATCGAACACAGCGGTTCGTGTATACTCGTACCCCATCGGTCTGACCCCGGAGTCATATCAAACCTTCGTTTGCCGCCCCCCCAGACCACCCCCGGCGTAGTTTTGCGTATCTATAGTAGGACTGCCCCGACGCGAAATAAATCTCCTGGAAATGGGTTCGTCTAAAAGCCCTCCAGTACGTATCTTTTGCTAATTTTGTTTGAAGAATAATAGTGGTTTGTTCCTCGGTTTGCCTATATCTGCCATGAAATGACTATTCCAGATATACATATACCCGGAATGTTATATGGCTGCACGATGACGAAATGATATATCATAACAACATACCGACCCATTAGCAAGAATCTTTACTGGGGGGTGGGCTGTTCATTTTGTATTGTATCGCTTTGTTCGCTAGGAAGTACCTCCTGGTGGGACCAAGCACAAGGTACGGCTGTGGACCCTACCCCCAACCATAACCCTGACCGTGACCGTGACCCCAAACCGGACCCAAAACGAAAAACGGGCGAGAAACGCGGCTGCGCCGCTTTTTTTGGCATCTAGCGAGAAAATTGGCAGAACGTTTAGATCGCAGACCACAAGTGTTCTGAAATACATGAGGACCGCAGTTGCTAACAACGGATTGTAACATCTACTCGAGCGAGCAGCCGCGCAGCCACGTTTCTCGCCCGTTTCTGGTCCGTTCGGGGTCCGTTTTGGGATCAGGGTTGGGGTTAGGGTTAGGGTTTGGTTGGGTGTGGGTCAACTCGTGCACCGGGCGCGGTTGGATAATGTGCAGGCCAAGCTCGCGCCATGGGGCGGGTGGGGTGGAAGTGATAAGGAAAACACAAGGTATCAAACGTTATTGTGGGCAAGAGGGGCCTCTGTTCCCCCCGCCCTGTGAGGGACCCCAAAATAGGATCCATGTTTTTTTTATGAAACCCTTTCGGGGAAACGTAAATCCCGCCACAATATCCGTGGATATATTACCGTTACACAAAAAGCACACAAATTAGCACAATTAGACAATCAGACTTCGGCACGAGCAAGTCTCCTTTTCCCCTGCCCGTTCCGCAGCCGCGGTAACCTTCGTCCCGCCAAACGTTCGCGAAAAACTAACGCATCCAATACATGCTTTTGTTATGGGAACACCCTTGCTTGAAAGCCCAAACCAAAGCAATGTCCTAACATAAACTGGCTGTAAAGCAACGTCTTTACATCCTCAGTATAGAACTCAAATTTCAGGATCTAAAAACCCAAACTAAATTTACCTCCCACAGTATATATACCATAACTTAATATATCAGTGTCAGTATAATTCACCGATACAACAAAATCGATGAACATTAATTTGTTTTCAGTTTCACCTTCGAAATACATGTTTTATTCGAGCCTTACTACTGTAGTTCAAACACAAGAGGGGCACGATAATATGTAAAATACTTAATGTACGCCGTGCACAATGAGGAGCAAGCTTCGGAGAACACGGGTTTGTCATCAGTCCCGAAAAAGCAATCAATCCTGAAAAAACAATATGATACGCGATTCATAAACAATGCAACTTAAGAACCGTACTCGTAGTGGGGGAGGAGGGAGAGGAGCCTACTTTGTGACCCCGGATTTGAGATACGACTAGGAAGGAGAGAGAAAAGAGGGGCGACGATAATAAATGGGATGGAAAGAAAAGCAACCGAAAATCGGCTATAGCTTCCATCATTGGAATCTAGATACTCGTATAACGCGTTTGAATGCCACTTACTTACTGCTGTACGTAGGAACAGGTGCTGCAATATATCATATTTATTGAGCTGTCATGTGCCGGGATTATTGTAGCTTTCCGTGTTGAGTTTATTCGAGAAGTTGTCAAACGACCATTGCATGTATGTGTGTTCTTCACACCAACGATAACAACAACAATAACAAAAGTCAGCAGCAGCAATCGTGCATGCTTGTGTATGTCTAGCGGCCCTGCGTTTCTGCGTTCCATACCACATGACCACTACAACAGTACGCAAGTGGCCTATTTCGCACAGATGCGCGGGTTATTGGACAAGGAAATGCTATTAATAGTACGCGTTCTCTTCGCACAAGGGCAAATATTCGAAGCTTCGTCCGCAGAATATACGACTAGGAGGTAATGTCACATATATTTTCCGCCGTTTGGTGCCAGATACAGAGATTGATACAGCCGTTCGTCCTGTACGCACAACACACGTCCGTTTATTCGCGGCGTACTCTTAAGTAGAGCACACCAGGCATAGTGCATACAGTTGCACCCCCCCGGCATCAGCGGAGTGTGATTAACCTGACTGATGATGCTCGCTTGTACGAGGGGTGTTTGTCGGGAGGTAGACCGTCCTAATGTGAACGAGCAGCCATCCCCCCGTCTTACATCTAGCGCATTTGGCCACAGGTTCCTCAGTACAGCGTTCAGTTTTGGAAACGTCTACCGGGCTGCAGTATCCCATCCTCTCGGGCAAGAACGGCGAAAGACTGTGCGCGGAAATGTCGCCCCAAGATTCTCAGAGTTGGCATGGGTTTTGAGAAGAATACCGATGCGCCCCGCTTCCACAAGACGCGTTAATTAGGAAACTTGTGTGCCGCCCAGTACTGACATTAAAAAAACACTGTACGGGAATATGTTCCTTCCCATTTGTGTCTCGAATGCGTTGAAACTTACCTTTGGGATAGCAGGACCTCGAACTCAACGTAATTATCTACACTGCTGTGTTTTTCTTCGTCGTGCCTCGCCAACCCGGTTCGCCTAACAAGCTACAGTACCTACAACCCCGCCATAGTCGGTGATAATTTGTGCTGGTTGAAATAAGCATCCTCCGTGTTACGCTTTTTTTTCTTGCGCCCTCTGTCTTCAGGAGGCCCGGGTATGTGGTCAGGGAGCACAAAACGCGGGCGACTCTGGTCTGGGGAGGTCTGCTGCTAGCTATGTTGGGATGTGAGCATCGTCGTGTTACAGCAGTTAAAATAGTTTGTGTAGGGTAGCCGTATACGTGCATGTATTGTCATGTGTGTTGCGTGTGTGTGTATATATATGTGTGTGCGTTTGTTTTGTGTATATATATGTGTGTGCATGTATGAGCGGTATGTGCATGTAGTATACGTATGTGCATGTATATCGTATCCCTCTTGTGTCAAAATTAGTGATGGTTGAGTGATTGATGGTATTACTGTGTGTGTTGTCTCCACATTAAACCCGTTATTTCTACCCAACCACATCAGTACACCCAGTGTGTTTCCTGATTCCTAATCCTAGAGAGATACAAATTATGTGGTCACTGACTGTGAAACAGAGAAAAACCAAAACAAAATAAACGTAAATTAATGGGCAAGGCAAGTGAGATGCTAACGTACGGGTACGATAACACAACGACACGCGCCGAACCGCAAAATAAGAACAAAAATACAAATAAAAAACGAATTAATAAACGACACAGAATACAAATGGCACGGGGAGACAGAAGCGCCCCTAGAAGAAAAAACACACGTGTCCAAGAGAGGAACAGATAACTGCTGCACGGCCGGGGCAACACAAAGAAGAGGAAGACACCGGCATAGGGCGGTTTCAAAAGGAGAAACAAGGCGAAAAAGCAAGAAAGAAGGCACTAGAAGAAAGGAAAAGAGAAAAATCGTTCTCAAGGCGATGATAATAACAGATTCCCGTCTCTGCTACAAGACCGATACGGGGACTATGTCACGCCATCTGCCATCTCCTTCCTTCTTCTGTAGATGTATTATTACGACGAATGCGAGTTTCTAATCTTGACCAAGTCTCTCGTGATAGGGACCCCTTGCGAGAAAGCGTCGACCGTTTGTTTACTTGATTGAACAGTTGAATCTGTCTGCACTTTTCCGTCGGCACTTTTCATCAAATTCTCATAATTGTATTCGTCTACTACGTTGTTATCCAACATATTCTCATAATTTTATCTGTCTACTTCGTTGTACTCTAACATAAAAAGAAGAAGTTGTGAGTCGTACACGGGTCTCGAACCCGTGACCCTCGTGTTGATAAGGCCCCGTACTACCTGTTACCCTACTCGTACAAGTGGTGTGACACATCCAGTTTTTCTCTATTTCTATAGTAAACGTACTGCAACTCTAACGGCGGAAAAAACGTGGTCAACACGGTTTCGAACCCGTGACCCTCGTTTTTTCCTGTTGTTTTTTCCCCACTACTGCACACAAGTTGTTCGAGTCATTTCAGACCCACCACACAAAAACCAAGTAATTTCAGACCCACCATACAATTTTAAGTCATTTCCAGTCCAAAATACAAAAACCAAGTCATTTCAGACCCCTCATACAAAAATCAAGTTATTTCAGACCCCCCATACAAAAATCAAGTCATTTCAGACCCACCATACAAAAACCAAATAATTTCAGACCGACCATACAATTTCAAGTCATTTCCAGCCCACTATACAAAAACCAAGTCATTTCAGACCCCCCATACAAAAACCAAGTCATTTCAGACCCACCATACAAAAACCAAGTCATTTCAGACCCCCCATACAAAATGCAAGTCATTTCAGACCCCCCATACAAAAATAAAGTCATGTCAGACCCTCATTAAAAAAAGCAAGTCATTTCAGACCCTCATTACAATATCAAGTCATTTCGGACCCCCCATACAATTTCAAGCCATTTCAGAACCACAATACAAAAACCAAGTCATTTTAGACCCCCGATACAACTTCAAGTCCTTTCAGACCCCATACAAAAACCAAGTCATTTCAGACCCACCATACAAAAACCAAGCCATTTCAGACCCACCATACATGACCCCCGCGAGTGGAGCAGATCCTCATTGCCATAGCCTGCACCATCATGCGCGTGTACCGCCTGAATGGAGGGCAGAGGGGGTTCTCGGGGCACGTCGTCGACGTTTTTTCCTGATTTTTTTCCCCACCAATGCAAGGCAAGTTGACGACAGTTACTAATATCCTGCTGCGCGAGTTCCTAGCGACAGCTATACTATCTTTATTGCATTTGCCTTACGACAATGTGCAGGGCGTTATTCGTTCAGAATAAAAATGCTGACGATTTTCGTCGAATACCACCAACCTTACCCAGTGAGTTATCCTTGCCTGCGTATACCCAATTGAGTGTAGATTGAAGAATGAAGTTGAAAAAAAGGTTAGAATTGAATTTTGGATTTTGTTTTTATTGCTGATTGTATATAGCTTCCAACATGCCGGGCAACCGCGTGACAGCGTATGCAGCTGTCGCATATTTGATCCTGCTGGCTTTAGTTACGGACTACCAGGTACTATTTTGATAGTTGGTTACAACCCTAAATATACATTTCAAACATTGGTACGAGCATGTCCACATGTATCCCCTGGGGGGGGGTTCACCCGTATACGGCCCGGCCCGCACAGGGCTTGGCCATATCTCGCTCACTACTATATGGCAAGAGGCCTCGTGTGTTTAAAAAAATAGGAAATCCGTTTCGTCGGGGTGACACAAAAAGCGACGACCGAACAACGGGCGCGCAAATGTCGAGCCCCGGCCCTGTTGAGTGTACCTCTTGCATCTTCTAGACTCGTCGTGCTATCTTGTGAAGATGGGCTGGAGTAATGTGACCTATGAATATATACATTAAAAAAAAAAAAAAAAAAACTGTGAGATCGAGGATTTCGTCGAAACTCATCGTTGCTACGTAGCTGAGGGTGATACTTCGATCGCGCGTACTTGAGGGCGTTATATGTCCTCATGCAGGATGTACATTCCGTATGAGGGGGGCGCAATATGAGGCTGTAGAATTCAGGAAGTGTGTGTCTATTTGTGGGGAAAAAATACATCAATATAAATATATATATATATATACGTTTGCCGCTGGTCCTTATGGTATAAGGCCTTTTTTCATGACGCGAGCAACGATAGAGGTGGTGTACCTTTTTTTGGCTGAAACGTTTCCGCAATGATCTATTAAAGCCTCCCTTAACCCAAATTCGTTGGAGTTTCGCTCTCAAGTTTTGCAGCATGTTGCGTGTTTTTTTTTGGCCGTGAGATTTGTCGTTGATTGGGTCTCATGTTTTGGTCTCTCCAGAATCAGTTTTCGGCCTGCCATTAGTATATATATTACTCACTATTAGTAGATATTACTTAGTATTACTGTGTATTACTTGCTATTAGTATATATTAGTATCAGTATATATTACGTTCTATTAGTATAGATCACTTACTGTTAGTACGTATCACTTAGTAATATTATAGAGTTCCTCAAGTGAGGAGCCTCAGAAAAAACAATGGTTGGTGCACCTCTTATGCCTGTAGGCCGAAAACGGCCTCATTTACAACAAGCAGGAGATGTATAGATGTAATTTCATGCTTCGAAGTACGTTCTGTCAAGCCGTGTGTCCACCCTTTCGTTTTCTATGTACATATGTTTCATTCATTTTCGTCGCACCGAGCACTTATTTTTGTACCCCTTGGTTATGCCACCATTCAGACATTGTCTGGCAGATAGTCACCATCGTCGACGAGCGCAACCATCCTAGCACAAGCTTCTCGGTGTCGGTGAGTGAGTGCGTACGTAGGAGGGGGTGCGTCAGCTCTTCCGCCGATCCCATTTCAAACGTTTTAATGCGAGCTATCTGGACGGCCGACGCGTTTCTTTTCTCAACGCGTTTTTGCCGAATCGAGTGTGCCCGTGTAACCAACACTGGGAGGTGAATGAAAAACATATTTATTTCGGTAGTGGTTGACACGATAGCAACCATGTCCAAAACTGGAAACCCAACCCTCAAAAACCATATGGCGCAACTCGTGGAATCTGGACTTTTTGTTCCACCTGTGTCGCTGGAAACAGGTGTTATTCAGACCCTGAATGTACGATAATTCGTGTTAACAGTCTATATCTCTGATGTACAGTAGTAGAGGTGTAGGACGTTGGGTCTCAGCGAGGATGTGGTTCGGGGTGGGGTTCGTTAATGTGGCTTACGGCTGCAGCATGGTTTGGGGCGATGATGTTTGACCATGCAGCAACCAAAAACATGCATCCTGCGGTGGCAAATACCCCCGCAAAGGTCGGCGAAAAGTGCGAGGAGAGCAGCGGGTTGTTCGAACAAAGAAAGGGCTCCGTCATCCTGCAGCATTCACAGCGCCCCCTTTGTTTTTGTTTTGTCATCCTCCTCACCCTTCCTTTATCCCGCCCGTCCGTTGCCAGGACGATTCGTATCCCTTCCCGCCGTTGTTGGTGTGTGTTTGGGATGGACAGGGCTGCGATGAGGCCCTCGGTCAAGACGTGTGTATAAGCACCACCTCGTTCACGGTGTACGACTCGTGTAACGAGCCAGTCAGCAGCGACGAAGAACCCCGTGGCATCAATATCCCGAGCCAGGTCAGCGCAGCAGTAAAAACTGTAAAATACTTCTTGGTGCAATGACGATCGATCTCTGTGACAGGACCCCTAAGTGATATGGACACAATGGTATAATGAGCGACGCCTGAGGCCGCACTTATTTTCCACATTTTTCCACTTCTACTACAGAAGTACGTACCATGTATAATTGGGCTTCTTTGCGTTTCGCGCCTTCCCCATCCACGTATATATAGTTCCATCGGAAGAAACGACCAAGATTATGCAAAACTGAGCCTCTTTTGGGCTTAAACCTATGCTCGGTATCCCAAATAACAGGCGAGCCGAGTATCGGTATGGAGCGAGTGAATTAGACGAAACCGTCCTTGGATTCCACACCCGTACGTACTTGCCTATTTTTTGCGCGGTGAGGGCCGGTCTGCAACGTTAACGCATTCCGTCGCTGTACGCCCGGACCGCTCCCAGTACCCAAACTGCCTGGCATTCGATCTGGAGAAGTTGGACATGGAGGGATTCGAAAACGGCTGCATTGAAGGCGAAGCGTTCAGGAAGCCATCCATGACTGTTGGGGTGAGTCGCCCTCGCCCCCCCCCTCACCCCCTTCCCACGGTTCCAGGCGTAACGCGCGCTGTGTGGGTCCTCTTTCTGTTTTTGTGTTTCGACCACCGTTGAGACTTGCACGGATCAAGTGCCAAAAGATGTATGAATAAACCAACGTAAGCAATCGTATATATACTCTACCCGGCCCCGCGCCATGTTCTCTTGAAAGTCGGGAACTCGGGCAAGGAACAAAAAAAAAGGTGACCGCGTCGAAACAACGGCACGACTTGTCACGATTACCAGCAGGAGACCAAGGTTCGTCGCCTTGGACTTGTACCGAAGACAGACACGTGCATGCCATTAGACTCATGCAAGGGTAGGGCCATTGTTTTCTTGAGGGTTGAGCGTCTCAAGTGAGTCACTACCGGTTAGAATTATCCATGTTCTCGTAAGTTGTTTTGGGGGCTACAGTACCGCATACAGCGCCAACAACCTTCTTCGAAGTTGTGATTGGGTGTGATATATTTAGCTTCTCATGTGAGGGGCTCAGGACAAATGAGCCGCCACCCCTACAAGGCGTTGCTGAATAGCAGTCGATGTAAGTGCCTTCCTTTTTTTGTGGAATCCGCCCTATTATTGAGATGTGTGGACGGACAACTGCCTGAACTCCGAGGCATCACATGCGTGGGTGTACGGGGTGACGGGCCGTGACACTAGTGAGTGGGCCTTTCCAGGGCGTGCCGCAATGTACGCCACCCTACACCTTTCAGTGAGAGGGTATACTGTACCCTTGAAGGGGTGCGGAACCCTCAGCCAAACAAGCGCATACGAGGAAAGGTGTACGTGCACGGGAATAACGCTGAACAACACAACGGACTGTTTACAATAGGCATAAAACGAGCCAACAAGATAACGGCACCGCTCGCGGCACCAAGGCTTTCGTTTTTGTTCACCTTTTAGTTCAGGAGCCGCACGTCATAACGTCCGAACCAATTGACCCCAGGCGTACCATGCCTACAGCGCTGTGGTGGTAGCGCGGTGTAGAGGAACCGCACACTGTGCAGGCATGGTTAATGTCACGTGGTCAGTATCCATGCCCTCGGTCTCTGTCGCGCTCACTTGGTTTTGGGACAAATTTCGATGAGGAAGTTTAGACATGCATGCGGAGAGCATGAACGTTCGGACGTTGGGCATCCACGGCTGAGAGCGAGGGAGGACGTGAACAAATCGAACGAAATGCTGCACATACATACATACATACAGTATTTCGTATAGATTACAATAGGTGTTTATATGTTTCGTTGCGCGGGAGGGTTGGTCATCATGGCACCAGGTTAAATGTCTATAGAAACTGTCTGCATCGAATAGTAATGCGAGCAAAGTGTGGTGCGTCGGCGTGTTGGACAGCAGAAAAGGCCTTGCTTGCAGTCGCGAGTCCTCCCGGTAGTTTCGCTGAAGCGAGGTTACTGTAAAGTATATCGCCCGCCGCCGATGAAAAACGAACTCTAAACACCCCACACGTTCACACACAAGCATGTTCGAGTAGCAGACAGGCTGTGGGGGGGGTGGGGGGGGGGGGTACATGCATGCATGGACGTCGTCGTATGGCCATAGATCCTCGCATCCCTACAATGTGTGGACGGAGCCTGTTGGGTTTTCACCAACCCCGGCAGACATTGCTTGCACCAAAACGCGAAGCGGCCTGAGGGGGGCAGTACAGGTATACTGCGTTAAAACCGAGCAAAGACCATACCCCTCTGGGTCCCGTTTAAAGGGATATAGCCCATTTCAAGGATATACAACCATGTTGTGCCGGTGCCGTAGGACTCCTTGCATTGCAACCTGTTTGTGGCATGCGGTTGCTTGATACTGGTTTCCCGTATGTGGGGGTTTAATATATTGTGGGGTTTCGTATTATGTATCGAGGCATTATTTAGTATGCCTCGTAGCTGGTGTATTGCTGCTCCGTCCTGGGGCAGTCGATGATGATAATGATACGACCCGGGCTTTGATGATAATGACACTGCTCGTATATATGTGAGGGGTGCAGCCGGTGACAATCCTGGTGCGTGTGTGGTTTATGTGATGCGGTCTCTGACAAAACGGTATTTGGTGTACGAGTAACCTATGTACTTCTCTCCTTGACGACTCATGGTATAGGCGCGTGGGCCAGCAAGTGACACGTTCGACAGCGGCGTATACAAACACGATAATCGGATTGCTTCGGGCCCGGAGGTCGCTGAAGCGCTATACTGTGTTAGAGGAGAGTGGTTCAGGGAGGACTGAGTGTGAAGATGGTCTTTGATTTCGATGATTTCGAACGGCCGTATGGGCAGTAACAGCAGCAGCAGCGACGGCTGTATGGACGGCAGCAGCAGCAGCTGGAGATGGTTTTCGAGGACTTTGAGCGGCAGGATAAACAGCAGCTGCAGCAGCAGCAGCAGCAGTATGCATTTGGTGGACAGCAGCACCAGCGGCAGTACGGTGGCGCCATGCAGCAGCAGCAACAGCAGCAGCGACGGCGCCAGCACCAGCAGAACCCGGGGGGCACTGGTTGTGCACGTATCACCGGGCATGGGTGGTACCAGCCGGAGTCCCCGCCACCCCCAGGAGCGTCAATGGGCAATTTTTACACGTGCGGGCGTTGTGGGGCTCGAGGGCATGAGGCCGCGATTTGCTTTGCACCGAACATCGTGTCCGATGGGTTTCTAGCTTATGGTTACAGGGCCAGGCAGTGCACTGCCCAGCCTACTATCGTCTACGCGCCGAATCACCGCTATATGTCGCAGGCTGGAACGGCAGCGCTCCAGCAGCCGCAGGTGGGGCCGGTAGTGCCTGGGTCGGTGACGAGGAGGGATAGTGTTATGTCTGGGGGGAGCGAACTACTTCGGCAGCAGTAGCAACAGCAGCAACAGCAGCAGCGGCAGCACGGTGGCGCCGCGCAGCAGCAGCAGCGGCGGCAGTTGGGAGTCGGGCCACAGCAGCAGCAGCAGCAGCAGCAGATACAGGACGTGAGGTTGGAGCTGGATGTTATCAGCAAGCGGGATGCCCGTAGAGAAGCTGCGCGCGAGGAGCTGTGGAATATGTTTCATGGACTTCAACCGCGTACCGTCCTGCAGAAGAAAGCCTGGTGGGAAAGGTTGCAGTCTGCCAAGTGACGAGCTGGAGGAGTTGGCGTTCCGTACCGGAGCTTCGACGAGCTTGGTGTTGGTGCCGAGGAGAAAGAGCTCGTTGATGCTGAGGCTGAGGCGGTGGACTTGGTGTTGCTGAGCCCGAGGTGGAGGAGCTCGGTGATGCTCGTGATCCGCTAGCTGCGTCTGTACAGCAGCAGCATGTGCCTGAGGTGGAGGAGCTCGGTGATGTCCGTGAGCCGCTAGCTGCGTCTGTAGAGCAGCAGCATGAGGCTGAGGAGGAGGAGCTCGGTTGAGGCTGAAGAGGTGGAGCTTGGTTTTCTGAGCATGAAGTGGAGCTCGGGGGTGTTCGTGTCACACCCCCGCCGCTTTCGTCGTTGGTGAAGCCGCAGCAGCCGCGTGGGCATGAGGAGGTGTCGATGCAGCAGCAATGGGATGGAGAGGGTGTGGGCGGCGAAGTGCCGCAGATTCGTTTGGGCCAGAGTAGCTCGTACCCCTTCGACCCAGGGAAACCAGAGAATCGGAATGGGCCTGACGCGGTTGGGGGGGTGTACGGTGACAGACGGTCAGAGGTGGAGCTCGTGGAAGAGGAGACCAGCAGCAGTGGCAGCAGCAGCAGCAGCGGGGCGCGATCCTTCCCATTCAACCCAGGGAAGCAGGCATGTTATATTCTCCAGCGTGGCCAACTTTCTTGTTGGTGGATTCAGCTGATTGGATTTTCTTGGTCTGTTGTTTTGTTTTCGTGCTTCTCTGTGTCTTGGTCGGCATATCTGAGCAAGGACTGCTGTAGTTGTGGTGAGCTTGTACCCTGGTATGATGCATCGCAGCTATGTGTGTGGTTGAATGGGAACTGGGTAGGAGAGCGGACGTTCCCGTATAATCAAGGCAAGTCAACAATCGGCTGGTATGTGTGAGCGAGGGCTGTCGCTGTGTGATTGTACCCTACGGGTATGATGGCATGATGGACCACAGCTATATTTTGTGTGTCTTGCTGTTGGAATCACGGCGGGGGGTTGCGATGCCATGATTCTACAGAAATGGACTGCTGTGTGGAACCAGTCTGTGATGGACTAATTCTACTACAACAAAACAGTAGTGCATGATATTCATTGTGTTGGGAAATTACTGCTGATTATGGTTTGATTTTACAGCGCATGATATTATTGTGTAGGGAAATTGCTGCTGGTTTTGGCTCGATTTTACAGCGCATGATATATAATTTGTTGGAAAATCACTGCTAATTTTGGCTTGATTCTTCAATGCATGATCAATGTGTTGGAAAATTACTGCTGATGTAAGCTTGATTCTACAGCAGTACATGATATTGATGTGTGAAAATCAGTACTGATGCGTTGTAATGGTAGACGTTATTTTTTGTGGTTATGGAGAAGAAAGATCAACCAGAAATCGGTACTGACGCTGTTTTTGTCACTATTGTTGCGTTGGGAAGAATCACGAGGGAGGGGTTGATGGCATGATTCTACCCACAGACATAGTGCATAATGATGTGTTTCGTTATCTAACGATTAAACTCGGTTCCTGGCGCTGAAACTAACCACCCGGTGCACCCTTTGCTCAACGAGTCAAACTGCACCCTCACTGTGCGGATTTGTGAGATGTAGTCCATGTCGCGGTGACGTTGAGCCGCGGCGGAAGACAAGCGTCGAGTCTGTGGGGTAGGGAGCAGGAGACGGGGGTTGAGCGCGTGGGGTTGGGGTCGTTTAGTAGCAATGGCCTTACAGTAGATTAAATGTTTTTGGATCGTTTTGTTTCAGTAGGAATTGACGAGCCGAAATATTTGTGACGCTTGGATTGTAAAATGCTTGCATTGAATATACGAGTATAGTGATATGTACCTGGTATACTGGTATCTGATATTTGGCATTCTGAATTGCGTACTACGACCACTGAAGTACGATGTCAGAATACTATAAAATAACAGCATCAACAGCTATATATTGTCACGTATCTCGGTTATGGCAGTCCACTTATCATCCTGGGGTATGATTGGAAGATGATGTTTTACCTGGTGTATCGAGGGACGAAATGCTTGTTTTAATAGGAGGATAGTTGGATTATATATTGCTGGATCGATCAGTCTTGTACGTGAGTGCAGGCATACAACGACAACGACGTTCTGTTTGTTCCGTTGTCTACGGTGCTTATTTAACATTGACCGCAGATGCTCTGGTTTGTGGGCTTGGACTTGAGTTTGGTTTTTTTTTTATGGTTGAGGGATTTTAGAGGCACACTGAGATCGCAGCATTTTACTTTCAACCATGCGATGAATTTTTTGTCGTATACCGAGCAGGGGGGAGATAGTAGCTGTACTCGGTAACACGACGAAGACTTTCCATTGCAGATAGTGGAGTCCAGTTTGGGGTTATATCATACGTGGATGCAGACTATGCACGCAAGGCTACTGACTGGAGGTCTGTCTCTGGTGGAGCAGTTATGCGCGCTGGTGTCTGTGCATGGTTTTATTCTAGGATGTAGATGCCTGGAGCATGTGTCTAACGGGTAGTTTGAGATTAACACGTACGGTCAGCAGAGCAGCATGCCGACTTTCTCCTCAAACCGTTGCATGCTGAGACGTTCCGCTTTGACCGTGACTCTGTGGTGAATTTGTTGTGATTTCATCCACTGGTCCGTTTGTTTGTTTGTTTTCTGGGGGTTTTGGGGCATTTGGTTTTGGGGAATAATAGTAGGAGTTTTCGATGTGCATGGAATGTTTTTGGACAGTACTTGAAGAATTTGTGTTCGAATTCAGGTGCTCTTAAGGAAATGGGAGAAAGTGTTGGGAGGTACCCATACGCCGAGCAAGGTTAATACGTCAGTAGAGTATGCCGATGGTCTTGATGAATCGTGCGGTACGCTTTGGCTATTGGTTAATTGCGCACAACGTACAGGGGAACAAATTACTGATATCTATAGTAGTTTTGGATTCAGACGCGGATTGTTGTCTTCTTGTATACTTCCGAGGGAGTGTCAAGCAGGGGGGCTGCTATGATTTGATTTGAGATCTTCTATGTCAAAGATGTTCTGTAGTTATGCTCTTACAGAGTACACAACAGGGGGGGCGATGTTATCGGGCGGTACGGTATCTGTGTGAAGACGGTGTTATTGGTTTTGTTTGGAGGTTTTACCAGCATACTCACGTTTGTTGGGTTTTCCCCTTCCCGTAGTTACTACTGTCTCGCTATAGTTTAGGAGATATTTAATGGAATCGAGATTGAGATATTTGGTATCGGGATTGCCGTTTTACGTTGGCAATTCTTGAGGATGGAATTTGGGATTGCCGTTTTACCCGGCAATCGGTGATGAGTTATCCGGGACCTATCGTATCGCGCACCGAATAGGGCTGTTTGTGGTATATGTGGTTGCTCGATACTGGTTTCCCGTATGTGGGGGTTTCATATATTGTGGGGTTTCGTATTATGTGTCGAGGCATTATTTAGTATGCCTCGTAGCTGGTGTATTGCTGCTCCGTCTTGGGGCAGTCGATGATCATAGTGATACGACCCGGGCGTTGATGATCATGATACTGCTCGTATATATGTGAGGGGTGCAGCCGGTGACAATCCTGGTGCGGCTTACCTCCTGTGTGTGGTTTA
Organism: Saccharina japonica; assembly: GCA_008828725.1. NCBI lineage: Eukaryota > Phaeophyceae > Laminariales > Laminariaceae > Saccharina > Saccharina japonica. The sequence goes on along the minus strand of MEHQ01001248.1, from coordinate 319,505 downwards.
TGTGGTGCGGTCTCTGATAAAACGGTATTGACCCGCCTGGTGTGTGTTTGGTATTTGGTGTACGAGTACGAGTAATCTATCTACTTCTCTCCTTGACGACTCATGGTATAGGCACGTGGGCCAGCATGTAACACGTTCGACAGCGGCGTGTACAAACACAACCATTGTAAAAATATCCCACACCAATTTCGCACTACCCCCAAGCGAGCGACTAAGGCACTACAGTAGTCACCTATAGGACGTTTCACCCTGACCCCTAACCTAGCCCTAACGCAATCAAGGCTGGTGGTATGATCCCACGAGCTGCCCACGGACTGCCGACGGGCAGGCATTCATCAAAAAGTAATATAACGTCAAGTATCTCACCCAATGTTTGGCGGTATATCCCACGGGCTGCCCACGGTGACATACATGATTTGTCTTTTCAGCCAAGGCACTGGCCTCCAATACGTAGGACCTTTAACCCTACGTAACCCCTAACCTGAACCTAACGCAATGGTTGGTGATATGGTACCCCCCACGGGCTGCCCACGGGGAGGCATTCATCAAAAGTAATAGAATTTCCAAAGCACGCGGTGGCAATCGCTGTAATCGTCGCTTTTTACCGTCATTTTTTTCCCTCTTTACTGTAAGCAAGTACGTCCCAAGAGGGTGAAGAAAACAAAACACTGTTTTTTTGTAATTCGGTCAGAAGTTTCGCCACACAATTACAGTAGTATATATTATTTTGACTTTTGACTTTTGTTTTAGTAGAGTGTGGTTTCGTTTTTGTCTCATGTTTTGTTGTTTGGTCGTGCACACATCCCCGGCGGTGTGTCAATGACATCCGTTGCTATTTTTTGTGCCGCACGATGCAGATGTCCTGGATCGAGAGTATTGCTCCTGCCGACGAGGGGTTTGTCACGTGAGTCTGAGCGAGAGAGGATTACAGCGGATAGTAGGCTGCAGCATGTATACGGGAGCTTGTACAGCTATACCAGGTATATGGTATTCACTTCATTTTAGCAGTTGCATGCAAGCTTGCTTGCACCCACACCATGCATCTTACATGTACACCCGATGCAAGCTGAATAGAAATTGCATGGAAGCTGCCTGGAACTTGCGCGCAACAGCAACAACAGCAGCAGCAGAAGTAGCAGCACGGTACAATCGCAGCAGTGTACGTTTCGTTCGACACACCTCAACCCCACGCGGTATGCTTGTACCACGCATAAGGATTATATCGGTTTATCAGTACCCATATGCCTTTGGAAATGGGTCCCGAAAACAAGTAAGCCCTGTGGAAGAAGATGCTGCAGAAAGCCACTGGGCTGAAAACATGTATGTGCATCCCGACTGTCGGTCTTCAGTAACATGGAATCCCTGATCACCCCACGACCGATCGACTGTGATCTGCGGACTAGAACTGGCGATGTTGGTAACATCCCTTCCTCCTGCACATTCCTATATACCTGTCGTGTCGTTAAACAGGCAGAGCGTAGGCCTATTTCTGGGGAACGGTTCAACGGAAGAATTCTCGAGGGTACCTTACAGCCGGGTGGTCTCCACTCCAGAGACTGCCTTAGACCCTCCAGTATTGATCAGCTCATTCTTGGTGAGGGACTACGTCCAGCCGTAGTCTGCTGTTTTGGAGGACACAAGCTTTGCCCCAACACACGGTATGCCACGAAGAGAAACGTGTCGATCTTCTGCTGTAGGATTGTGAGACTCTCTTATATGCATATACAGAGTATACTCGTAGTATGGAAACAATATAGCATCAGCCGTGAGATCGAGGATTCCGCCGAAACGAGGATTCCGCCGAGAATCGTATTTGCAAGCCGTTTGATTTTATGGGTTAGGGTTATATATACAATTATGATATGACATGTACCTGGTATTCTCGAACATCTGTTGGTTGTGGCGGGCCTGAAATCTACGTGTATATTTACCGTAGAGTTTTGTCTGTAATACTGCCCTGCATATTGTCGGAAGGCAAATATTCTACTGTAGAATACGAGGGCGCTGCATCGTGGCAGACTTTGCATAAATCGTTTGTCCATGCTCTAAACGGTTTGTTGTTCGTCGCCTGCCGTTGTCTGCACGCCGGTGTGTGTGTGTCGCATACCGTCCGGCAAACCAGACAATCGGCAAGACCGTAAGGAACTTGATTTCAGGCGATTCCACCGCCAGCTACCCCATCTTGACGCTTTCCACAATCGACAGTTTGGATCAAACCAACACGAAGGCAAGTCCCCCCTTCGTCGAAACAGCGAGTTCATAAAACACGTTTGTGTCGGAGTATTCGTAGCCGACGCACGGTTGGTTGTCGCACAAGCCAGTCCAGAGAGCACAAACAATGCCGGTGATCGAAATTCCAGTAGGAGTTGTGTGCTGCCGGCTTTAGAAGAGTTCGCGCGCTCTAGAGACGAATGTAACGATGCGCAGGTTCTATATATACTCGATCTCACAGCTGTCGGGGTTTTTTTTATATATATACGAAGAAAGGTTACGCTTTGCCCCCGTTCACCGTTGTATCCAGAGCGATGCAGAAAACGGCGAGACGGCGGTGTCGATCCAACGACGTGAATATTGTCTCCCGCTGAACTTGCTTACAGACCGGACAAAACACAGCGTGACGTAATCGCCCTCCCGACAGGGGGTCTGGGAAACGGCAAATCCACAGTTTCCCCGGCGACATTTGAGCTGCCACCTTCACCGCCAGAGACTGCTGTTGCGACACGCACGACACGCACGCACACACGCACGCGCACACACACGCACGCACACGCGTCCGTATTTTCAACCTTGAAGGGGATACGTTGAGAACTTGTACACACCACTGCTTGCTGTGCTCCGCGTCCGGGTACGATGGGGAGTAGCTACCCCCCTCCCCCATCCCTAATCCCAGATGCGGGTGGGTCCATCGCATTTCTTGGCAGCGTGCCCAGCGAGCCGTCGCTGACCCCATTCACTGCACAAGCGGTTGTGGCTTATATCGAGCTTCCGGCGCCATTCTTGCTTTCACGGGTGGCGGGGACCCTCCTGCATAGTGTTGATGTGAAACAATACTTGTGCGGAAGTTGGACGGTGTGGAGTATTACGGGTGGGAAATAAAAAGGAAATGGGGTCTAATAATGTTCGTAAAAACAAAAGATAAACATAAAGGTGTTTGTTTGTAAAGTAAAGTCATATTCAATATTTAGTCCCCAGGTTCCAACAACGTCTCAATTAGGTACCGCCTCGTGTTTGTTTGTGTTACATTGTTCAATGTCCCCACAATGAAGGACTGTTTCACGCCCAGATGGTGGAGGGGGGTCTCTGGCCAATTGTGTGAGGCAGCCATGAACCCCTTGATTGAGTATCGGCACAAGGACAAGATGATAACACAAAGCTGTGGTTGGTATATGCATGTATCCAAGTCACGCACGACATGGGGCGACTCCCTCCAATACCCTAACGGTTACTAGACCCTCTCCCATTTCTGCCTACAGATGAACGCCACGGGCAACTCCCCGTATGCCTATAGCTTCGCGCACATCGTCATCACCCAGAGCTCGTACTCGCTCTCGGAGCTGACCGACATCGACCCCTTTGACCCTGCCGCTCTCCTCGGCAATATCGGCGGCTTCTGGGGTGAGCGTTCGAGGGTCCTTGTGGTATACTCGTACATACTGTATTACCGTAGTACTGACCACACACACTAGTGACAGCAGTTTCACCTCTGTCCCAACGGCTATTGTTAGATGCTACCGTGAGAAAAATACTAGTTATTTAAGAACACTAGGCAATAAAACGCCCTCTCGCCCCCACGGCGGTCGGGCCAGATTGATGCATGTAGCATATGAAGATGATATAGGAGTTATACCAGTGCAGGCTTGTACTTACTAGGGAAACAAAAATAATGAACATGAAGTGCGGAGAAATATTAGGAGACAAGGGCGGATGAAACTGAAACGGCGGAGGTTCGAACAATGCAAGTCGCTTTAGCATTCTGTTAGGAGATGTGTGTGCAGGACCTGCAAGTAGCATGTCGCGTGAGATAAAAGCTGCGCACGATCTGCTTCGTAGTAACATGTCGTTCGTTGTGGTATGTTGTGAAGGATCTGTACATAGTACATGTCCAACGCAGGAAGCGCGTGGTATACAAAAAGGACTCCCCGTCGAGGGCGGCTAACGCCACGCGCTACGCTTGCGAGAAATGAGAACAAAGACAGAAATGGATGAAACGGGAATGAGTAGGCGCAACTGGCGACTTCAAAATGCCAACAGCTCCTTGTGTATGACGGCGAAGGACAGCAACGATGGTGGTCAATGTTTCTCTATGTTTTGCATCCTGCATGTAGCTGGTAAGCATGTCCGAGAGAGAAAGAACAAAGGCACGGCACACAGGAACGCACTACACTGCGCTGCTGGGTGTGTTTGTGCCTTTTTTCGTGGTTATATGTGTGTGGTATTTCGTACGGTTTGTACATATACTACGAAAGAGAAAAGCACAGCACAGCACGGTCGTCCACTTGTGAAATACTAAAAACAAATCCACAAAAACAAACTGAAAACGATTAACATAACATTACGTACTCGCATAAAACGGCGAAAACGAAAAGCAAAAACAAAAACGATTGGAAAACGTTGAAAATCGAGTGAACACGAAAAACATTTTTTTTTCATAATTCCTTCCTGTCTGATGATTGCACCGCTATAATAAAAGGCTTCGAACCTCTGGGGTTCTGTCGTGCTCGCACTCTCCCCGCCACCTCGCGACCACCTCGATATCAGTTCGGTCCGGGTCGAGCTCTACTCCCTTTCTGCTCCAGTGAGCCCCGTGGCCCGCCTCGCGTGAAGCGCGTTGCTCACCGTGACCCTCGTTCGCCCGCTCGACCATGATGGTGTTCAGACTGCGGAGCTCTCTCTCTCTCTCTCTCTCTCTCCCTCTCTCTCCCTCTATCTATCTCTCTCTTCTATCTCTCTCTCTATTTAGTACTATTTGTTCGAGAAATAGGTGCCGCTTGAATTGTTTTAGTTGAGACACAAAATGAACCTTATATGTTCGGTCATACTGGATTGATTGCAGCAGCAGCAAGTCGGGAAGACCGATCTCATGCTTCCATCGTGTGTCGATGGACACGCCACACCTAGCCACGAAAACGGCGATCGTACTTCTCCCGACCCTCCCGCTACTTGCCAGCGCCCGCCCATATCCGCGATGGCGCCGCGCTCGCCCGCGTTGCCGTGCTCTGGGTACACGTACGAACACGAAACCGAAGAAGGAAAAAGGCTCTCGCCGGTGAAACTAAAGTAGGAAACAAAGAAAGGCCGGCAGGTCTGGCAAGTTATTATTGAAAGAGGCGGTGTCAAAGTGAAAGAAAGCGACTATAGCTTGAGAAAGGGTCGGGAGCAAGTAACTTCTCCTTCGGCATGTTTAGGCTTAGAGTGGCTCAGACATGTGGAAAAATACCGAGGAGGGCCTGCGAGGCAGGCGAGGAGAAGGCACGTATTTGTATACATCCCACGTGCAGATTTATACACGGCTTCCACCCGGCAATGATATTTATAGATCATACAGATCAGAAAAATATATATATATATATATATATTCTTCAGTATATGCCACAGGTGAAAGCTCTACGAAATGTATATACAATTAAAGTAGGGGGTATCAGGGAGTCCGTCCGATGTGTGGTGGAACGGTGTGTTGTCCCCTCTGCCAGTACGTTTGTTACAGCGGCCTCCAACATTCGTCCCGATACCCCGCGTCCTCCACCCTCCTCGTTATCGTATGCCTGTGTCATCTCTCCAAAAGAAATATTGCTGGTGACCTGGGGCCTGTGCTTCATCGCCACGAGGGAGCAGACGCCCACCCACAAGGGCCGCGACTTCACCAAGCCCCTGCAGAAGGGGATAGAAGTGGTGGCGAGGAAAAGGCGATCCTCTCTCCAGCCAACGGTGTGCTCCGACGTAGAGGTCTGTGGCGAGGAAGAGCGTCCCAGCTGGGAGCGCCGCAAAAGGGCCCGCCGACACGGAGCAGCCTATGGCAGTGGCAGCATCCGTAGTATACCGTCGGTTAACGGTGGTAGCGTCGATGGAGGGCCGTCGGTAAACAACCGCTCTTCAGGAGGAGGGACCGTGAGGCAGCAGGTTCGTGCAGTCCACACCTTGAAACGTGCGGTGCAATGTGCTCCAAATGCGGGGCAACCTAGACCAATGATCCTCAACACATGTACCAGCTACAGTAGATAATGAGTTAAAGCGTAATATCGGACAGACACTGCTGTGCCTCAATGGTTTTACAGCATCCCTGTCGGTATGGAGCAAACCGCGAACCTTGACGCATCCATGCTTCGCCATGATGTTATGTATGTACTTCGTATGCGTGCACGCCGCTGTTCTGCACCGATATCGTGTAGCATGCCCAACGCAAACTTTCAAGAGTGGTGATCATATACGGAGTTGAGTTGACTCTGCAAAGCCCGTGCCCGTTTTGTCGTTAGCTTGTGCAATAGGCGCTCGACCCCACCCTGATAAGAGCTGTCCTGTCTCGACAAAATGGGTTGAATGGTGGGATTTCAGCAATAACATATGACGCCCAAATCTTAGGAATTGTCTTTAAACCTACCTGTAGTACCCGTACAGCTGAAGCAACAGCAGCAACGACGTGAATATCGAGGAGCAACGGTTGTTGGAATATATGGCATGGTACAGTTTTTTTTAAGGCAGCATGGTACGGTAATGCGTACTATTCGGACTTAGGTGGAGACGAAAATGATGCGCTCCTTTTCAGCTGGGCCTCCGACGATTAGGGTGCATGGTACTGCGGCCGCTGGAGGGCAAGGCGTTCGTTCGCAAGGAAGGCGTTTGGTTCGTACAGCGTATGGAAGGAAAATGTCATCAGCCATCGCCCCGTGCGGTCGCCTAATCGTATGCAAAATTCGAACTGCTACCTTTTGTTTTGGCTTCAGCCGTAAGGAAAATCACGGGGAAAGAACCGCAGAAAGAAAGTGCCCTTCGAGCGCCCTAGGTCAGCCTGAAGCCATATTGGGCATAGACGCGTCACATGGTTGAAAGGTATTGCTGTCTTCAAACGGCTAGCGTAGTTGGTTTACGATACCTGCATACAGGAACACACTGACTGGGGGCGATTTCCCCGCTCAAGCCGTTCTCACGGGCCATTAATATTCTACTGCTCTATATATATATGTATAACGTTAGGAATCATGCCATATAATCGCGCCCACTCGCCCGCGCCGCCCCTCGCCCCCACCTCCTCCCGACCGCCCATGTTGATTGCCTGCGGTATTTCCCTTACTTAGGGGGGATCCCGCCGTCGAATCAACGTCGCAGCCTCATCCTTCAGGCGGCCGATCCCGCAGCCCAACCCAAGGCGCTCGATATTATCTCGTGCCAGCCAATTAGCAGCCACCGCCGAGGCTTCTGTGCCAAGCGGTGACAGGGGGGCAACAACACCACACGGTCCGCCTAGCTACGCTGATTGCGCGTGAGCCCACAGGAGGTGGTTGTGTGGATTACCCCCCCCCCCCCCTTCCCGGTGTTGTAAATATGGTATACCTGGTATGGTCATACGGCCACAGCCATGCATGACATGAGTACAGCCCCCCCCCCCCCGCCCCCATTGCTCCCCGTTTAGCTTGTAAGTAAAAGGCTCTCTACAAAAACTGCGAAAACATGACCTACAGTATAGTATGGTTTAGTGGTGCCTCGATTGACCAAAGCACTCGGCACGCAGGCGCCTGCACCACTACGGTACGGCTAGAGTGTACGAGCTGCACTGCGTATATACGGAGACAGGCCGCTAGGACAACCATCAGCAACCGAGGGGAATCTGCCATACGATACCTGCTGTGAACGCTGACCCGCTGCTCGCTTTCACGCTCTTGTACAAGCACGGTACGACGTCGTGTTTGATACCGGCAGCAATATTGTAGCTACGTGTGCTCCTTTTGTCGGATCAGTTTATATATTTGTTGGGTGTGTTGGCCGTTAGCGAACTCGCTGGCGACCTAGTAGCATGAACCTACCATGCTCGGCCTTACGCGGATTTGTGATACGTTAAATTGGAGAGTACCGGGGGAAGCCAGCTGGGGTCTGTGCCAGCAAACTGGCCGCCGTTTTCTTGGAGGCGCGAGTGTCGTCCTTAGGCGTGGCAGAGTTTGCGTTCGCCTCGGCGTATTCTCCGTCGTGGGCGTGTGTGTGTGCGGCTCCTGAGCTAGATCAGGTAGCCCGCCGCAGAGGTAAGCACTCCAGCTCGTGTCGAACCGACTGCCTTTTGTTCAAACTTCAGCTTTCAAAATATGTCATCGAAAAGAGAATGGCGCTCTAGGCCACGGTGGTTCGATTGTCGGTATTATCCAAGCGGACACGATGGGGAGGAGGAAGAGGAGGAGGAGGGAGGAGAAAGAGAGTGGACGAGTATGCGTGTGAACGGTCGATCGATCACGGTGCTTCAAGACCCGCAGCATACGGTGGAAACAAACACTCGAACAAAAACTCTGCTAAACTCGAAACAGTATTCCAGGGTTTCCCCATACATCCGACATAACTAAGTTGGTCGATCAGGGTTCCACCGCATACTACTAAATCGGCATCGGATATACCGCACTGATTGTACTGCCGTAGCACTTTATACTGCTGCCGTGGCGTACTCGCTACAGGCGGCTATGTTACCGATAAACGACTCAGTATACAACACTGGCTACTGTACCGCTATCCTTATTATTATTACGTTTATCTTGCTTTGTGTCGCTGGTAATATATCGACAAGGAAACGTGTTGTATCGGCTGAAGCTTGGGTTGTGGTGCCGTTACGCCTATTCCACAAGTGGAACACTTGTGGTCTCAGGAACGGAATCAGATAATCTGTCTGTCTGTCTGTCTGTCTGTCCGATGAGAATCAGTCTGGGGTACCCCACGGCCGAATTTATTTCAAAACTGCTACGCCCCTGCCGCACGCAACAGGTCGGTAGCCCTCGAGGAGGCGATCGTCATGGTCCAAACCATACCTAATGGGGTGCCCTGTGTGTGGAGTAGTCAGGGTTGGCTCCCAGCATCCCAAACGGAGTGGAGAGCCGAGCAGCACCGATCGCTCGCACGAGGCCAGGTTCTACTGTAATTTCAACTGGAATTGGATTATACACTTGTAAACTTGAAATTCATGTTTCGACAGCGTCACGCATTTATCTGTGCTGGGAGTGATCAGGTGGCGAAAGCTTTTCCCTCCGTCCCAGTCTCGCTTTCTCGCTCCCTCCCTCCCTCCCTCCTTCCCTCCTTCCCTCGCTCGCCCTCTCCCTCTCCCGCCTTCCGTCCCTCCCACCCTCCCTCCCTCCCTCCGCGCCCTCCGCCCTATCACTCCCACCTCTCCCTCCTCCCTCCCACACTGCTCCCTCCTCCTCTTGACCGCCCTAGAAGACAAGATGTCATGACACAGGACCTTCAACCCCTTGACAGACACCATACTACTAGGTTTTGGTATTACACACTCGGCCGTATACCCTTGACAGCGAAGGTTTCCCGTCCTTGACCTGACATCATTGTGGATGTCTTTGGCGAAATTGTTCAAACATTAATAATCATAAAGGGCCCGTATTGGCGAAATAAAGTTTCAGGAGTTGTTGGTCGCGTTATTCCGACCTCATTCACATTTCGAGAACATACGGAACATACGCGGTTTCACCCGATAGAACGTAAAGCCGTATTTCCACTTCAAATCGGAAACAAATCGATTCGGTTCATAAAAAAACATCAATTTGAAATCGATCCGATTTGAAACTTGCCTTCTTTAATTCGCACCCTGAGGGCCGCAGACAAGGAGAAACGAAACGAAAAACGAAATCAAACGAAATAAAAAATATATACCTGGTATACATATGTATATAACCGGTCGCCCCGGTGGGCTAGCAGGTAACCACGAAGCCTGTAAGCTTCAAGATCGCGAGTTCGAGCCCCGCCGAGTGCATACAAACTCTGTGGTCACAGACTGTGAAACAGAGAAAAACCAAAACAAAATAAATGCAAATGAATGGGTAAAGCAAGTGAGATGCGAACGTACCGGGTACGAGAACAAAACGACACGAGCCGAACCGAAAAATAAGAAAAAAGACAATACAAAAAACGAATTATGAAATGAAACAGAATAAATTAGAGTAAATTTTAAAATCGAAAAATATGATAACATCAATATATAACATGGTAAAAGGTTCCCCTCCGGGACGTGCCTGGGGAGTGACGCAAGGATGTCTCGAAAAGTTAGCACAGATGCTCCGAGTACCTTGGAGTAAAGTAAGATGTATTGGAGATAAAATACTTCAGGTACTTCGTGTACTCGGAGTATTTCGGGGTTCGATACTCCGGGATACTGCTCGTACTCGGAGTATTTCGGTTATGAACACTCTCGATACAGCTTGTACTCGGAGTATTTCGGGGTCCAATACTGCGGGTACTCCTTGTTGTACTCCGAGCATTTGGAGCTTCAGTACTGCTCATATCATACGCATATCATACTGTATGGAACCATTACTATTGACTCGATCGTTCTTAGAGATTTAATATTGATTCCGCCAAACATTTTATCATTTTTCTACACACACCTTGGAGTAAAGTAAGGAGTATTGGAGATAAAATACTTCAGGTACTTCGTGTACTCGGAGTATTTCGGGGTTCGATACTCCGGGATACTGCTCGTACTCAGAGTATTTCGGGTATGAACACTCTCGATACTGCTTGTACTCGGAGTATTTCGGAGTCCGATACTGCGGGTACTCCTTGTACTCCGAGTATTTGGGGCTTCAGTACTGCTCATATCATACGCATATCATACTGTATGGAACCATTACTATTGACTCGATCGTTCTTAGATGGTTGTTATTGATTCCGCAAAACATTTTATCATGTTTGTACAAACACTTGTGGAATAAGCACGCCAACCCGTTCCTTGGCCGTGCAATAACAATCTATATGATTGTTGTTCTGCTATGAATAGGTGAAAGCTACGTGCCTCCATCTGCGTATATGATGCGTATGGTCTTGGCGACTCCTCAATTATTAAAATTTCAGGATAAGCACGGGGGGATGGGGGGGGAGGGGGTTGGCGATAAGAACGGCGATTTCCAGCCGTAGACTTCGTTCACATTTGCCAGAGTGTGTCCCCCCCTCACCGCCCCCTGCCGTATCTCCGGGTTCGTGTGTATGGTAGCATATACTACTAACGTAGCCTCTCAAGTACATGCATGGGACGCTATTAACAGCGCCCGCATGATAGTATACCTTAGGTTGCTTCTTCGCGCACGCGTGTCCATTATGATATATATAATGATATGATATATATATATGTATGTAGGTCAACTACAACTATTGTATATGTCGGATAGATCCCGTGACGATACGATACGCTTTGCGGGATCTGTGGACCGCCGTATAGTTCAGATCCAACCCGGGAAACGTGCACTATCAAAGATGATGCAGATTGCATGGCTTCCGTCCCGGCAAAACATGACGAGCCAGAAGATCATACAGATCGGGATTTATAATCTGTCCCTGAAATATCTAGGCCATCGCAAGGAGTGGGAATCGACTGATGATGTCTGTCGTAGGTATGAAGCCTTTGTAGCCCCGTGCATGCGCGTTTCGATGTTATGTACACCTACCGTAGTAGTAAGTGTCAGAGTACGCGAGTTCCTCCCTAGTTGTTCTTACTTGTTTTTCTGTCAATAATATCAGCCTTGCCTTCTTATAGTTGCCGTGATCTTGTTCGGTGCCCTGTAAACTGCCGTATAATGCATCGGCAAGCAGCAGTTTTTTTGTTCTGTTTCAAACCTTACGAACCGTTCCCCCGTTTGTGGAGACAAACTACTTGGAATTAGTGTGGGATAGTTTTTTTCAGTTCTGAAAGGGATAACACTTTTTCGTTCCTTTTATTTTTCTCCTTCCTATTTCAAAGGGACACGTATATACGTACGTATGTACAAGTATCCAGTGCCGACTGAGGATCCTGTAACGAAAACGTAGTCCCTCGTATCGACAGCAGTTAGAGAGAAACACCTCTCCCCAGTGCCGCAACTAGGCGGTGCCACAAGGCCGAAACTTGTATTTTTTTCCCGTGCATTACGATCATGATTAATACGAGTACCTCTATGAATAGGGTGGAATAGATTCCGGGGGTGGGATTGTTTGGTTTCGGCGTATACAAGGTGCACGGTGCCTGGCTGTGTCGGTGTCTGGTGGTGGTGTTGTATCGTACAAATCGGGGTCGAAATAGGTCAGACAACGCTTCGTTCAGTTATGTTTGACGTTTCGTTGGCAGTCGGTTCTTCTGCTGTGCTGGTACTCTCCAGTGTTACAATTAGGGTTTTTCGGACGAAAACAAGCCGACTTTCGTTCGGAGCAAATATATCCACTGCAGAACATCGTGTGTTTCGAAACTCGAGTCTGTCTCCCCGATTCGGAAAATAAATATACGTACACTTCGAAGTATATTTTCAATTCAAGTATTCTCTTCAACTATTATCTTCAATAATCCTCTCCGTTCCCTTTCGATCTCGATGGCGGAGCAGACTTGTTCCTCCTGTGTGTCCTTTTCTCGTGGGTATTCAAGAAAAATCCAAGATATACATTTTATTTTGATCATACCAAAACAAGGTGTCATCGCCGAACGGCTCTCCAGGTTTTGATCCATTCATTTTGCTGCGAGAAAAATGGCGCGATCGACAAAGAGGGGCCATGATTCGGCCTAATATCGTAGAACAACAGGTTTGATTGGAAGTTTTTCAAACTAGTATTGCACAAGAAAACGTGTCTTCTTTCTGTCTCCTGAAACCTCGTGAGCTTACAAGTCGGTCGATAAGTACCTGAGCGCATCAAGGTAAACACCGACTCCTCCTTCAGACGCAGCCTAGGCGGGCACGACTGGCCCAGCCCCGGCGTCACCCGCGGACTTGCTCGGCCCGAAACCCGATCCGGCTCCATCGACGCTTCGTCGACCCATCGATCCGGTTCGAAACCCTAGACAATGTTTTACGCCCTGGGACTTTAGGGGACGACGTGATCCTCAATCCTCTCGCCCGCGTCTTCCTTGAGACGGGCAACACAGCTGCGCGGTCCGGCTCGAGGCACGAGATCGCGTGCTCGCTCGGCTGGGGTGCCACTCAGGTGCTCTCTCGCTCGGGCGGGAAAACGTAGCCTCCCTAGGTATTTATTGGAAGCAGGAGACAAGCCGAGGCCGCCACGGTTCGGAGCAGCTGCCTCCCGAGCCTATCGAGGATTGGAGGCGACGCGCATCCTGGTCGTTTTAGATCTTCTGCTCGTCCGCAAAACCCTACCTCTGTCGGTGCACTGTGTACTGTTACACACGGGGCGTTCCAGCTCGGAAGCACGGGCGGCGCAACGCGTAAGCCAGGGGGGGGCGCCGGGGGTGCCGGGGCGGAAGATACGGTAAAACCGGTTTTGTCCGCGCACATGATTGAGGCGATTGCAACCGCCTGTGTCTGGCCGGAACAATTCCGTTTCTGGCGGTTAAATACATTTACTCAAAGGTCGTTGATTCACGAGTTTTTTTTATTCGCGAATCAACACATATTCATGTCCCGTTAGTTACCGTGACCGTCGGGCCCGGGGGCGGGGGGTACGCCCGTCTCGGGCAGGGGGGGGGGGGGGGGGGGGGGGTCCTCTCCGCTCTCATCTCCTCCCTCAGACTCACCGTAGCCAAAACCTCGGCGTACCCTCATGGATAATAATCGACCGAAGCTGCGTCACACTCTCGTCGACGAGACCTGTGCGGGCGCTCCGCTGGACGCACGCATTCATACCAAAGACACTCCCGCGACTGGTTACCCACATGCTCGAGATACGGTATAAACGCACTCAGACACGGACGCAACTCGCTATCCACTGTTGATCCATCCCATGGTGTACCGTACACTAAGTATAGGCATGGTGTACCGTACACTAAGTATAGGCATAGGGGTATCAGTTAGGTTGAGTTTTTGGCTTCTGCGGCAATACTACTGTAGTGACTATGATTGACTATTAGTATACCCCTCAAGTGAGAAATTACAAACGGTTGGTATGACACTTTTGCTAGTGTACCGAAGTATTTGTTCTAGGACTAGCGCATACAGCACATACAGCGCATACACTTCTTCGAAGGAGGCAGGTTTCGGGTGACGTACTAATGGTATTATTGAGTTCCTCATGTGAGGAGCTCGGAAAATAAATAGCCGCCAACCCTAAAACGTGACATGTATCTGCTCCTTCCCCGATATGAACACGAAAAATACTCCTAGATACGCCCGGAGCTGCATGACCGGCCTTCACTGTGTTCCCGGGGTCGGCATACTCCCGGTCCGGCGTTGAACCATTTAAGATACCGTTGTGTGCACGCTCGTCCCACGGGTCTAACGTTCCGCAAGTTAAAATTGTTGATTATGAGGCCGCCCGTTGACCGAGGCGTGGACAAGCCGTTCTGCCCCTCCCCCCGTGTATTGCCTTCACCTATCGCAAGCGCCCGGATCGGCATTGTTTTGTATAGTTATCAATGGAAATGCCTCCATCCTCCCCTCCGCGATGCGTTGTAGGTATTCGCCGACGTCCGACCCATCCTTCTCCCCACACCAGGTACACTTATGGCCCATTATTCTCCCCCAAGTCGCCGCTGGGCCCTGACGTATGGGAGTGGGCGCGCACGGAAGCTCTGCCCGCCGGCCGCTGGAGGATGGTCGTCTGTGGCTGACGTCACTCGTGGCCCCGTGCGAGAGTCCGCTGCGGCGGATGCCGGGGGGTGTCCCGATATGCACTGCGGGTTTAGATGAGGACCAATTCGTGCTGGACCTCGTCCGCGGATACGTGGGTTTCTGGCATGACGTCACATCCTGCAGGGCCCCCCGCTTTGCGGCACGCTGGCGTGGTGCGTACGTGGTGGAGTGAATCTTCACGACCTCTTCTCCTCTGTGAATAGCGGCGTCTGTTCATCGACTTCCCGTATGACGTGTCCCGTTTCTCCAGAGCGGTGTTTCAAAGATGTATCCCACCATCTTGGATTGTCTTTATGGACGAGAAGGTAGAACATTTGGTAGAGCGTGGGTGTGTCGTGAAGTGGGCGGGCGTCCGAGGCCCGGGGGGCTCGTTGCGGCCCAGCTGCGGCCCCGCTTGGTGATGAAACCATCGGTTGAGGAAAATCGGAACCGCGCTTGATTTACGACTCGAGGAACTTGTACAAAAAGCGATGCAAGAAGGGTCAATGTTCGATGGTACCGTGGTGCGAGTGGACAACGTTGCTTCGTGGGGTTGTTATACGACTTCGCTAGATGACGCCTCCGCGTTTTAACCACATGATCCGGCACCCGTCCTCCTGGCTGCGCTTTGGCTTCTTAAACGGCGCCTTGCTTACTGCTGGTTCATTAGCCTATTGACTTCAGTATGAGTATGAGCCCAGGGTGCTACCATACCCTCAGAGAGGCGAAGACGGCCTATCTTCGCTCCAAAGGGATGCCAGCGTTGGCTTACCTCGACGACTCCTGGTCCATTAACCTCCAGGCCTTCCATGGGCAGGTTGCGAAGGAGAACTTCATGGTTGGTGGCGAGAGAGGCTGCTCACGTGACGATGTCCGGTGCCGTTTCTGTGCGGTCAATGCCTGCCGCCCAAGAAGTATGGATTCCGGCCGACCTGGGCAGCAGCATGCCCCCGGCATGTTGTGCGATTTGGACACCTGCACTTTCTGGGTTCCGCCGGAGAAGCTCGATAAGCTGCAGGACGCGTGCTACGATAGAGGTATCACTTTTTGCTTATTTTTTTTCTGAACGGTCGGGCTCCTTAACCCAAATTCGTCGTTTTTTCATTTTTGTGTTGCCATATTTTCCATAGTATACCTAGCTCATGGGATTGTTGTTCGGGTAGCACTTTTGGATTTTTGCAAAATCGGTTTTCGCGTGAGGTATGGAGCTCCTCAAGTGATAAGTGGCCACCCTTATAAGGCAGAAACATCACGGTGCACCTTTATCGTAGCATTCGTCGCAGGCGCTGCTGCGAGAAGCCCTAAACGCGGGACATTTTTTGTTTCGTGCGCTTCAGCGGATCGCGTGCAGCATCGCGGGAAGCATGGTGGGGGCCAATCAGGCAGCATCGCGTGGACACACTTCTGCAGCTTGAAACAGCGACTAAATGGGTTTCGGTACCCATCGCCCATTGACGCGCATACAGCGGATGACAGAGAAAGAAGGGGCAAACGTCCGCGTTACGTGGTAACGATTGCCCAATTCCCGCCACCACCGCGCAATGGCGAACACACTTACCCGGTGTCGGAACGTTTTACACATCGCGGTGACTCGTGGTCCATTCCCTTCGGGTGTTGTTTTCACCCAAACACCCAAAACGAATGCCAGCCGGGGGGTGTCTCGAGGCGCGGAATCCCTCTTCCGGGTCGTAGCGGTTCCGGGCCTGGTGCAGTTTGCGTTTTTTTTCTCCTCGTAGCAGGAAAAAAACCTTTGCGCAGATTAACTTCTGCTGGAAGTGCGACGTTCAACCAGTTGGGACCTTCTTGCCTGCCTCGCGTGCTTGCCTTCTAGGGGCAGTTCCATATTTTTGTCTAACGTTTTGATAGTCACTTGGATATAGTGTAGAAGCACTCTATCTCACCCAAAACTGAAACAAAATTAACCAAGAAGGACAGTCCCATGACAACAACAACAACAATAACAAAATAGTGCTGAACCATCAATGAATGCCACCCCCCCAACGATAAGGCACTTACGGCTTATTGGGTATTTTCTCGGGGAAAGGAACACGACTTAAAGGTCAGAAAAACAATCGCGAACAAACGTGCTACCTCATATCGTAGCACGGGTCGCACGCCGATCCCAACTGTTGGCGGCGATGAAGGCGGCGCCCCGGACCGCTGCAGAAACTTGAGGGTAGCCGGGCGAGTTTGACGCGTTTGTCCTCGTCCGTACGGCTAGATCTGGCAGCTGAACAACCGCTACTGCCCCGGACTACCTTTTCTCAGTTCACGTTTCTCCCATGAGTACGTGTGATTTCCCAGTGTCAGTTGCATGTCTGTTCGTAAAGCCAAAACTAAGGCCAAGAAGCCGCGATAATCATCGGGATCTGGAATCGCTTTCAATTTTCTGCTGTTACCAAGACACTTCAGCGAGCGAAAAAGCACGAAGATGGTGCATGAAGTATCTTGCTGCCCGGCACGGGCGACGACGAGTGCCAGGAGGGGCCCTCGTCTGGGCTCGACGATACGCCGTTGCGTCACTCCGACAAGGATGTGTGTATCGCCAAGCGGAACAATGGCGCTGAAAGTGCACGGAAAAGGGCACCGAGAGGCACCCCGTCCGCCGCGTGGGCAACCCGCGTTCGAGCACATTAGAAGAGTCGTACCTCACCTTCGTATCCGAGAGACAGAAGTAGGAATGGGGTACCAGTCAATCAGGCGGCACCGATGTTGGAACACACTCTCATAATCAGGCGGGCGCGCGCGGCTGACCCCCTGGCTGAGCGCACCTCTCTGGCGAGAGCCGTAGCCACCTGTAGTTTGTTTTTGGCCTGTCTTTTTGATACGCTGGGGTTACGACCTCTCGTTCATATTGGGGTCGCAGATGCTCAAGCTTCCAGAATATAAGGCCCTGATCTTCAACTTTCAGTGTGATATGGCGCTTCGGGCCTCTAGCGAGACGATAGTGGTGGTTAGCAGACCAGGACTTCCCGGAAGCTAGCGCTTTTAGAGAAGGTACGGCTTATATATCTGCTGCACAGCGTATAGAGTGGGCCTTGAAAGCCGGGAATGTTTTCCCTCTTGGTTGCGGCTGAAACACGGCAAAGGCACAGTCTGCCGCTGTTAGCAGCCCGTGGGACGACCGCTCTACAAGGCCATTTGAAGGCGGCAGAGCTGCTAAGACATTTCACGGTGCACTCATTTCGTGGTCAATGATCAAACGACTAAGGCAATCAACAAATAAGTACCCCCCCCCCCCCGCAAACCCCTAGCCGGGATGGCGGTGGGTACGATCATGAAAATTGGCCGCTGGAAGACAGAGTCGGTAGCCACGTACTAGATATGGAAACGTGCACGGGCCCGAGAGGAAACGCGACGATGGCTACGCCGAATCAAGCGAGCTGCCACGGTCGTCTGGGTTTGATAGATAGTTCGCAGCGTGTGCAGGAAATGATTGGTCCAAGGTTATGGACAATTGGTTCAGGCAATTCTGTATCTGACTAGTGGTTAACTACGAAGATAGTCCAACGGCATGAAAGGAAGTACGGGCAGGACCACAGGCCGGCGAAGGAGGCCTCATCCTATCCAATACCTACATTGAACGATCCACGGTAGTGAGACAGAACACACCAGGTTTGTGGCCACTGAGGGGGGCAGCGGAAGTGTCCGCGGAATCGGTAAAGGTTGAGCGGGCGGGGGGCATCAGCAATGGCGGTGGGCCTTGAGGCAGTAGGGGGGACGGGGAGAAGCGTGGGGGGGTGTACTCATGTCATACATGGTGGTACAACAAGGTGCGGCGGGGGGGACGATAGCAAACTGGTGCAGTGGTGTGGACATCGGTGGGAGAGATGAAGCAGCGAGTCGATGTGGGTTGGTGTTCTACGGCAGCGTAAGGAAGGCGTGGGGGGGGGGGGGGGGGGGGAGTACTCATGTCGAGCATGGCCGTAGTCGTATGACCATAGACCCTCGTATCCGTACAATGTCGGGACGGAGCACGCTTGGTTTTCACCAACCAGGCAGACATTACTTGCACCAAGCGTGAAGCGCCGTGAGGTATTGGCCGAGTCGCATCGAGGGTGAGCTGCACCCTGCTAAGAACCGCCTGTGAGGCCGATTTGCATATGGGCGGCAGTCTCCAATGAATTGATTAAAATTATGGTGCGACCACTTTCCGAGACAGCAATGGGTATTACCACAGTATGTATCTGCCTGGTGGGTGCCTTACCATATATACACTACGTGATGCGACCATTCCCCTTGTACGGGGTTGGAGTTTTCAGCCCCGCACAAAGGATCTAACAAGACCGCCAGCTTTGGTGCCCGCCAAACAAACTAAACTGTACCCTGGTTGCCTAGCTCACGCAGTGAGAGGCGTGTTTTACAGCGTCGTCGCCAACCGACACCAACCCAACCTATAAATGTATAATGTATTAATGGAGAAGGGGGGAGGGGGGTAGAGCCAGCAATGGGAATGCTGGCCAAGGTAACAGTAACAGCGCAGTGGAGCTCTAAGTGAAGATCGTGCTGAGCCGTGAAGGGAATCCTGGAAGAGGTGAAAGCTGGCGTAGGGATGCAGTCGGGGAGTGGAGGTAGGGGGGGTGGAGGTAGGAGAGGACGGGGAGGCAACGAGGCAAGGAGAGCGGAAGCAGCACAATGTTTCCGCCGGTCCAGAAGCCGTCGCGGGCTGTAAACGTGGTGCGCGCCCGGTGTTGCTTGATGCGTGGGGGAGGTTTCGGGAGGTCGCGCGGTAAGGGATATATAGGAACTGCAGAGGCCACAACGACAAGCTGCAGCAGCATCGCCGGAATGAATGTTTCTTACCAGTCGCTAAAGGATACGCGAGGAAACCAGTAAACGAAAGGGTTGGTGGAAGAGGCGTTACTTTCATCTTGGTGATACGTATGTATGCAGCCACGGTTCTGCAGTAGTAGCTGCCATCTCGTGCAAATAAACAATTATTACTGTAGGCGAAATTTCTATCATTCATGTGTGTGCTGCTGGCTAGCAATGTCGAGTTCACGAAAAAACACCTACTACCTCGTGAATCGTTTCTCGCTGCATATACGACAGCTTTGCCGTACAACAGCAGTATAGTAGCCGTCCGCAAGGAAGTGGAGTGCTAAACGTTCAATGGTTGGGGGGGGGGGGGGGGGGTGTACTCATATCGTGCACGGCCTTAGTCGTATGACCATAGACCCTCGCATCCCTACAATACCGGGACGGAGAACGTTGGGTTTTCACCAAACAGGCAGACATTGCTTGCACCGAGCGCGAAGCGCCGTGGGGGATTGGGCGAGTCGCATGGTAGCCGGTCGCCCCGGTGGTCTAACTGGTAGCCACGAAGCCTTTTGGGCAGGATGTCGAGGGTGCGATTTTCCCCATGGAGTTTTTTATTCTTAAATGACACCGACTGTCGAGAGCGCATATTATAGCGTGGGTAATCAAAATTCGACGAGAGTTGACGAGGGAAGAAAGTGCTGAAATTTTCTCGCGATAAAAAGCAAGGCAAGAACCGTAGTGGGGGGGGAGGGAGAGGAGCCTACTTTGTGACCCCGGATCTGAGTTACGACTAGGGAGGGAGAAAGACGGAAGTGCGAAGATAATAAATGGGATGGGAAAAAAAAACAAATGGAGGGTGAGCTGCATCCTGCTAAGAACCGCCTGTGAGGCGGACTTGCATATGGACGACAGCCTCTAATGAAATGATTTAATTTCTGGTGTGGCCACTTCCAGAGACAGCAATGGGTATCACTACGTATCTGCCTCGTTGATGCCTTACCATATACACACTACGTGATACGACTATTCCCCTTGTGCGGAGATGGGGTTATCAACCCCGCACAAATGATCTAACAAGACCGCCACAGTATGGCTGACCGCCAAAAAAAAAAAAGGGTACCCTGGTTGTCGAGCTCACGTAGTGAGAGGCGTGTTTTACAGCGTCGTTGCCAACCAACGCCAACCCAACCTATAAGTATATAAAATATGTAGTTTGGCCATCATTTTGTATGTGCCTTCGGATATCGGCCAATTTTGACCTCTGCAGCACCCCGAAGTAACTCGAGGTGTATAGGCCTTCGTCGAGAAGCTGCGGACGGCCGTTCTCGAGATAACTCCAAACAGCTATGTCAGAATCATCTCTGCCAAATTTCTAAGTCTAACTCGCAAAATTGGCGGCGCTAGAAGCTCACAACAGAAAATCCGTTTTATGGCTGGCCCAGCTCGTACTGCTGCTGTGGATTATACACTTCTAAAGCTGATGCACCCGCTCTCTGCAAAAAAGGCACGGACCAGCCGGAGGTCCAAATAAATGCCGCGTGTCAAATTAGCGGCAGAATTTCTATTCCGCAAAAAACAACACCTACTACTGGTATTGATTAGAGTCACCCGGAAACCCGGGGAAGGGCGGTGGATAAACTACCGTAGGTACACGCGAAAATCACAACATTAAATATCAAGATCTAAAGCACTGTCTGACAAGAGTGTGGAGTCTATGGGATTCCCGACCAGGGACAAATATGAAGCAAAACAGGGCCCTGGCGGCTGGCAAAGCGCCAATCAATAACGCCAAATATTTCAAGCATTGAGCTCGAGGATCGATCGGTGCTGTACCTTCAAGGCGTTTATGTGCAGTCTTGTGTTCGACGGGCCAGGTATTGAGGTTTGCCGGTTCGATTGTTGGATTTCGGTTTATTGGTATATGTAATCGGCAATTAATTGCCAACTGTCCTCAAAGGCATGCGGCAGTCATTACATCAGCGCCCAGAGTGTCAACACAGCGGTAGCCTCGACTAGAGAAGAACTCCGGAAGGACTAACCGGTCACGTATGCACTACTGTAGCATTGATCGACAAGAAAAGAAGAAAACCAAAGGGACTAGCCTGTCACTGATGCAGTACTGGTGGAAACTTTGAAACCGTTGACCTCAAGGATCGTTGTTGTACGTTCCAGGCTGGTGTGTTATATATACCGGTCGGATTGTTGGATCAGGATTCTGTTGATATCTTTAATCGGCCATTGCCAACGGTCATAGTCATGCGGCAGTCACGGTAACACTGCCCAGAGTCTCAACATAGCCCTAGCCTTGACAAGAGAAAAATACCCAAAAATACTACCTGGTATACCGTTACTGATGCAATTCTGTGGTGGAGACCTGGAAAGGGTTGAGTTCGAGAGTCGTTGCTGTACCTTTTTAGGCGTATGTGTGCAGCCCTGTGTTCGGCGAGCCAGATATTGATATTTGCCGGTCGGATTGTTGGATCGCGATTTTGTTGGTGTTTTTACAGTAGTCGGCAATCGAAAGGTTATACGTAGGCTTGCTTTTTTTGTAACGCTGCCCAGAGAGCATCAACACAGCCCTAGCCTCGACAAGAGAAGAACACCGAAGGGACTATATTGTTACTGAAGCAGTTCTCGTCGAGACCTGGAAAGGGTTGAGTTCGAGGATGGTTGCTGTACCTTCAAGGTATTCGTGTGCAGCCCTGTGTTCGACGAGACAGATTTCTTGATATATACCGGTCGGAGTTTTGGATCGCAGTTTTAGTGATATCTCTAATGGATCATTGCCAACAGTCATGATCATGCAGCAGCCATTGCAACACTGCCCAGAGCGCCAACACAGCACTAGCCTTGACTAGAAAAAAACTCCGAAAGAACTCACCGGTCACGTATGCACTATGATAGCATCGATACTGTAGATACAAAGAGAAGAACAACAGAAGGACTAATCCGTCACTGATGCAGTACTGGTGGAAACCTGAAAACCGTTTACCTCAAGGATCGTTGCTGTACCTTCCAGGCTTATGTGTACAGACCTGTGTTCGACGAGCTAGATATTGATATATACCGGTCGGATTGTTGGATCGCGACTTTTATATATCTTCAATCGGCAATTGCCAACGGTCATAGTAATGCGGCAGTCATTGTAACACTGCCCAGAGCCTCAACACAGCCCTAGCATTGACCAGAGAAGAACACCAAAAGGCCTGACATATTGCTTATGCATTCTGGTTGAGATCTGGAAAGCGTTGCGTTCGAGGATCGTTGCTGCACCTTCCAGGCTTATGTGTGCAGCCCTGTATTAGACGAGCCAGAAATTGTTATTTACCGGTCCGGATTTCGGATCGCGAGTTTGGTGGTATCTTCAATCGGCAAATGCCAAAGGTCATAGTCTTGTCATAGTCATTGTAGCACTGCCGACAGCGTCAACACAGCACTACTAGCCTTGATTGACAAGAGAAGAATACCACAAGGACTAATCTGTCACTGATGCAGTAGTACTGGTGGGGACCTGGAAAGGGCTGAGTTCGAGGATCGTTGCCGTACCTTCCAGGCTTATGTGTACAGCACTCACTGTGTTCGACGAACCAGATATTGATATATATGCCGGTCGGATTGTTGGATCGCGATTTTATTGATTTCTATAATCAGCAATTGCCAACATTCATTACTGGCGTCCCCGATCGAATGACAGGTGAATCTCGCCCCTGTTACAGCCAAGGTCGTAGGTTCGAGCCCCCCCCGAGTGCATACTCGTATATACTCGTAGGCAATGTTTCTCTCGAAAAACCCTCTTGACTAACGGAAGTCGCGACAGCACGAGTTAGCGAAATTGGTTGAAAACCGACGAGCGTCGGGAATGCTGAACCCTCTGCGCGATAAATCCAAGGCACGAACCGTAGTGGGGAGGAGGGAGAAGAGCCTGCTTTGTGACTGCGGATCTGAGTAACGACTAGGAAGGAGGGAGAGAGACAGAAGTGGGAAGATCATAAATGGGATGGGAAAATATATATTTTTTTTTAAATGGTCATGCGGCAGTCACATTGTAACACTGCCCAGAGCGCCATCACAGCACTAGCCTTGACAAGATACATACATCAAATGGACTAGTCCCGTCACTGATGCAGTACTGGTGGGGACCTGGAAAGGGATGAGTTCGAGGATCGTTGCTGTACCTTCCAGGCGTTTGTGTGCAGCCCTGTGTTCGACGAGCAAGATATTGATATTTACCGGTCGGATTGTTGGATCGCGATTTTATTTGTATCGTTAATCGGCAATTGCCAACGGTCATAGTCATGCGGCAGTTATTATAACACTGCCCAGAGCATAAACGCAGCACTAGCGTTGACAAGAGAAGAACTCCATAAACATTCACCAGTCACTCATGCAGTAGTACTGGTGGGGAGCTGGTTTGAGTTCGAACATCGTTGCTGTACCTTTCAGACTTTTATATGTGCAGCCCTGTGTTCGACGAGCCAGATATTGAGATTTACCGATGCAACTGTATTATTTCGATTATTTTGGTATCTTCGATCGGCAATTTAAATTGCCAACTGTGGTCATAAGTATGCCTTTGTTATTGTAACACTGCCCAGAGCGTCAGCGCAGCACTATCTTTGACCTGAGAAGAACTCCGAATAGACAACCGGTCACTTATATGCACTAGCCTTGACAAGAGAAGAACAACAAAAAAGGGACTAACCTGCCAATGATGCACCACAGGTGGAAGCCTGAAAACCGTTAATCTCAAGGATCGTTGTTGTACCTTCCAGGCTTATGTGTGCAGACCTATGTACGACGAACCAGATATAGATGTATACCGGTCGGATTGTTGGATCGCGATTTTTTATTGATATGTTTAATCGGCCATTGCCAACGGTCATAGTCATGCAGCAGTCACTGTAACACTGCCCAGAGCGTCAAGACAGCACTACTAGTCTTCACAAGAGAAGAACATCCCAATGATTAATATGTCACTGATGCAGTTGTCGTCGAGACCTGGAAAGCGTGGGGTTCGAGGATCGTTGCTGTACCTTCCAGGTTTTCATGTGTGCAGCCCTGTGTTCGACGAGTTAAACATTAAGATTTACCGGTCCGATTGTTGGATCTTGGTGTTTTTGGTATCTTTATTGGCATATTTAATCGGCAATTGCCAACGGTCATAGTATTGCGGCAGTCATTATAACACCGCCCAGAGCTTCAACACAGCACTAACTTTGACAAGAGAAGAGCACCAAATAAGACTCACCTACAACTGATCCAGATTTGAGTTCGAGGATCGTTGCTGTACCTTCCAGGCGTTTGGGTGCAGCCCTGTGTTCGACGAGCTAGATATTGAGATTTACCGGTCGGATTGTGGGGTCGCGCTTTTATTGGTATCTTTAATCGGCAATTGCCAACCGTCATAGCATAATGCGGCAGCAGTCATTGTAACGCTGCCCAGAGCCTCAATACAGCACTGGCTTTGACAAGAGCTTANGGAAGTGCGAAGATAATAAATGGGATGGGAAAAAAAAACAAATGGAGGGTGAGCTGCATCCTGCTAAGAACCGCCTGTGAGGCGGACTTGCATATGGACGACAGCCTCTAATGAAATGATTTAATTTCTGGTGTGGCCACTTCCAGAGACAGCAATGGGTACCACTACGTATCTGCCTCGTAGATGCCTTACCATATACACACTACGTGATACGACTATTCCCCTTGTGCGGAGATGGGGTTATCAACCCCGCACAAATGATCTAACAAGACCGCCACAGTATGGCTGACCGCCAAAAAACAAAAAGGGTACCCTGGTTGTCGAGCTCACGTAGTGAGAGGCGTGTTTTACAGCGTCGTTGCCAACCGACGCCAACCCAACCTATAAGTATATAAAATATGTATGGGGGGGGGGTGTTTTGCCATTATTTTGTATGTGCCTTCGGATATCGGCCAATTTTGACCTCTGCAGCACCCCGAAGTAACTCGAGGTGTATAGGCCTTCGTCGAGAAGCTGCGGACGGCCGTTCTCGAGATAACTCCAAACAGCTACTGCTGCTGTAGATTATACACTACTAAAGCTGATGCACCCGCTCTCTGCAAAAAAGGCACGGACCAGCCGGAGGTCCAAATAAGTGCGGCGTGTCAAATTAGCGCCAGAATTTCTATTCCGCAAAAAACAACACCTACGACGTACTGGTATTTGATTAGAGTCGCCCAGAAACCCGGGGAAGGGGGGTGGATAAACTACCGTGGCCTTCAGTACATGCAAAAATCACAACATTAAATATCAAGATCTAAAGCACTGTCTGACAAGAGTGTGGAGTCTATGGGATTCCCGACCAGGCAAACATATGAAGCAAACCAAGGCCCTGACGGCTGGCAAAGCGCCAACCAATAACGCCAAATCTTCCAAGCATTGAGCTCGAGGATCGATCGGTGCTGTACCTTCAAGGCGTTGATGTGCAGTCTTGTGTTCGACGGGCCAGGTATTGAGGTTTACCGGTTCGATTGTTGGGTTTCGGTTATATTGGTATCTGTAATCGGCAATGAATTGCCAACTGTCTTCAAAGGCATGCGGCAGTCATTGCATCACTGCCCAGAGTGTCAACACAGCGGTAGCCTCGGCTAGAGAAGAACTCCGGAAGGGCTAACCGGTCACGTATGCACTACTGTAGCATTGATCGACAAGAAAAGAAGAAAATCAAAGGGACTAGCCTGTCACTGATGCAGTACTGGTGGAAACCTTAAAACCGTTGACCTCAACGATCGTTGTTGTACGTTCCAGGCTGATGTGTTATATATACCGGGTCGGATTGTTGGATCAGGATTCTGTTGATATCTTTAATCGGCCATTGCCAACGGTCATAGTCATGCGGGAGTCACAGGAACACTGCCCGGAGCCTCAACACAGCCCTAGCCTTGACAAGAGAAAAATACCCAAAAATACTATACCGTTACTGATGCAATTCTGGTGGAGACCTGGAAAGGGTTGAGTTCAAGAATCGTTGCTGTACCTTTTTAGGTGTATGTGTGCAGCCCTGTGTTCGGCGAGCCAGATGTTGATATTTGCCGGTCGGATTGTTGGATCGCGATTCTGTTGGTGTTTTTAGTCGGCAATCGAAAAGGTTATAGGCTTGTTTTATTTTTTAACGCTGCCCAGAGAGCATCAACACAGCCCTAGCCTCGACAAGAGAAGAACACCGAAGGGACTATATTGTTACTGAGGCAGTTCTCGTCGAGACCTGGAAAGGGTTGAGTTCGAGGATCGTTGCTGTACCTTCAAGGTATTCGTGTGCAGCCCTGTGTTCGACGAGCCAGATTTCTTGATATATACCGGTCGGAGTTTTGGATCGCAATTTTAGTGATATCTCTAACGGATCATTGCCAACAGTCATAAGCATGCAACAGCCATTGCAAAACTGCCCAGAGCATCAACACAGCACTACAGTAGCCTTGACTAGAAAAAAACTCCGAAAGAACTCACCGGTCACGTATGCACTATGATAGCATTGATAGATACAGGGAGAAGAACAACAGAAGGACTAATCCGTCACTGATTTGATGCAGTACTGGTGGAAACCTGAAAACCGTTCACCTCAAGGATCGTTGCTGTACCTTCCAGGCTTATGTGTACAGACCTGTGTTCGACGAGCTAGATATTGATATATATCGGTTGGATTGTTGGATCACGACTTTTTATATATCTTCAATCGGCAATTGCCAACGGTCATAGCAATGCGGCAGTCATTGTAACACTGCCCAGAGCCTCAACACAGCCCTAGCATTGACAAGAGAAGAACACCAAAAGGCCTGACATGTTACTTATGCGTTCTGGTTGAGACCTGGAAAGCGTTGCGTTCGAGGATCGTTGCTGCACCTTCCAGGCTTATGTGAGCAGCCCTGTATTGGACGAGCCAGAAATTGATATTTACCGGTCCGGATTTTGGATCCCGAGTTTGGTGGTATCTTCAATCGGCAAATGCCAAAGGTCATAGTCTTGCCATAGTCATTGTAACACTGCCGACAGCGTCAACACAGCACTACTAGCCTGTTGGTTTGGAGTCTTCAGTATGACAGTTACGAGTCAGTTTGGTGTCGGTTCGGGCTATTAACCTTTTGTAGGTTACACCGCATTTTTGTCTTTTGGACCTGGGTGTGAAAGCTCCTGGACTCCTGAGGGCACTCCTCGTTGCCCCTACCCTGTGGGACGACTAATAATACAATGACTTGAAGCCAACACGCCACAGGAGTACGAACATAGCCTTGATTGACAAGAGAAGAATACCACAAGGACTAATCTGTCACTGATGCAGTAGTACTGGTGGGGACCTGGGAAGGGCTGAGTTCGAGGACCGTTGCCGTACCTTCCAGGCTTACGTGTACAGCACTGTGTTCGACGAACCAGATATTGATATATATGCCGGTCGGATTGTTGGATCGCGATTTTATTGATTTCTATAATCAGCAATTGCCAACAGTCATTACTGGCGTCCCCGATCGAATGACAGGTGAATCTCGCCCCTATTACAGCCAAGGTCGTAGGTTCGAGCCCCCCCCGAGTGCATACTCATATATACTTGTAGGCAATGTTTCTCTCGAAAAAACCTCTTGTAACGGAAATCGCGACAGCACGAGTTAGCGAAATTGGTTGAAAGCCGACGAGCGTCGGGAATGCTGAACCCTCTGGGCGATAAATCCAAGGCACGAACCGTAGTGGGGAGGAGGGAGAAGAGCCTGCTTCGTGACTGCGGATCTGAGTAACGACTAGGAAGGAGGGAGAGAGACAGAAGTGGGAAGATCATAAATGGGATGAAAAAATATAAAACAAAAATGGTCATACGGCAGTCACATTGTAACACTGCCCAGAGCGCCATCACAGCACTAGCCTTGACAAGATACATACATCAAATGGACTAGTCCCGTCACTGATGCAGTACTGGTGGGGACCTGGAAAGGGATGAGTTCGAGGATCGTTGCTGTACCTTCCAGGCGTTTGTGTGCAGCCCTGTGTTCGACGAGCAAGATATTGATATTTACCGGTCGGATTGTTGGATCGCGATTTTATTTGTATCGTTAATCGGCAATTGCCAACGGTCATAGCCATGCGGCAGTTATTATAACACTGCCCAGAGCATCAGCACAGCACTAGCGTTGACAAGAGGAGAACTCCATAAACATTCACCAGTCACTCATGCAGTAGTACTGGTGGGGAGCTGGTTTGAGTTCGAACATCGTTGCTGTACCTTTCAGACTTTTATATGTGCAGCCCTGTGTTCGACGAGCCAGATATTGAGATTTACCGATGCAACTGTTTCATTTCGATTATATTGGTATCTTCGATCGGCAATTGCCAACTGTCGTCATAAGTATGCCTTTGTTATTGCAACACTGCCCAGAGCGTCAGCACAGCACTATCTTTGACCTGAGAAGAACTCCGAATAGACAACCGGTCACTTATGCACTAGCCTTGACAAGAGAAGAACAACAAAAAAGGGACTATAACCCGCCAATGATGCACCACTGGTGGAAGCCTGGACACCGTTAACATCAAGGATCGTTGTTGTACCTTCCAGGCTTATGTGTGCAGACCTGTGTACGACGAACCAGATATAGATGTATACCGGTCGGATTGTTGGATCGCGATTTTATTGATATCTTTAATCGGCCATTGCCAACAGTCATAGTCATGCGGCAGTCACTGTAGTAACGCTGCCCAGAGCATCAAGACATCACTAGCCTTCACAAGAGAAGAACATCCCAATGACTAATATGTCACTGATGCAGTTGTCGTCGAGACCTGGAAAGCGTGGGGTTCGAGGGACGTTGCTGTACCTTCCAGGTTTTCATGTGTGCAGCCCTGTGTTCGACGAGTTAGATCTTAAGATTTACCGGTCCAATTGTTGGATCTTGGTGTTTTTGGCATCTTTATTGGCATATTTAATCGGCAATTGCCAACGGTCATAGTCTTGCGACAGTCATTATAACACTGCCCAGAGCCTCAACACAGCACTAACTTTGACAAGAGAAGAGCACCAAATAAGACTCACCTGCCACTGATCCAGAGTTGAGTTCGAGGATCGTTGCTGTGCCTTCCAGGCGTTTGGGTGCAGCCCTGTGTTCGACGAGCTAGATATTGAGATTTACCGGTCGGATTGTGGGATCGCGATTTTATTGGTATCTTCAATCGGCAATTGCCAACCGTCATAGCATAATGCGGCAGCAGTCATTGTAACGCTGCCCAGAGCCTCAATACAGCACTGGCTTTGACAAGAGCTTATGTATTTCTGGTCACTTATGCATTTCTGGTCACTGATGCAGTAGTACTGGTCGAGACCTGGAATGGGTTGACCTCGAGGATCGTTGCTGTACCTTCAAGGCTGTTATGTGTGCAGTCCTGTGTTCGACGGGCCAGATATTGAAATATACCGGTCCGATTGTCAGATCTTGATTTGTTTGGTATCTTTAATCGGCAATTTCCAACTGTCGTCATAGTCATGCGGCAGGCATTGTAACACTGCCCAGAGCGTAAACACTACGCTAACCTTGACTAGAGAAGAAATCCGAAAGGACTAACCAGTATAACTTATACACTAACATTGACAAGATGCAAGAGAAAAAGATCAGAGTGACTACAGTAGACTATCACTGATTCAGTACTGGTGGAAGCCTGAAAACTGTTATACCCTCAAGGATCGTTGCTGTATCTTCCAGACATATGTGTGCAGCCCTGTGTTTGACGAGCCAGATAATCGAATATACCGGTTGGATTGACTGGTGGATCACGATTTTATTGATATCTATAATCAGCAATAGCCAACATTCATAGTCATGCGGCCATCATTGTAACACTGCCCAGAGCAACATCACAGCATTAGCCTTGACAAGAGAAAATCCCCAAAAGGACTAGTTCCGTCACTGATAAAGTACTGGTGGGGACCTGGAAAGGGTTGAGTTCAAGGATCGTTGCTGTAGCTTCCAGGCATTCGTGTGCAGCCCTGTGTTCGGCGAGCCAGGTGTTGGTTTATACCGGTCAGATTGTTGGATCGTGATTTTATTGATATCGATAATCGGCAATTGCCAACGATCATAGTAATGCAGCAGTCATTGCAACACTGCGCAGAGCGTCATCACAGCACTAGCCTTGACAATACCAGAACACCCACACAAACTAGTCTGTCACTAGCCTTGACAGTAGGAGAACACCAGAATGACTACCGTAGTCTGTCATTGATGATGCAGTAGTACTGCGGCGGACCTGGCAAGGGTTGACTTCGAGGATCGTTGTCGTAACTTCCCGGCTTATGTGCACAGCCCTGTGCTCGACGAGCCAGATATAGGTATTTACCGTTCGGACTGCTGAATCTCGATTTTATTGGTATCTATGATAGGCAAATACCAACGGTCATAGTCATGCGGCAGTTATTGTAACACTAACCAGAGTGCCGACACAGCACTAGCTAGCCCCGATGAGAGAAGAACACCAAAGACACTCACATGTCACCGATGTAGTAGTACTGCTCGAGACCTACGAGTAGAAAGGGTTGACCTCGAGGACCGTTGACTTTTATGTGTGCAGCCCTGTGTTCGACGAGCCATATATTCATATTTACCGCGGTCGGATTGTTGGATCGTTTTGTTCTGGTATCTTCAATCGGCAAATACCAACGGTCATATAGTATTGGTCTTGCCATAGTCATTGTAACACTGCCGACAGCGTCAACACAGCACTACTAGCCTTGATTGACAAGAGAAGAATACCACAAGGACTAATCTGTCACTGATGCAGTAGTACTGGTGGGGACCTGGGAAGGGCTGAGTTCGAGGACCGTTGCCGTACCTTCCAGGCTTACGTGTACAGCACTGTGTTCGACGAACCAGATATTGATATATATGCCGGTCGGATTGTTGGATCGCGATTTTATTGATTTCTATAATCAGCAATTGCCAACATTCATTACTGGCGTCCCCGATCGAATGGCAGGTGAATCTCGCCCCTGTTACAGCCAAGGTCGTAGGTTCGAGCCCCCCCCGAGTGCATACTCATATATACTTGTAGGCAATGTTTCTCTCGAAAAAACCTCTTGTAACGGAAATCGCGACAGCACGAGTTAGCGAAATTGGTTGAAAGCCGACGAGCGTCGGGAATGCTGAACCCTCTGGGCGATAAATCCAAGGCACGAACCGTAGTGGGGAGGAGGGAGAAGAGCCTGCTTTGTGACTGCGGATCTGAGTAACGACTAGGAAGGAGGGAGAGAGACAGAAGTGGGAAGATCATAAATGGGATGGAAAAATATAAAACAAAAATGGTCATGCGGCAGTCACATTGTAACACTGCCCAGAGCGCCATCACAGCACTAGCCTTGACAAGATACATACATCAAATGGACTAGTCCCGTCACTGATGCAGTACTGGTGGGGACCTGGAAAGGGATGAGTTCGAGGATCGTTGCTGTACCTTCCAGGCGTTTGTGTGCAGCCCTGTGTTCGACGAGCAAGATATTGATATTTACCGGTCGGATTGTTGGATCGCGATTTTATTTGTATCTTTAATCGGCAATTGCCAACGGTCATAGTCATGCGGCAGTTATTATAACACTGCCCAGAGCATAAACGCAGCACTAGCGTTGACAAGAGAAGAACTCCATAAACATTCGCCAGTCACTCATGCAGTAGTACTGGTGGGGAGCTAGTTTGAGTTCGAACATCGTTGCTGTACCTTTCAGACTTTTATATGTGCAGCCCTGTGTTCGACGAGCCAGATATTGAGATTTACCGATGCAACTGTATTATTTCGATTATTTTGGTATCTTCGATCGGCAATTTAAATTGCCAACTGTGGTCATAAGTATGCCTTTGTTATTGTAACACTGCCCAGAGCGTCAGCGCAGCACTATCTTTGACCTGAGAAGAACTCCGAATAGACAACCGGTCACTTATATGCACTAGCCTTGACAAGAGAAGAACAACAAAAAAGGGACTAACCTGCCAATGATGCACCACAGGTGGAAGCCTGAAAACCGTTAATCTCAAGGATCGTTGTTGTACCTTCCAGGCTTATGTGTGCAGACCTATGTACGACGAACCAGATATAGATGTATACCGGTCGGATTGTTGGATCGCGATTTTTTATTGATATGTTTAATCGGCCATTGCCAACGGTCATAGTCATGCAGCAGTCACTGTAACACTGCCCAGAGCGTCAAGACAGCACTACTAGTCTTCACAAGAGAAGAACATCCCAATGATTAATATGTCACTGATGCAGTTGTCGTCGAGACCTGGAAAGCGTGGGGTTCGAGGATCGTTGCTGTACCTTCCAGGTTTTCATGTGTGCAGCCCTGTGTTCGACGAGTTAAACATTAAGATTTACCGGTCCGATTGTTGGATCTTGGTGTTTTTGGTATCTTTATTGGCATATTTAATCGGCAATTGCCAACGGTCATAGTATTGCGGCAGTCATTATAACACCGCCCAGAGCTTCAACACAGCACTAACTTTGACAAGAGAAGAGCACCAAATAAGACTCACCTACAACTGATCCAGATTTGAGTTCGAGGATCGTTGCTGTACCTTCCAGGCGTTTGGGTGCAGCCCTGTGTTCGACGAGCTAGATATTGAGATTTACCGGTCGGATTGTGGGGTCGCGATTTTATTGGTATCTTTAATCGGCAATTGCCAACCGTCATAGCATAATGCGGCAGCAGTCATTGTAACGCTGCCCAGAGCCTCAATACAGCACTGGCTTTGACAAGAGCTTATGTATTTCTGGTCACTTATGTATTTCTGGTCACTGATGCAGTAGTACTGGTCGAGACCTGGAATGGGTTGACCTCGAGGATCGTTGCTGTACCTTCAAGGCTTTTATGTGTGCAGTCCTGTGTTCGACGAGCCATATATTGAAATATACCGGTCCGCTTGTCAGATCTTGATTTGTCTGGTATCTTTAATCGGCAATTTCCAACTGTCGTCATAGTCATGCGGCAGGCATTGTAACACTGCCCAGAGCGTAAACACTACGCTAACCTTGACTAGAGAAGAAATCCGAAAGGACTAACCAGTATAACTTATACACTAACATTGACAAGATGCAAGAGAAAAAGATCAGAGTGACTAGACTATCACTGATTCAGTACTGGTGGAAACCTGATAACTGTTATACCCTCAAGGATCGTTGCTGTACCTTCCAGACTTATGTGTGCAGCCCTGTGTTCGACGAGCCAGATAATCGAATGTACCGGTTGGATTGACTGGTGGATCACGACTTTATTGATATCTATAATCAGCAATAGCGAACATTCATAGTCATGCGGCCATCATTGTAACACTGCCCAGAGCAACATCACAGCATTAGCCTTGACAACAGAAAATCACCAAAAGGACTAGTGCCGTCACTGATGAAGTACTGGTGGGGACCTGGAAAGGGTTGAGTTCAAGGACCGTTGCTGTTGTTTCCAGGCATTCGTGTGCAGCCTTGTGTTCGGCGAGCCAGGTGTTGGTTTATACCGGTCAGATTGTTGGATCGTGATTTTATTGATATCGATAATCGGCAATTGCCAACGATCATAGTAATGCAGCAGTCATTGCAACACTGCGCAGAGCGTCATCACAGCAATAGCCTTGACAATACAAGAACACCCAAAAAAACTAGTCTGTCACTAGCCTTGACAGTAGGAGAACACCAGAATGACTACCGTAGTCTGTCACTGATGATGCAGCAGTAGTACTGCGGCGGACCTGGAAAGGGTTGACTTCGAGGATCGTTGTTGTAACTTCCCGGCTTATGTGCACAGCCCTGTGCTCGACGAGCCAGATATAGGTGTTTACCGTTCGGACTGCTGAATCTCGATTTTATTGGTATCTATGATAGGCAAATACCAACGGTCATAGTCATGCGGCAGTTATTGTAACACTAACCAGAGTGCCGACACAGCACTAGCTAGCCCCGATGAGAGAAGAACACCAAAGACACTCACCGGTCACCGATGTAGTAGTACTGCTCGAGACCTACGAGTAGAAAGGGTTGACCTCGAGGACCGTTGACTTTTATGTGTGCAGCCCTGTGTTCGACGAGCCATATATTAATATTTACCGCGGTCGGATTGTTGGATCGTTTTGTTCTGGTATCTTCAATCGGCAAATACCAACGGTCATAGTCTTGCGGCGTTAATTCTAACTCTGCCCAGAGCGTCAACACAGCACTAGCCTTGACTACAGAAGAGGAGCACTCTAAAAGGACTAACCGGTCAACTTTGCAGTAGCATTAGCAAGACAAGAACAACAAAGTGGCGTGAGCCTGTCGCTGATGCAGTACAGACCCTTTCCAGGTCTCGGACTCGTCACACGGTAGGGGCGCAGCAGAATTCTCTGAGCTCCTCACATGAGGAACTCAATATCTCACCCGAAACATGACTTCGGAAACATTCGTTCGCGCAACCCGACCAAACTTTTCAATGCGGTAGTCCGAAAACAAACATACCAGTATAATATGAATAGTATCCGGTGGTTACTCACTCGAGGAGCTCAACCGGTCAGAAAATATGGAGCCAAAAAGTGGTACCCCTACCGTGGGACTGCTCCTCGACCAGTAAAGCATCTAGGTGACCAGTTAGTCCCTATGCAGTTCTGCTGTTGTCAAAGCTAGTGCTGTGTTGACGCTCTGGGCAGTGTTACAATGACTACTGCATTACTATGACCGTTGGTAAGTGCCGATTGAAGATATAAAAAAGTCGCGATCCAACAATCCGACCGGTACATATCAATATCTACTGTAGTAGCCCGTCGAGCACAGGGCTGCGCACAAACGACTGGAAGGTACAGCAACGATCCTAGAACTCAACCCTTTCCATTCTTCCTCTACAGTAATACTACTGCATCAGTGACAGGTGAGTCTTGTTGGTGTTCTTCTCTTGCCAAAGCTAGTGCCGTGTTGACGCTCTGGGCAGTGTTCGATGAATGCCGAAAGACTATGACCGTTGACATTTGCCAATTGAACATACCAAAACAAAAGCGATCCAACAATTCGACCGCGGTAAATATCAATATCTGGCTCGTCGAACACAGGGCTGCACACAAATGCGTGAAAGGTACAGCAACGATCCTCGAGGTAAACCCTTTTTCCAGGTCTCGACCAGTATTACTGCGCCAGTGACAGTTGAGTCCTTTCGGGGTTCTTCTCTTCTTGTCAAGGATAGTGCTGTGTTGATGCTCTGGGCAGTGTTACAGTGAATGCCGCAATACTATGACCGTTGGCATTTGCCGATTACAGATACGAAACAAACAAGAAATCCAACTTTTTCTTACCGCACTAAATATCAATATATGGCTCGTCGAATACAGGGCTGCACACAAATGAATATAAGGTACAGCAACAATCCTTGAACCAAACCCCTCTCCTGATCCCGACCAGAACTGCATCAGAGACAGATTATTGTCATATAGTGATGTTGGTCTCTTGTCAAGGCTGGTGAGAAATTGACGGTTTGGGTAGTGGTACAATGCCTGCTGCGGCATGACCATGATGACCGTTGGCAATGGCCGATTAAAGATATCAATAAAATCGCGATCCAACCGGTATACATCAATATCTGGCTCGTCGTACGCAGGTCTGCACACAAACGTCTGGAAGGTACAGCAGCGATCCTCGAGATCAACTGTTTTCAGATGTCCACCAGTACTGCATCATCAGTGACAGGTTAGTCCCTTTTTGTTGCTCTTCTCTTGTCAATGTTAGCGCATAAGTGACCGATTAGTAGTCCTTTCGGAGGTCTTCTGTAGTCAAGGTGAGTGCTGTGTTGACGCTCTGGGCAGCGCTACAATACCTGCCGCATGTCTATGACGACAGTTGGTAATTGCCGAATAAATATACCAATATAATCGAGATGCAACGAACGATTGGACCGGTCAATCTCAAAATCTGGCTCGTCAAACACAGGGCTGCACACAAAAGCCTGGAAGGTACAGCGACGATCTTCGAATTCAGCCCTCTTCAGGTATCAACGAGAACTGCACCAGTAACAACAGTATAGTCCCTGTAGTGTTTTTCTCTTGTCAAGGCAAGTGCTGTGTTGAGGCTCTGGGCAGTGTTACAATGTTGACTGCCGCATGGCTACAACGACAATTGGTAATTGCCTATTAAAGATACCAATAAAATCAATACCTGGTATCTAACAATCGGACCGGTAAATCTCAATATCTGGCTCGTCGAACACAGGGCTGCACACAAACGCCCGGAAGGTACAGCAACGACCCTCGAGGGCAACTCTTTCCAGGTCCCCACCAGTACTACTGCATCAGTGACAGTGATAGTCCTTGTGGTGTTCTTCTCTTGTCAAGGCTACTGTTGTAGTGCTTCGTTAACGCCCGTGGGTAGTGTTACAGTGACTGCCGCATGACTATGACCGTTGGCCTTTGCCGATTGAAGATATCATCAATGAAATCGCGATCCAGCAATCTGACCGGTATAAATCAATATCTGGCTCGTCGAACACAGGGCTGCACACATAAGCCTGGAAGGTACGTATACAGCAACGATCCTTGAGGTCAGCGGTCTTCAGGTTTCCACCAGCACTAAATGAGTGGCAGGTTAGTCCCTTTGTTGTTATCCTCGTCTTGTCAATGCTAGGACATAAGTGACCGGTTAGTCATTCCGGAGGTCTTCCTATTGTCAAGGCTACTGTAGTACTATGTTGACGCCCTGAGCAGTGTTACAGTGACTGCCACATGACTATGACGGTTGGCAATGGCCGTTTAAAGATATCAATATAATCGCCTTCCAACAATCCGATCGGTATATCTTCTGGCTCGTCGAACACAGGGAGGCACACGAACACATGAAATATACAGCAACGATTCTAGAAGCCAATCAATCCTTTCCAAGTCCCCACCAGTACTACTGCATCAGTGATCGGTGAGTCTTGTTGGTGTTCTTCTCTTGTTAAAGCTACAGTAGTGCTGTGTTGACCCTCTGGGCAGTGTTACAATGAATGCCGCAAGACTTTGGTTGTTGGCATTTGCCGATTGAGGATACCAAACAAAAAGCGATCCAACAATCGGACCACGGTAAATATCAATAGCTTG
Organism: Saccharina japonica; assembly: GCA_008828725.1. Taxonomy (NCBI): domain Eukaryota; class Phaeophyceae; order Laminariales; family Laminariaceae; genus Saccharina; species Saccharina japonica. The sequence goes on along the minus strand of MEHQ01001248.1, from coordinate 281,970 downwards.
CTCGTCGAACACAGGGATGCACACAAACGCCTGGAAGGTACAGCAGCGATCCTCTAACTCAATCCTTTCCAGGTCCTCACCGGTACGGCATCAGTGACGGGACTACTCGTCCTTTAGGTGAATTTCTCTTGTCAAGGCTAGTGCTGTGATGACGCTCTGGGCAGTGTTACAATGTCTGCCGCATGACTATGATGACCGTTGGCAATGGCCGATTAAGTATATCAATCAAATCCTGATCCAACATACGACCCGTATAAATCAATATATGACTCGTCGAACACAGGGCTGCACACGTAAGCCTGGAAGGTACAGCAACGATTCTCGAACCCAACCCTTTCCAGGTCTCGACCAGTACTGCATTTGTGACCGGTGGCTCCTGTTGGTGTTCTTCCCTTGTCAAAGCTAGTACGTAGTGCTGTGTTGACGCTCTGGGAAGTGTTACAATGACTGTGGCAAGACTGTTGACACTTGGCATTTGCCGATTAAAGATACCAATAAAATCGCGATCAAACAATCGGACGGGTAAATATCGATTTCTGGCTCGTCCGATATAGGGCTGCACACATATACGCCTGGAAGGTACAGCAACGATCCTCGAAATTAACACTTTCTAGGTTTCAACGACACTGCGTCAGTGAGAGATTATACTGTAGTCCTTTTGGTGTTCTTGTCTTGTCAAGACTGTAGGCCTGTGTTGACGCTCTGGACAGTGTTCCAATGACTGCCGCAAGACTATGACCGTTGGTTTTTGCCGACTAAATATATATACACCAATAACATCGCGATCCAACAATCGGACAGATGAATATCAGTATCTGGCTCGTCAAACACAGGGCTGCACACATAATAAGCCTGGAAAGTACAGCAACGATCTTCAAACTGCACCCTTTCTAGGTTTCGAATAGTACTGCATCAGTGAGAGATGAGTCCTTTTGGTGTTCTTATCTTGTGATGGCTAGCGCTGCGTTGACACTCTGGGCAGTGTTAAAATGACTGCCACAAGATTATGACCGTTGGCAATTGCCGAATAAATATACCAATAAAATCGCGATCCAACAATTCGACAGGAAAATATAAAGATCTGGCTCGTCGCGCACAGGGCTGCAGCACTCAATAAGTCTGGAAGGTACAGCATTGGTCCTCGAACTCAACCCTTTTCAGGTCTCGACCAGCAATAATGCATAATTGGCCACATACTGTAGCCCTTTTCGTGCTCTTCTCGTGCTTGACAAGGCGCTGTGTTGATGCTCTGGGCAGTGTTAAAACGACTGCCGCGTGACTATGACAGTTGGCATTTTTCCATTAAAGATAACAATAAAATCGCGATCCAACAACCCGACAGTTATATATCAATGTGTGGCTCGTCGAAAACAGAGCTGCACACAAATGCCCGGAAAGTACAGCAACGATCCTCGAGGTCGACCCTTTCGAGGTCTCGACCAGTACTACTGCATCAGTGACCGTTGAATGCTTTTAAAGCTATCATATTATCAAGGCTAGTGCTGTGTCGACGCTCTCTGGGCGGTCATACAATCCCTGTTGCATGAGTATGACCGTTGGCAATTGACGCTTCAAAATACCAATATAATCGCGATCCAACAATCCAACAGGTAATTATCAATATCTGGCTCGTTGAACACAGGGCTGCACACATAATAAACCTGGAAGATACAGCAACGATACTCGAGCTCAAGCCTTTCCAGGTTTCTACCAGTACTGCATCTGTGAGAGATTAATTAGTCCTTGTCAGGTTCCTCTCTTGTCAAGGCAAGTGCTGCATTGATGTTTTGGGCAGTGTTACAATGACTGCCGCATGACTATGACCGTTAGCAATGGCCAAAGATATCAATAAACTCGCGATCCCACAATCCTAGCGGTGCATATCTATGTCTGGCTCGTCGAACACAGGGTTGCACACATCAGCCTCGAACGTACAGCAACGATCCTTAAAGCCGATGTTTTTCAGGTTTCTACCAGTACTGAATCAGTGACAGGTTCGTCACTTTGTTGTTCTTCTCTTGCCAGTGCAAGTGCATAAGTAACCGGTTAGTTATTTCGGAGTTATTCTCCAGTCAAGGCTAGTGCGGTGTTGACGCTCTAGGCAGTGTTACAATGACTGCCGCATGGGTATGACGACAGTTGGCAATTGCCGATTAAAGATACCAGTAAAATCATAATCAAACCATCGGACCGGTAAATATCTATGTGTGTCTCGTCGAATACAGGGCTGCACACAAATGCCTGGAAGGTACAGCAACGATCCTCGAAGTCAATCCTTTCCACTTTTCCTCTAGTACTGCATCAGTGACAGGTGAGTCTTGTTTGTGTTCTTCTCTTGTCAAGGTTAGTGCTGTGTTGACGCTCTGCGCAGTGTCACAATCACTGCCGCATGTCTATGACCGTTGGCTGTTCCCGATTAAAGATATCAATAAAATTGCGATCCAACAATCCGACCGGTATATATCAATATCTTCTGGCTCGTCGAATACAGGGCTGTACACAAACACATGGAAGATACAGCAACGATTCTCGAGACAACCCCTTTCCAGGTTTCGACCAGTACTACAGTACTGCATCAGTGACCATGGAGTGTTTTTGGACTTATTCTCTTGTCGGGGCGAGTGTTGTGTTGGCGCTCTGGGCAGTGTTAACAATGAATGCCGCATGACTATGACCGTTGGCAATTGCCGATTGAAGATACAAAAATAATCGCGATCCTACCATCCGACTTGTAAATATCAATACCTGGCTCGACGAACGCAGGGCTTTAAACAAACGCCTGGAAGGTACAGCAACGATCCTCGAATTCAACCCTTTCCAGGTCCCCACCACTACTACATCACTGACAGTAAAAGCCCTTGTGGTGTTCTTCTGTTCTTAAGACCAGTGCTGTGTTGACATTCTGGGCAGTGTTCAGTGACTGCCGCCTGACTATGACCGTTGGCAATGCCCGATTAAATATATCAATAAAATCGCGATACAACAATCCGACTGATATACATCAATAAGATCCGGGTCGTCGTACCCACAGGTCTGCACACATAATATGCCTGGAAGTCACAGCAGCAACGATCCTTGAGGTCAACGGTGTTCAGGATTCCACCAGTACTGCATGCATCAGTGACAGGTTCGTCCCTTTGGTGTTCTTCCCTTTTGTCGGTGTTAGTGCGTAGTAAGTGACCGGTTAGTTGGTCGTTTAGGAGTTCTTCTATAGTCAAGGCTACCGTAGTGCTGTGTTGGCGCTCTGGGCGGTGTTATAATGACTGCCGCGTCCATGGTGACAGTTGGCAATTGCCGATAAAAGATACCAATAAAATCAAGATCCAACGATTGGACCGGTAAATCTCGAAATCTGGCTCGTCAAACACAGGGCTGCACACATATAAGCCTGGAAGGTACCGCGACGATCTTCAAATTCAACCCTTTCCAGGTATCGACCAGAACTGCGCCAGTAATGCTATAGTCACTTTGTTTGGTGTTCTTCTCTTGTCAAGGCATGTGCTGTGTTGACGCTCTGGGAGGTGTTTGTTACAATGACTGCCGCATCGTTATGACGACAGTTGGTAATTCTCGAATAAATATATCAATAAACTCAAGATCCAACAATCGGACCGACCGGTAAATATCGATATCTTGCTCGTCGAACACAGGGCTGCACACAAACACCTTGGAGGTATACAGCAACGTTCCTCGAACTAAACCTTTTCCAGGTCCCCCTCAGCACTGCATCATCAGTGACAGAGCAGTCCTTGTGATGTTCTTCTCTTGCCAAGGCTAGTGCTGCTGTGTTGACGCTCGAGACAATGACTGTGGCACGACTATGACCGTTGGCAATGGCCGACTAAAGATATAAAAACAAAATTAGATCCAACAATCGGACCGGTAAATATCAATAATTGACTCGTCGAAAACAGGGTTGCACACATAAGCCTGCAAGGTACAGAAACGATCGTCGAACTCGACCCTTGCCAGGTTTCCATCAGTATTACGGTATATATCAGTGAAATATTTTTTCTTTTGGTGTTCTTCTTCTCTTGTCAAGCCTGCTGTAGTGCTGTGTTGACGCTCTAGGCAGTTTTACAATGACTGCCGCAAGACTATGACGACAGTTGACAATTGCCGATTAAAGATACCAATACAATCGCGATCCGACAATCGGACCGGTAAATATCAACATCTGGTTCGTCGAACACAGTGCTGCACACATGAGGCTGGAAGATACAGCAACGATCTTCGAACTCAACCCTTTCCAGGTTTCGGCCAGAAGTGCATTATCAGTGAGAGATTAATCCGTTCACTGAGAGATTAGTCCTTGTAGTGTTATTATATTTTCAAGGCTAGTGCTGTGTTCACGCTCGGGGCAGTGTTACAATGACTGCCGCAACTTAAGATTATGGCGGTTGGCAATTGCCGATTGATTAAAGATATCAATCAAATCACGAGCCAACAATCCGATCGGTATAAATCAATATCTGGTTCGTCGAACGTAGGGCTGCACGCAAACTCTGGAAGGTACAGCAACGACCCTCGAAGTCATACTGCATCAAATCGGCCACAGGTTATAGTCAATTTGGTGGTATTATCTTGTCAAAGGACTAGTGCTGTGTTGACGCTCTGGGCAGTGTTACAATGACTGCCGCCGCATGGCTATTACGACAGTTGGAAATTGCCGATTAAAGATACCAATAAAATCGCGATCCAACAGTCGGACCGGCAAGTCACACTATCTGGCTCGTCGAACACTCGGCTGCACAAACCAGCCTGGAAGCTACAGCAGCGATCCTCGAACTCAACCCTTTCCAGGGCTCGACCATTAATGCATAAGTGACCAGTTAGTTATGTTGGTGCCCTTTCTTGTCAAGGCTATCCTAAGTGTTGTGTTGACGCTTCGGGCTGTGTTACAATGCCTGCCGCATTAATTTGACTGTTCGCAATTGCTCATTCAAGATACCTTTAAAATCGCGATCCAACAATCGGACCGGTATATATCATTATCTGGCTCGGTGAGTCCTGTTGGTGTATTTATCTTGTCAATTCTACAGTAAGTAGTGCTGTGTTGACGTTCTGGGCAGTGTTACAGTGACTGCCGCAAAACTATAACAGTTGGCATTTACCGGTTAAAGATATCAATACAATCGCGACCCAACCATCCGACCGGTATATATCAGTATATTATCGCTCGTCAAACACAGGGCTGCACACACACGCCTTGAAGGTACAGCAACGATCCTCGCATTAAACCCTTTTTCTAGGTCCCCCTCGGTACTGCACAAACAAGTGGCCGGTAAATGCTTCTGTGGGTCTTCTCTTGGCAAGGCTAGTGTGCTATATTGACGCTATGGGCAGTGTTACGAATACAATGAATGACTGCCGCGTGGCTAAGATCGTCGGAAATTTCCGATTAAAGCTGTCTATAAAATCGCGATCCACGGTGAATTTTAATATCTGGCTCGCCGAACACAGGCGTTCACACATACATACATAATCCTGGAAGGTATAGCAAGAATCCTCGAACTCAATCCTTTGCAGTCTGGACCAGTACTGCATCATCAGTGATCAATGAGTCCTGTTGGTGTATTTATATTGTCAAGGAGAGCGCTGTGTGAACGCTCAGAGCAGTGTTTCTGTTAGCATATGGACGTTGACACTGCGTGGTGCCACCTCTGCCATCTCTCTCCGCAGAGACAGCGCCTCAACACACGCGTCATCCCTTTCAGTTTCAATGAATACCGCAAGACTATGACAGTTGGCATTTGCTGATTAAAGATACCTAACAAATCGCGATCTAACAATCCGACCGGTACATATGAATATCTGGCTCGTCGAACACAGGGCTGCACACACAAGCCTGGAAGGTAAAGCAACAATCCTCGAGCTCAACCCTTTCCACGTCTCGACCAGTAATGCTTAAAAGTGACCAGTTAAACCTTTTGAATTTCTTCTCTTGTCAGAGCTAGTGCTTCGTTGACGCCTTCGGCACTGTCAAAATGAATGCCGCATGACTATGACATTTGTCAATTGCCGATTGAAGATACAAGTAAATTCGCGATGAAACAATCTGACCGGTAAATATCAATACCTGGCTCGTCGAACACAGGGCTGCACACATAAGCCTGGAAGGTACAGCAACGATCCTCGAACTCAACCCTTTCCAGGTCTCGACGATAGCAACTGCACCTGATTCAGTCACAGTTACAGTCCCTTCGGCGTTCTTCTCTTGTCAAAGCTAGTGCTGTGTTGAGGGTCTGGACAGTGTTACAACGCCTGCCGCATAACTATGACCGTTGGCAATTGCCGATTAAAGATATCAATGGAGACGGGATCCAACAATCGGACCGAATATATTGCTGGTCGAACACAGGGCGGCACACATAAGCCTGGAAGGTGCACCAACGCTCCTCGATTTCAAACGTTCCAGGTCTCGACGATAACTGCATAATCAGTAACAGTATGGTCCCTTCGGTGTTCGTCTATTGTCAAAGCTGGTGCTGTGTTGACACTCTCGGCAGTGTTACAACGCCTGCCGCATAACTATGGCCGTTGGCAATTAGCGATTAACGATATCAATAAAATCGTGATCCAACAATCGGACCGGTAAATGTCAATATATATATGGCTCGGTCGAACACAGGGCTGCACACAAAAGCCTGGACGGTGCAGCAACGATCCTCGAACTCCACCTTTTCCAGGTCCAATCCAGTACTGCATCAATGACGGATTAGTCCCTGCGATGTTCTTCTTTTGTCGAGGCTAGGGCGGTGTTGACGCTCTGGGCAGTGTTACAATGACGGCCGCATGACTATTTTTGTTTTTTGTTTTTTGTCCATCGCATTTATTATCTTCGCCCTTCGTTTCTCTCTCCTCCCTAGTCGTAACTCAGATCCGGGGTCACAAAGTAGGCTCCTCTCCCTCCTCCCCCACTACGGTTCTTGCCTTGCATTTTTATCGCGAGAAGACTTCAGCCTTTTCTTCCCTCGTCGACTCGCATCGAATTGTGCCTACCCACGCTACTACTATTAATTGGCGCTCTCAGCAGTTGATTCCGTTTTTTATTTATTTTTGCAAATAAACTCAAAAGTCCGACCCACGTGAGATTCGAACTCCAGACATCAACGTTCAGAAGCGTTCGAGGTTACCTCTAGACCATCGGGGCGACCGACTCTGGCCGTTGGCAATGGCCGATTATATATACCCTCAATCAAATCGCGATCCAGCAATCGGACGGGTAAATATCAATATCTGGCTCGTCGAACACAGGGCGGCACACTTAAGCATGGAAGGTACAGCAACGATCCTTGAGATCGACGGTTTTCAGGTTTCCTCCAGTACTGCATTCGTGACAGCTTACGAGTAGTCCCTTTGTTGTTCTTCTCTTGTCGATGCTAGTGCATAAATAAGTGACCGGGTAGTCCTTTCGAAGTTCTTCTCTAGTCGAGGGAGGTGTTTGTCTATGATGACAGTTGGCAATTGCCGATAAATGATACCAATAAAATCAAGATCCAACAATCAGACCGGTAAATCTCAATATCTGGCTCGTCAAACACAGGGCTATTAAGCCAAGAAGGTACAGCAAGAAATCCTCGAACTCAATCCTTTCCAGGTCTCGACGAGAGCTAGCTGCATCAGGAACAACACAACAGTATTATTATAGTCCCTTTGGAATTCTTCTCTTGTCAAGGCTAGTGTTGTGTTGACGCTCTGGGCAGTGTTACAGTGACTGTGCCGCATGACTATTAATATTACCGTTGGCAAGTGCTGATTCAACATACGAATAATATACCGATCCAACAATCCGACCGGTGAAATTCGGCATCTGGCTCTTGGAGAACACAGGGCTGCACACAAACGCCTGTGGAATAAGGCACAGCAACGATCCTCGAATTTAACCTTTTCCAGATTTCCACCACAGTACTTGATCTAAGATGAGAGATTGATCCTTTTTTTGGTGTTCTAATCTTGTCAAGGCTAGCTAGTGCTGTGTTGGCGTTCTGGGCAGCGTTACAATGACCGCCGCCGGACTATGACAGTTGGCAATTAATTGCCGATTAAAGATACTAATATAATCTCGATCCAACAATCCGACCGGTAAACATCAATATCTGCCTCGTCGAATACAGGGCTGCACACATAAGCCTGGAAGGTACAGCAAGAAATTCTCGAACTCGGCCCTTTCCAGGTCTCGACCAGTAATGCATGAGTGGCCACTTAGTCATTTTGGTGTTCTTCTCTTGTCAAGGGTAGTAATGCTGTGCTGACGCTCTGGGCAGTGTTACAATGACTGCCGCATGACTATGATGACCGTTGGCAATGGCCGATCAAAAATAGCAATGAAGTCGCGATCCAACAATCCGACCGGTATATATCAATACCTGGCTCGTCGAGCACAGGGCTGCACACATAATACGCCTGGAAGGTACAGCAACGATACTCGAACTCAATTTCCAGGTTTCCACCAGTACTGGATCTAAGGTGAGAGATTAGTCGTTTTGGTGCTCTTATCTTGTCAAGGCTACTGTTGTGCGGTGCTGACGCTTTGGGCAGTGTTATGCTAACTGCCGCAAGATTATGGCAGTTGGCAACTGCCAATGCATCGCGATCCAAACATCTGACGGGTAAATACCAATAATATCTGGCTCGCCGAACACAGCCATACCAGGACTTCACACATAATAAGCCTGAAACGTACAGCAACGATGCTCGAACTCAACCCTTCCCAGGTCTCCACCAGGATTGTAAAAGGTGTCGGTGAGTGGTTTTGGAGTTTCTCTCTTGTCAAGGCTAGTTCTGTGTTGACGCTGTGAGCAGCGTTACAATGACTGCCGCATCATGACTATGACAGTTGGCAATTGCCGAGTAAAGATACCAATAAAATCGCGATCCAACAATCCGACCGGTATATATCAATATCTGGCTCGTCGGACACAGGGCTGCACACAGAATATGCCTGGAAGGTACAGCAACGATGCTCGAACTCAACCCTTTACAGGTTTCCACCAGTACTGCATCAGTGAGAGATTAGTCATTTTGGCATTGTTATATTGTCAAGGCTAGTGCTGTGCTGACGCTCTGGGCAGTGTTACAGTGACTGCCGCATGACTATGACAGTTAGCAATTGCCGATTAAAGATGTCAATAGCATCGCGATCCAACACCAACAATCGGACCTGTATATATCAATAACTGTCTCATTGGACACAGCGCTGCACACATAATAAGCCTTGAAGGTATAGCAACGATGATCGAACTCAACCCTTTCTAGGTATCCAACAGAAATGAATAAGTGACCACTTAGTCCTTCTGGTGTTCTCTCTTCACAAGGTTAGTGCTGTGTTGACGCTCTGGGCAGTGTTACATTGACTGCCGCATTGCTATGGCCGTTGGCAATTTCCTATTAAAGATATATAAAGAAGTCGCGATCCAAGAATCCGACAGGTATATATCCATATGTATAGATTGTCGAACACAAGGGTACAGACAAAGGCCTGAAAGGTGCAGCAACGATGTTCGAACTCAACCCTCCCCAGGTCTTGATCAGTAATAATGCATAAGTGACCGATTATTCCTTTTTTAGTGTTTATCTCTTGTTATGTCTAGACTAAGTGTGCTGTGTTGACGCTCTAGGCTGTTTTGCAATGACTGCCGCAAGACTATGACAGTTGTATGACAGTTGACATTTACCAATTGAAGATACCAATAAATTCGGGAACTAACAATCGGACCGGTAAGTATTAATATATGGCTCGTAGAGCACAGGGCTGCACATGTCTCAGCTTGGAAGGTACAGCAACGGTCCTCGAACACAACTGTTTCTATAATAAGTATCGACCTGCGATAATGCATAAGTGACCGATTGTTCCCTTTTTGGTGTTTCTCTCTTGTCAAGGCTAGACTATAAGCGTGCTGTGTTGACGCTCTAGGCAGTTTTACAATGACTGCCGCAAGACTATGACAGCAGTTGGCATTTGCCGATTAAAGATACCAATAAAATCGCGAACAACTGTCGGACCGGTAAATATCCATATCGGGCCCGTCGCACACCGGGCTGCACACATGAAAATCTGGAAGGTACAGCAACGATCCTCGAACTCAACCCATTTCAGGTCTCGACGAGTACTGCATCGTCAGTGACGGGTTAGTCCTTTCGGAGTTCTTACATTTAATGTCAAGACTACAGTAGTAGTAGTCCTGTGTTGACGCTCAGGGCAGTGTTACAATGACTGACACATGACTATGACGACAGTTGGCAATTGCGGATCGAACAATGACTGACACATGACTATGACGACAGTTGGCAATTGCGGATCGAAGATACCAATAAAATCGAAATGCAACAATTGCACCGGTAAATCTCAATACATATATATATGGTTTGTCGAACACAGGGCAGCACACGTAAGGCTGGAAGATAAAAGCAACGATCCTCAAACTCAACTATTTCCTGGTTTCGACCAGTACGAGTACTGCATCATCAGTCAGAGATGAGTCATTTTACTGAGAGATTAATCCGTTTGGTGTTCTTCTCTTGTCAGGGCTGGTGCTGTGTTGACGCTCTGGGCAGTGTTACAACGACTGTCGCAACTTGAGACCATTTTTTTTTTTTTTTTGTCCATCCCATTTATTATCTTCGCACTTCCGTCTTTCTCCCCCCCTAGTCGTAACTCAGATCCGGGGTCACAAAGTAGGCTCCTCTCCCTCCTCCCCCACTACGGTTCTTGCCTTGCATTTTTATCGCGAGAAGATTTCAGCACTCTCTTCCCTCGTCAACTCTCGTCGAATTTTGCTTACCCACGCTATAATATGCGCTCTCGACAGATGGTGTCATTTGAGAATAAAAACCTCCATGGGGAGAATCGAACCCTCGACATCCGGGCCTACAGGCTTCGTGGCTACCAGTTAGACCACCGGGGCGACCGGCAATGGCGGTTGGTAATTGCCGATTGAATTAAGATATCGATCGAATCACGATCCGACAATCCCACAGGTATAAATCAGTATCTGGCTCGTTCAACGCATGGCTGCACACAAGCGTCTGGAACGTACAGCAACGATCCCGAAGTCAACCCTTTCCAGAGATCTCGACCAGAACTGCATCAAATCAGCGACAAGTTACAGTCCCTTTGGTGTTCTTCTCTTGTCAAAAGGCTATTGCTGTGTTGACGCTCTGGGCAGTGTTACAATGACTGCCGCATGGCTATGACGACAGTTAGTTGCCAATTGCCGATTGAAGATACCAATAAGATCAAGATCCAACAATCGGACCGGTAAGTCTCAATATCTGGCTCGTCGAACACAGGGCTGCACACACCAGTCAGTCTAGGTATACAGCAGCAGCGATCCTCAAACTCAACCCTTTCCAGGTCTCGACGATTAATGCATAAGTGACCTCCTTTTGGTGCCCTTCTCTTGTCAAAGCTAGTCTAAGTGCTGTGTTGACGCTTCGGGCTGTCTTACAATGCCTACCGCATTACTCTGACCGTTATTGGCTATTGCCCATTCAAGTTACCTTTAAAATCGCGATCCAACAATCGGACCGGTAGATATATATCAAAATATGGCTTGATGAGTCCTATTGGTGTATTTCTCTTGTCACTTCTATTCTACAGTATAGTAGTAGTGCTTTGTCGACGCTCTGGGCAGTGTTACAATGACTGCCGCAGAACTATGACAGTTGGCTTTTACCAATTAAATATACCAATATAATCGAGATCCAACAATCCGACCGGTAAGTATATCAGTATCTGTCTCGTCGAACACAGGGCTGCACACAAACGCCTTGAAGGTACAGCAACGATCCTCGAATTCAACCCTTTTTCTAGGTCCCCCTCATTACTTACTGCACAAGTATAACCGGTTAATGTTTCTGGAGGTCGTCTTTTGGCAAGGGGTTTGTGCCATGTTGACGCTATAGGCAGTGGTACAATAATAATGGCTGCCGCGAGACTATATGACAGTTGGCGTTTGCCCACCAAAGACAACAACAAAATCGCGATCCGACAACCGGACCGGTAAATATCCTTATCTGGCTCGTCGAACACAGGGCTGCATAATACATAACAAGCCTGGAAGGTACACAGCAACGATCCTCGAACTTAATAATTTCCAGGTTTCCACCAGTACTGCATCATCATCAGTGTGACCAGTTAGTAGTCCTTTTGGTGTTCCTCTTTTGTCAAGGCTAGTTGCTGTGTTGACGCTCTGGGTAGTGTTACAGTGACTGCCGTATGGCTATGACGACGGTTGACAATTGCCGATTGTTGAAGATACCAAAAACAAAATCAAGATCCAACATTCGGACCGGTAAATCTCAATATCTGGCTCGTTAAACACAGGGCTGCACACGAAAGCCTGGAAGGTGCAGCAACGATCGTCGTAGCCAACCCTTTTTTTGCAGGTCTCGACGAGAACTACATCATTCAGTAACAACAGTATAGTCCCTTTGGTGTTCTTCTCTTGTCAAAGTTAGTGCTGTGTTGACGCTCTGGGCAGTGTTGCAATGACTGTCGAATGACCATGACCGTTGGCATTTGCCGATTGAAGATACTAATAAAACCGCGATCCAACAATCCGACCGGTAAATATCAGTATCTGGCTCGTTTAACCCACAGGGCTGCACACGAACGCCTGGAAGGCACAGCAACGATCGTCGAACTCAAACCTTTTCTTGTTTCCACTAGTACTGCATCGGTAACAGTATAGTCCTTTTGGTGTGCTTATTTTGTCGGGGCTATAGGGCTGTGTTGACGCCCAGGGCGGCAGTGTTAAAATGACTGCCGCAGGAGGACCATGACAGTTGGAAATAATTGCCGATTAAAGATATCATCGCGATTCAACAATCCGACCGGTACATATCAGTATCTGACTACGTAGTCGAACACAGGGCTGCACACATGAAAACCTGGAAGGTACAGCAACGACCCCCGAAGCCAACCCTTTCCAGGTCTCGACGAGAACCGCATCATCAGTGACCTTGCGAGTGTTTTTGGAGTTCTTCTCTTGTCGGGGCTAGTGCTGCTTTGGCGCTCTGATGGGAAGTGTTACCATAACTGCCGCACATAACTATGACCGTTTGCAATTGCCTATTAAAGATACCAATAAAAACGGGATCCAACAACCCGACCGGTAAATCTCTCCCTATACATATATATATATATGGCTCGTCGAACACGGGGCTGCACACGTACTTATAAGCCTGGAAGGTACAGCAACGATCCTCGAACTCAACCCTTTCCAGGTCCCCACCAGTACTAATGCATCAGTGACAGATTCGTCCTTGTTGTGGTGTCCTCTTGTCACATAGCTTCTGTTCTGTTACAAAAGTGTAGCAGTGCTGTGTTGACGCTTTGGGTCGTGTTTCAATGTCTGCCGCATGACTGTGTGGCCGTTGTTGGCAATGGCCGATTAACGATACTATTATTATCAATAAAATTGCGATCCAACATTCCGACCGGTGAATCTCAATAACTGGCTCGTCCAACAAAGGGCTGCACACATAAGCCTGGAAGGTACTGCAAAGATCCTTGATCTAAACCCTTCTTTGCAGGTCCTCCCCAGAACTGTATCAATCAGTGACAGATTTCTAATAGTATTGTAGCACGACTACTACTACTACTACTACTACCGTAAAGAGCGTTTATTTGGTTCTCGCACAGGAGGGGTGCTATCCTCTTTCAGCGCTCGTTTCATCGCTCCGTTTTTTTCTCGTCAACGGCAAGGGTGGTGTGATGGTATATGGCGTTATTGAAAAAGCCGGTCATTACCTCCTTCTTATGGGTAGCTGGTCCGTTTTCGTAATAATACTTGGATGGCATTCGTATATCCGGGGTATCTATAAGAAGCTCGGAAGGGCCATACTTGAAGCCCTCCTTCCAAGCCATATGCCATCACGGCTCGGGAAATAATAAAGGCTGCTTCTCTTCTACGTTTCATTATGAGTGAAAGTGAGTAACACCAAGGATGGCTCAATAGACAAAAACCTGCAAGGGAATACTACCCTCTGTGTCTCACCCAGTCTTATCACACGTGGCGTCGTCGGCAGGACAGACACTAACAATTAAAAGTCGAGTCATATCCGAAAACGCCTTGCTCGGTATTGGCGAACCCCTTCACCACGTTCTTCTCGTTACACAGAAAAAAACGAGCGCTGAAAAACGATCGCACACCCCGCCCCCTGTTCGTGGTACTACTATTATTACGGAGGACCATAGTGTGACCCCGAGCCAGATGACATCTGCTCGGGATGGGCTTCAAGTATGGCCCACAGATGTTATAAATACCCCGAATACCGAATACGAATGCCATCCAAGTTATACGAAAACGGATCAATTACCTATGCAGAGATAATTACCGGCCTTCCTAGCCCATACCATTACAATTACACTCAGCCAGTCAAAGAATGACGAGTTTCGACGAAACTTCCTCGATACTCACAGCTGTTTTTTTTTTTTTTTTTTATTTTTGTCATCCCATTTATTATCTTCGCACTTCCGTCTTTCTCCCTCCCTAGTCGTAACTCAGATCCGGGGTCACAAAGTAGGCTCCTCTCCCTCCTCCCCCACTACGGTTCTTGCCTTGCATTTTTATCGCGAGAAGATTTCAGCACTTTCTTCCCTCGTCAACTCTCGTCGAATTTTGCTTACCCATGCTATAATATGCGCTCTCGACAGACAGTGTCATTTGAGAATAAAACCTCCATGGGGAGAATCGAACCCTCGACATCCGGGCCTACAGGCTTCGTGGCTACCAGTTAGACCACCGGAGCGACCGGCTTGCTGCTGTTTTATTTTACAGTAATATGAACTTGTTGTAAGGCTCAACTTTTTGGAGGACGCCAAGCGAAAAAGTAGGATTAAGATTCTCAGCGGCGAGCAGTACGTACTCATGTACTCAGTGTCGTAGTTTTGTGACCACAGAACTGGTACCATTTTAGGATGAAGAATCGGCACGGACACTGGGTGTGCTGGATGTCGACGGGTAGAATGGAAGGTTTAATGTGAAGAACACACGCACACACACACACTCGAAGTACAGTACAGGACACGCAATAAGAAACAGGCTAACAAGAAAGCCAAAAAACAAAAAGTTATTAACCACATCCATGTCAACCGACTGCTGTGTGCCACTTCTGATTGCATGCAGAGCACGACTATTAAAATTAATATCAACAATAATTACGCGGGAAGCAGACATAGAAGGGTGTTAGACTGTACGCATAGGTTTCCTTGGTTTCCGTGGTCTTCTGCTTTTGGGAGTTTTATGAGTGATCAACGCTGAAGATCATGCTGCACATTGTCGGATGGCAAAGATAATAATAATAATTAGAATAGCACGGCCAGAACCAAAGGGCGCCAACCATCGCAAAATCACGAGCGAAACACCGCAAAAACAATTAAGGCACCGAAAAAAAAAGCACCGCACACAAAAAAAAGAGACAACGTTCTCCTACGTACGGTAGAGGGGTGCAACCTACGTACCTTCATCGGGATTATTCTGGGATTTTTCTGGGATTTTTCTGAGGCTTCTTTCCTTCGCCTACTTGAGGACCTCGACTGCCCCCACCGAAAAAACTGACTTTGAGAAGGAGAAAACAGTAGTGGACAAACACTGTTAGTGGATCTTCCTAAGGTATATAATTAGGCACTCTGATTGGCCAAGCAAGCGACCACTGGCATAGGGTTAGGGTTAGGGTTAGGGTTAGGGTTCGATCTGAGGGTCAATATACTACTACCAAGACAAAACCCCCCTCTATCACCCTTTGTCCACCCCTCAGAGAAAAAGAAATGACTGCCTTAAATCCGACGGGTCGTTGCGTGTGGCCTTATTATTAGGGTACACTCCCGAAAATAGCATTATATTGTTTTAACCCCTTGAGAACTGGTCCCAGGTATTTGGGGGCAACCCACTTGGAATTAGTATGGGATTTTTTTTTTTCAGTTCTGATAGGGTCAAGAAGTAAACGATATTGATTATTCTGATTGTTCTTGAGTTTGATGAGTACAACACTGATATTAATTGTCACGAAATAATGTGACTGAAAATTGCTGCCTCAATCGCGGCGTAAACCAACCGACGGTACGTATGATATGCACTTGCTACTCTGCTGCTCTGCTGCTGCTGCAGCGATACCGTGTAACACGGAAGAAAGCACACCCCGGTGATAGCATTTTGGCATTTTGAAAATATTATCACCCGGTGTGCTGTTGTGGAGGGGTGTGCTATCTAACGCATCCCCGGTGATAAACACCATGCACGAGAGCCCTGCAGCTAGGGGGGGTGATAACGAGGGGGTGTGACAACGAGGGGGTGTGCTAACGGCATTGTTGGTTGATAAGGAGGGTTAACAGACCCCGACCAGATTCAGGGGGTGTGGTAATGAGAGGGTGTGATAACGGTATATCAATGATTGCTATGGAGTGAGTGTGAACAGACCCCGGGAGTCATCCCACGGTAGGGGCGCAGCAGAATTTTCTAAGCTCCTCACATGAGGAGCTGAATATCTCACCCGAAACATGATTTCAGAAACATTCGCTCGAGCAACCCGACTAAACCTTCCAATGCGGTAGTTCAAAAACAAATATACCAATAAAATATTGATAGTACCGGGTGGTTACCCACGTGAGGAGCACAACCGGTCAGAAAATATTGAGCCTAAAAGTGGGTCCCCTACCGTGGGATTGCTCCCGGCCAGAATGCAGGGGGTTTGTTAGCAAGGGGTGTGCCAACTCATGACAAGCTTGGTCTAAAACCAGCTTTTTTTCTATTAATAGTATCACGTATTGCCGGTGATGGTAAGGCAAACGCTTGAAACCCGGGGATAACAGCAAGAATCCCCGCCTTGCTATATACGACACCGCAAAACGGTTATCGGTACCGGTGCCATACAGGTACTCATTGTTGAAACCCCAAGGGTCGCACCGCAAGTGCTGCAGGTGCTTCGCCGGTACCGGTACCGGTACCAGTAGCCGGGGCTTGGCACACGGCGGACGTAAGAGACGTGATGACGTTAGTGCCAGTACCGGTAAGCGCGCTGGTCCCAGAGAAAAACGACATGGTCGTCGCCCGAGGCGCGGCAGCAGCAGCTACATGTGGGGTCGAAGCCGCAGACTGGTTCGGCCCACTGTGAGGGGGCGCAGCAGTTACCCCCATGCTTGTGTCCATACCGGTGCGGGTTTATTGTGAATTGTGAATGATATCCATCCACCAGGTGGTGTGATAATTGTGGAATTTGACACTGTTTTCAGGCGTACACACGTAGGGGGTGTGGGGGTGTGTTATCTAACGTACCCCCGGTGATAAAGTGACGGTAAAAAAACGAAGAAAAAAATATATCACGCGGCGTGCTTATGATGGGGGGTGTGTTATCTAAGGGGGGTGTGCTTTCTTCCGTGTTATACGGTAGGCGCTCTCGACATTTAGTTGATGCCATTAGATTGAAAAAAAAACATAAATAATACGGAGACTCGAACCCTCGACCCCAACCTTGCAGGATAAAAAGCGAACGGAACCATCCAAGGAGAGGGAGGGGCAGCTGTAGCGCCTCTCACACCTCTGGCAACGCCTTTCGCCAAAAGGCTTCTATACATCACTATTGTAAAACGGAAAGAAAACGCCGGGTTTCTTCGAACTCCTCTCACCCACGACCGACGGGAATCGTTCCCCGAGCATTGCGATGAGGGCCTCCAGCGTGTCGTCTTCGAGATCCCCGACACTGACACGCCTCCTTAGCAGCTACGGATGCAAACGAAAATCAACCACAAAGAGCGGGCGTTCTGTCACAGGGTCACAGGGCTCCATGTGCCGGGGGGTCGGTGCGCGATGCCTCACGATAGAACAAAGGCGCGAATGGTGAACAAAACTTATGGAGAAAGAGGGCGCCGGGCNAACGGAACGGAACGGAACGGAACGGAACGGAACGGAACGGAACCGACGAACCGAACCGAAGCGAAGCGAACCGAAAAGAACAGAACATAACAGAACCGAACCGAACCGAACCGAACCGAACCGAACCGAACCGAACCGAACCGAACCGGACCGAACCGAACCGAACACACCCAAAACCGGCTCACACTTTCGACCTCCAACATGCCACAACGAACAATTCTACAGTCTGACTCTTAATATAAGGGTCATTTAGAATACCACAAAAAAGGCCCGAATGTACCTTGTATATACGACCAGACTGATAGGGTAACAGGTACCGCTCTGTTCGGAATTATAGGGACCGTTTAAGCAATAGAATGGACACCAAACGGTCCCTACATTTCGGCCCATATTGGTACATGTATATATCACCATCCCCTCAGCAACAGCCAGGACATGCCTGCGCCTCAAGCAAAACCTCCCGAGCGTGGCCCTTGGACAGTCGCTCGGCGTCGCTGGAGCCGCCGAAAACAACCGGATGGGCTGGCCGTGGTGGGCGCAGCACCTCACTGCACCGCAATGCACCAAACCGCACCGCACCGCGCCACTGCTGCACAGCAGTCCTGTGTCTTTTTTTTATTGCGATCGTGTCCTCCCTCCCTCTCGCTCATTCGCTGTCCTGTCCTCTAGCACAGCAGTCCTGTGTTTTTTTTTTTCTGCGATTGTCCTCCCTCCCCCTCGCTCATTCGCTGTCCTGTCCTCTAGCACAGCAGTCCTGTGTTTTTTTTTCTGCGATTGTCCTCCCTCCCTCCCGCTCATTCGCTGTCCTGTCCTCTATATATCGTTTTCTGTGTTCGTTCTCTCGCTCACTCGCTGTGCTCTGCTGTGCTGTGATGTCCTGTCCTGCCCCGCCCTGTGTCTTTTGCGATCGTCCGCCCGGTTGCTCTTCCACTCGCTCGCTCGGTTGCTTGCTCGGTCGGTCGGTCGCTCGCTCGGTCGCTTCGCTCCTTCATTTTTTTCGCCGCTTCGCTGCTGCTGCTGGTCTTGTTTTGTTTTTTCTCCCGTCAGTCCTGCTGTTGCGGTGACACCATCATCATCGTCACGTTCTCCCTCTGCGCCCTGACGCTCTCGAACTGCTCCGTTCTCAGGAAGCGGTTGAGGAGGTTGGCCTCCAGCATGTTCTTCACCTCCACGTACGCTTGCCCGAACACCAGCCTTTTGCAAAGTGAGCCGTCATCATCATCATCATCATCATCATCGTTATGGTTGTGTCGAGGGGGGTGGAAGAGGCAGGGAGGGAGGGAAGGAGGGGGGTTGAGAAAGAGTAGGGGG
>MEHQ01001248.1:229368-259734 GCA_008828725.1 Saccharina japonica | reverse complement strand
GTAGCGGCCGGCGCCGACGATGCGATCGCTCGGCGCCTCACGCTCTCGCGCGGGGCCTCGACGTCGGAATCTACGACGGGTACCTCCGCCATCTACACGCAAGCCCTCTCCGCGCTCTCAGTGTTTTGACCCAAACGCTTCGCCACAGGAATACGATTTTATCGGGCTGTATCTATATGTCGTATGACAATTCGACGAGAGTTGACGAGGGAAGAAAGTGCTGAAATATTCTCGCGATAAAAATGCAAGGCAAGAACCGTAGTGGGGGAGGAGGGAAAGAGGCCTACTTTGTGACCCCGGTTCTGAGTTACGATTATAATAGGGAGGGAGAAAGACGGAAGTGCGAAGATAATAGATGGGATGGACAAAAAAACAAAATGACGTCATGAACGAGAATAGATAGGCTGTCGCGGGGGAGGATAGTAAATAGGACCTACGGTTTACCTATATTTAGTAACAATATTTGGTTATATTTACTACCAGGTATGTATGTATGGTCCCCCGTAATCCCGTAATAGCTGTTGCTATCATACCACCCTTGGTTGATATTATACTACCCGGGTCAACAGAACGAGTGTATATTGAATTAAAAAAGAAATGAAAAAACACGCGAAAAACATCAGGAGGAGATGTGATGATAATCGACCTTGTTTCCCTCATACCCCACATTTGGCAAGCATGGATGGGGTGATCTTGTACATACATACCGGCAGCCAGTCGACCTATATAATCGTCCTGCACGTTATATAATCGTCGTGCTATGTATATATATATATCGGGTACCAAAAGGTATATATTTTCATATATACATATGTCTTGTTTTTTTTCGACCCCATTTATTATCTTCGGCCTTCTTTTCTCTCTCCTTCCTAATCCGGGGTCACAAAGTAGGCTCTTCTCCCTCCCCTCCCCCACTACGGCTCGTGCCTTGCATTTTTTATCGCGAGAAGACATCATCCCTTTCTTCCCTCGTCGACTCGCATCGAATTGCGCCAACCCACGCAACTATTAATAGACGCTCTCAGCAATTGGTTCCGTTTTTTATTTACTTTTGCAAATAAACTCAGAAGTACGACCCACGCGTGGGATTTGAACTCTCGATATCAACTCTAGCAGAATTCGAGGGTACCACTACTAGCCCACCGGGGCGACCGACCCATTGAAAAGTCACAAATAAATAAATGCCATTTCCTTTTTGTGCAAGTTTGTATCTACCTTATGTTAACCTCCTCGCGCGAGCCTGGCTTGATGAAGGTGTCGGTGATGTGGCAGAAGGCGTTGAACTGCCCAGGGGCAAAGTCGGCTCCGGTCGGGGTAGAAAAGTCGTTGTTTTGGTACCTGGCATTCGAGTCAAAAGTCGGCACAAAAGTGGAATTAAAACAAACAACAACAAAAGTGGAATCAGCGCCTGCATGCAGATGCAACATCGTTTGTGTGTTTGTGTGTGTCGTGCGTTGTGTGTCGACAGATGAAAACATTTTTTTTTATTTTTTATTTTTTTCCATCCCATTTATTATCTTCGCACTTCCGTCTCTCCCTCCCTAGCCGTAACTCAGATCCGGGGTCACAAAGTGGGCTCCTCTCCCTCCTCCCCCACTACGGTTCTTGCTTTCTTTTTTATCGCGCAGANGTGCTGCTTGTTTTCGCAATAATGTCGTCGTGTGGAGCTTGCTCGCCTTGAAAGCCGCGGCGGTACAGATGCGGTACAGATGCGTCAGAGCCTCAACTACAGCAGTACACTATTAATAAGAATAGCGTCCTCTCTCCGTGTCTGGTACTGGTATCATATCATTCATAGCATATCATATCACATCACATCACATCACATCATATCATATCATATCATAGCATATCATATCATATAATATCATATAATATAATACAATATAATTTAATATAATATAATATAATATCATATCATATCACATCACATAACATCATATCATATCCCACCTCTTCTCCTCCTCGCCCTCTAGGTCGAACCACGTCTTCCCCCTGACGGTCCAGCTGACTATTCGCTTCTTGTCCGAGTCGCTGAAAAGTTGGGTCCGTGAGGCAGCGAAAGGCACAAACAAACAGGCACCACAAAAACGTAGCAGAGGGAGATAGGTCAGGGGCAGATCAGAGACAGATCAGACACAGATCAGACACAGATAGATCGCAACGAAGATAACGGGTTTTGCCGGCGGCGACATAGCACAGTAACAGCAGCAGCAGAAAAGAGTGTGATACTTCCGTCGCGCATGTATTAATAGTAATTATACGGGCTGTATCTCCCGCCTCTGACCGCTTCTCCGCGCGGTTTCTTCGCTGAGGCGTGCCCCCGCCTCGACAGTAGCGGCCGGCGCCGACGATGCGATCGCTCGGCGCCTCACGCTCTCGCGCGGGGCCTCGACGTCGGAATCTACGACGGGTACCTCCGCCATCTACACGCAAGCCCTCTCCGCGCTCTCAGTGTTTTGACCCAAACGCTTCGCCACAGGAATACGATTTTATCGGGCTGTATCTATATATGTCGTATGACAATTCGACGAGAGTTGACGAGGGAAGAAAGTGCTGAAATATTCTCGCGATAAAAATGCAAGGCAAGAACCGTAGTGGGGGGAGAGGGAGAGGGGCCTACTTTGTGACCCCGGGTCTGAGTTACGATTATAATAGGGAGGGAGAAAGACGGAAGTGCGAAGATAATAGATGGGATGGACAAAAAAAAAAATGACGTCATGAACGAGAATAGATAGGCTGTCGCGGGGGAGGATAGTAAATAGGACCTACGGTTTACCTATATTAGTAACAATATTTGGTTATATTTACTACCAGGTATGTATGTATGGTCCCCCGTAATCCCGTAATGGTTGCTATCATACCACCCTGGGTGATATGATACTACCCGGGTCAACAGAACGAGTGTATATTGAATTAAAAAAGAAATGAAAAAAAAAAACACGTGAAAAACATCAGGAGGAGCTGTGATGATAATCGACCTTGTTTCCCTCATACCTCACATTTGCAAGCATGGATGGGGTGGTTTTATACATACATACCGGCAACTAGTCGGCCTATATAATCGTCCTGCATGTTATATAATCGTCGTGCTATATATATATATATCGGGTACCAAAAGGTATATTTTTTCATATATACGTATGTCTTGTTTTTTTTCACCCACATTTATTATCTTCGCCCTTCTTTTCTCTCTCCTTCATTGTAGTCGTAACTCAGATCCGGGGTCACAAAGTAGGCTCTTCTCCCTCCCCTCCCCCACTACGGCTCGTGCCTTGCATTTTTTATCGCGAGAAGACATCATCCCTTTCTTCCCTCGTCGACTCGCATCGAATTGTGCCAACCCACGCTACTACTAATAGGCGCTCTCAGCAATTGGTTCCGTTTTTTATTTACTTTTGCAAATAAACTCAGAAGTACGACCCACGCGTGGGATTCGAACTCACGATATCAACTCTAGCAGAATTCGAGGGTACCACTACTAGCCCACCGGGGCGACCGACCCATTGAAAAGTCACAAACCAAAAAATGCCATTTCTTTTTTTTTAAGTATGTATGTACCTTATGTTAACCTCCTCGCGCGAGCCTGGCTTGATGAAGGTGTCGGTGATGTGGCAGAAGGCGTTGAACTGCCCAGGGGCAAAGTCGGCTCCGGTCGGGGTAGAAAAGTCGTTGTTCTGGTACCTGGAATTCGAGTCAAAAGTCGGCACAAAAGTGGAATTAAAACAAACAACAACAAAAGTGGAATCAGTGCCTGCATGCAGATGCAACATCGTGTGTGTGTGCCGTGCGTTGTGTGTCGACAGATGAAAACAATATATATATATATATGCCGTATGTATGATACAAGGTTCCCCTTCCTGCGGGATTGTGGTGGACTTGAAATCCCGGGGGGGGGGGTCTCGCAAGCTGAAAAGGGGAGAACACAGCAGGCGTTCTTTCCTCGTATAGATACCAGCATACCAGCTACTCGTACGTATCATAGCCACCGGGGCAAGAACGAGGGGACTTATAAAACATCACCTGAAAGCTAAAGAAAAAAAATGAATGATAGCCACCGGGCAAGTAACACCGACCAGCGCAAACCAGTTTTATCGTTAGTTCTATACCAGGTGTATACCTTACATATATACATCTTGAAGAAGAAAATGTACATACTTGGTATGTACACTGCTGTAACGGCGTGGCAGATAAATCTCTGGGATCGTAGTTTTGTCATAGCGGTAGTTTAGTTCGCATCCATAATAATACATTAAGGTCATGGGGGGATAGCAATCGGAACACACGATGGACCCCATAAAGAGCAAGTATACCTACATATATATACCAGGTACAGTAGGTAGCTTCCTATGTTATGTTTACACACGATATTTGACACACGAAACGATAATTGACACACACGACACGATGTTCGACACACCATATTTGATATTTGACACACCATATTTGGCTCTGGTTGCTCTTTTTGTATCATCACTTTTATCTTTCCAGCTCAACTCGTATTC
Source organism: Saccharina japonica (assembly GCA_008828725.1). Taxonomy (NCBI): domain Eukaryota; class Phaeophyceae; order Laminariales; family Laminariaceae; genus Saccharina; species Saccharina japonica. The sequence goes on along the minus strand of MEHQ01001248.1, from coordinate 255,229 downwards.
ATACTCGTAGGAGCCTTTGCCCTCAGCGACCTTCTGGAATAAGCCGTGGTCACAGGGTTCAGCATTCACTGCTCCTCGATTTTGTCACACGATATTTGACACACAGCACATGACACGCAATATTTTGACACACCATATTACGTATATACCAGGTACTATTTTTTTTCATCGTCAACTCTAGCTTTCCAGTTCAACTCGTATTAACGTCACAGGAGGTTTGCCCCTCAGATATCATGTGGACAACAAGCCGTGGTCACAGCTGTCGTCCCTTCTCCCCCCCCCCCCCCCCGGTACGGGGCTTAATTCCTACTTTTATCGCGCATATCGCGCATAATAGACAGGGTTCAAGTTCCCCACTGCTCGTCGATTTTATCGAACGTTGTCAACTGAAGCTCACGCGCTTCCCGCTATATACGTACTCGTAATCAATTTTCATGCAAGAAAGAGTCCCTATGTATGAGCATGTGCATTCGTCGACAATATTTTTATCGCGCATAACGCGCATAGACAGGGTCCAAGTTCCCCACTGCTTGGACTGAAGAACACGCGCTTTCCGCTATATACGTACTCGTAATCAATTTCCATGCAAGAACAAGTCCCTATGTATGATATGAGTATGTGCACTCGTTGAGAATTGAGCGCACGAAACTGATTTCAGTAGGCATGAGGACTCGTGCCTACAAAGCCACCGGGGACGCCGAATGTCCCCCCGTGATACGAATAATATGTTACTGATGGAATAGTCGGTAAAAAACGCAATTAATGGCACAAAACAAATAAGTTAGTTGAGTTGGGGCGGGGGGGGGCGCATGCATCTAGGAATGCGCGTTTTTCCTTCGAAAATATCAATAGCATTTCTACTTTTTTTTGTAAGTACTAACAACTCACACTGCAACTGGGGCTTCGTACAATACATAGTATAACAGACGCTTCGCTGTGTGCAATCGGTCGAAGTCACTCACAGCAGCTGACGTATTTGAAACAAATTATTGTTACAAGTAAAGAGGTGGGGGTTTTCTTCGCTCTCTCTGTCTGTCTGTCTCTCTCTCTCTCTCTTTCTTTCTCTCTCTCCCTCTCTCTCTGTGTCTGTCTCTCTCTCTGTCTCTCTCTCTCTGTCTCTCTCCCTCTCTCTCTCTCTCTCTCTCTCTTTTTCTCTCTCTCTCTCTTTCTCTCTCTCTCTCTCTCTCTTTCTCTCGTGCGAACGGGCGCCTCTTCACGGGTTATTGCTAGTATTGCTATTAATAGCATTGCCACTAGTTCCTCTGGGGCCCGATTTAAGAGAAAAGTGGCCAAAAAAACAGTAGTGTCAACTTCGTAACGTTTTTACTGCTTAAAAGGAGATTAGTTCCTCTGGGGCCCGATTTAAGAGAAAAGTGGCCAAAAAAACAGTAGTGTCAACTTCGTAACGTTTTTACTGCTTAAAAGGAGGTCCTATTAACTATTAACTATTAGGAGAAGAAGCGCGGGCAGGAGGATCATGTTTCGCCCGTACCGTACGATACGACTCCTTGCATTGCAACCATTGCAAACTCGGAAACCACCCATTGTATTCATATCATCCCCCAATCACGCAGTGGCCGTATGTAGACACTTTTTGTCGTCAATTTTTTCCGTCTCAACTCCCAAGAGGGACTCTTCTGTCAACTCTACGAATGAGAAATCGAACAAAAACAGCCAAAACATGTAACCTCTATTTACGTGCGACACATTCAAAGCAACTGGAGAACACAACCATCCTCTACCCCCGACGTACGTACGCACGTAACCGTGCCATATATATTAATAGTATAGTAATCATAACTCATATCTTACGGTGGGACCAAAAGCCATGCATTATGTTACCCCTACAACCTATAATTGCACACCCTATATTTGGATCTGATAACTACCGTATACTGCAATCAAGGTAACATGCACCCGTATACTGTAATCAAGATAACACATCCGTATACTGGAATCATGATAACACACACCCGTATACTACAATCAAGATAGTCAAGATAACACATCCGTATACTGTAGTCAAGATAACACACACCCGTATACTGCAATCAAGAAAGTCAAGATAACACACCCGTAACTGCTGTAATCAATATAATAAAGGTGACACACACCCTGGGACGACTATTAACACGACAGCAATCAAGATGGCACACAGAGCCGATTTTCTCTATACGATGCTCAGAGGGCAAACAAAACAACCAAAATATTGTTACTACTACTGCTGTATACGCAGTGTCTTTGGAAATATCTCGTCGAGGCACTTTTCCATAGACGCGTCGCTCGAGTTATGTATGCACTCTTCCCATTGTTACGAGGGGGGTGTGTTATCTCATCACCCGGGTGTGATATTTTATCACCCGGGTGTGATATTTCATCACCCGGGTGTGATATTTTATCACCCGGGTGTGATATATGATTACCTCATAGCCCCCGGGGCAAGAACGAGAGGACTTATAAAACATCACCTGAAAGCTAAAGAAAAAAAATGAATGATAGCCACCGGGCAAGTAACACCGACCAGCGCAAACCAGTTTTATCGTTAGTTCTATACCAGGTGTATACCTTACATACATATTGAAGAAGAAAATGTATATACTTCGTATGTACACTGCTGTAACGGCGTGGCAGATAAATCTCTGGGAACGTAGTTTTGTCATAGCGTAGTCTTGTTCGCATCCATATTAATACATTAAGGTTGTGGGGGGATAGCAATCAGAACACACGATGAACCCCATAAAGAGCAAGTATACGTACATATATATGCCAGGTACGTAGGTAGCTTCCTATGTTATGTTTACACACGATATTTGACACACGAAACGATAGTTGACACACGACACGATGTTCGACACACCATATTCGACACACCATATTTGGCTCTGGTTACTCTTTTTGTATTACCACTTTATCTTTCCAGCTCAACTCGTATTCATAGGAGCCTTTGCCCTCAGCGACCTTCTGGAATAAGCCGTGGTCACAGGGTTCAGCATTCACTGCTCCTCGATTTTGACACACGATATTTGACACAGCATATGACACGCAATATTTTTACACACCGTATTACGTACCAGATACTATTTTTTTTCATCGTCAACTCTATTAATAGCTTTCCAGTTCAACTCATATTAACGTCACAGGAGGTTTGCCCCTCAGATATCATGTGGACAACAAGCCGTGGTCACAGCTGTCGTCCCTTCTCCCCCCCCCCCGGTACGGGACTTAATTCCTATTTTTATCGCGCATAACGCGCATAGACAAGGTCCAAGTTCCCCACTGCTTGGACTGAAGAACACGCGCTTTCTGCTATATACGTACCAGGTACTCGTAATCAATTTCCATGCAAGAAAAAGTCCCTATGTATGAGTATGTGCATTCGTCGACAATTGAGCCCACGAAATTTATTTCAGTAGGCATGAGGACTCGTGCCTACAAAGCCACCGGGGACGCCGAATGTCCCCCCGTGATACGAATAATATGTTACTGATGGAATAGTCGGTAAAAAACGCAATTATACAAAAAAAATAAGTTAGTTGAGTTGGGGCGGGGGGGGGCGCATGCATCTGTATAGGAATGCGCGTTTTTCCTTCGAAAATATCAATAGCATTTCTACTTTTTTTTGTAAGTACTAACAACTCGCACTACAACTGGGGCTTCGTACAATACATAGTATATAACAGACGCTACGCTGTGTGCAATCGGTCGAAGTCGCTCACAGCAGCTGACGTATTTGAAACAAATTATTCTTACAAGTATATAGAGGTGGAAGTTTCCTATTCTCTCTCTCTCTCTCTCTCTGTCCGTCTCTTTCTCTGTCCGTCTCTCTCTCTCTACCCGTCTCTCTCTCTCTCTCTCTCTCTCTCTTTCTCTCGTGCGGACGGGCGCCTTCACGGGGTATTGCTATCATTGCTATCATTGCTATCATTGCTATATATCATTGCTAGCATTGCTAGCATTGCTATTAGTTTCCTTGGGGGCCCGATTTAAGAGAAAGTGACCAAAAAAACAGTACGTAGTGTCAAACTTCGTCACTTTTTTTTTGTGTTTTCGACCGTCGTCTACAAGCAGTGCAAGGAAGTCCTATTAACTATTAATAGAAGAAGCACGGGCAGGAGGATAAGGTTGCACCCATGCCGTACGCACGACTCCTTGCATTGCAACCATTGTTGTGATTCGGGCACCAATTAGTAATATGTCCCTCGATCACGTAGTATATAAGCTTTAAATCGTCACGTTTTTATCGTCACTTTTGTATCGTGAATGTTTCCGACTCAACTCCCAAGAGGGATACAACTGGGCATATACGCCGAGTTAAGGGCGCCCAAGATAACACCATGAATGCGCATTTATTCGTGAACTTAAGAACGGTCAAATCGGCATGCCCCGCCTATACTAAAAGCTATATATTGCCCACTACAGATAAGAGCAATGTGTAGTTAATATCGCTTGTTTTGGCTTAAGATTGTCACGGGGCGCTTTTAAATCGCGGTATGTACCCACTGTAATATATAGCAGTGGCTTCTATGATATTGCTAGTATATATATACCAGGTCTACTATCATATAATAATAGTATTGATAGCTGTTGTGGCATCCACGAAAAGTTTTGTTGACTCTTATGTCAACTCTACGAATAAGAAATCGAACAAAAACAGCCAAAGAATGTAACCTCTATTTACGTGCGACACATTCAAAGCAACTGGCGAACACAACCATCCTCTACCCCCTACGCACGTACGCACGTAACCGTGCCATATATATTAATAGTATAGTATAGTAGTCATAACTCATAACTTACGGTGGGACCAAAAGCCATGCATTATGTTACCCCTATGACCTATAATTGCACACCCTATATTTGGATCTGATAACTACCGTATACTGCAATCAAGATAACATGCACCCGTATACTGTAACCAAGATAACACAACCGTACAATGTGATCAAGATAGCACACACCCGTATACTGCGTAGCAGGGTTATAATTAGGCGGTGAAGTGTTGCGCATTTGCACCATTTTTCTGATAAATCGGCGCAGCGCACCACGAAAGGGAGTAGATGTGCGGCTTTCCGCACATCCGTTTTCGGTCCCCGCACCTTTTTGGGCCGCAGGCCGCACCTTTTTTTTTGGGGTCTGTTTTCGCCGTAGGCGAAAAAAAATTGGGTCTGTTTTCGGCGAAGGCAAAAACAAAATTGCGGCCTTTTTTGTGATTTTTTCGACAATTTCATGCTGAATTTCTCTGTGGATTTCGTTTTTAGGGAACCAAGTTCAAACTTATGACGTTTTTATGTGTCCGACGATCAGATAAGGCTTCAAAGGCTCGCAAATATAGAGGAAGAGGTGGTTTGAAAATATTGTTACTACTACTGCTGTATACGCAGTGTCTTTGGTGATAATTTGTCGAGGCACTTTCCCATAGACGCGTCGCTCGAGTTATGTATGCACTCTTCAGTAGTGGACAAACACTGTTAGTGGATCTTCCTACAGTAAGGTAGCTAATTAGGCACTCTGATTGGCCAAGCAAGCACTGACCACTGGCATAGGGTTCGGGTTAGGGTTAGGGTTAGGGTTCGATCTGAGGGTCAACATACTACTACCCAGACAAAACCCCCATTTTAAATATCCACTATCACCCTTTGTCCACCCCTCGCACTCTTCCCACTGTTACGAGGGGGGTGTGTTATCTCATCACCCGGGTGTGATATTTTATCACCCGGGTGTGATATTTCATCACCCGGGTGTGATATTTCATCACCCGGGTGTGATATATGATTACCTACAGGTGTGATACGGTATACCACTCAGGCCCAGAATGTAAGAAATACTTGCATTTAATATTAATGAACAAAGGGTTATTATATTTTCGGACAGAGCGTTATGTAGCTCGAGGCCGAAGGGGGACGGCGGAGGCGGCGGCAGGGGCTGAGAGAGTCAGATGCTCCCCCGGTAACACGTACTGGTATCCAGAGTAGCTACAGAAGTAGTGCTAAAAAGGATGCCGGTGCAAGAAACGCAGGCCCAAGTCAACCATTAAACTGCCTCCGGTAACAGCGTATTCCCTTTTGTGTCGCATACAAGTATGACATTACCTCGTAGTGTGCCTTAACCACCGTATCGAACGTGTTGGTAAAAGCTCAAACTGCCGAGAAAACAAACAATGTATATCCTCCCTATCCCATGTATTATTACACACCACGTTTAGTTCCGATTACGATTAAAATACCTCGTACGATCATATTCATAGATACTCTCCCCCGCAATTGTTTCAAGAGCTGTTTGTCCCCCAAACCAAACCAGCCGTTCCCTCACTTTGCTGCACGGAGCTCGGCTGAACCAATCACGGCTGAACCAAATCACAGATGCATATGATACGACGTATAATATATATATGTATATACGTAACTGTCGAAAAAAACGCCTCGGCCCTTCCTCAACGACCAATCGAGCTGTCGTTGCGTTGGCATTGAACACAACGGTTGCACTGCTCCGCGCGCCACTTCGAGACCCCAGGGCGGTAGCCGTAGGGGCGGTGGCCGTGGGAGGGGGGGGGGTCGGCTTGGAGTAGCCTGCAATAGACTGCACTAGGAATGTGCTCTGGCTGGACAGACAGACGCTATCATACCTGAGCGCTTCGCCATGTATACTTACTACTACTGCTGTACAATATAATGCGTGTTTATTTCCTCTTCTCGCCGATGGAGTCTTGACAAAATATTTCTTTGTTTGTTTGTTTGGGTGGCCTTCAGTAGGAGTAAGGCTGCGCGTTTTATCGCACAGTCAGGTCTACTCCATATATAACCCATCGGGCGCTTGCCGCTCGACGGGCTACAGGAATATACATATATAGTGCTTGTTCTCTGGTCACAGCTTAGCAACCTGCGAAAGTGCTCGTTCTCGTCAGAGCTTATTTTCACTCTGTCCAGAAAATAGGAGGCGTGTTGCGATAGGGTTCGAAGCACTTTTTTGCCCTCTGAGTCAAATACTTAATAATACTATACCTGGTACACCCCTTGGTAGTACGTACAGTCAGTCGATTTTGTGCGCCCTAAGCTTTACCTACGCATTATTATTATACCTCTACTTTTTGCGGGGCAGTGCACGAAGCCGCCCCAGGCGGACGTCAGCCAGCCGCGGCAAAAAACCCCTTGCGTGACTATTACGGGACACCATAGTAAATACTAGTAAATAGGACCTGCGGTGTGCACACAAATAACTATATATTTACCTATTTTTACTGACAATATTTGTTCCTATTTCCTATGGTGTCCCGTGATACTGTAAAAGGGCAATGATGGGCGCCTTATCACCTGATAAACTTGCACTATGTGCCGAAGCATAAGTGTAAAAGTGTCAGATTCCTCCAGCTAACCTACTTAGCACCACGGGGATGTATTGGGATACGGACGTTGAGACCCGTGGGTAGGTACGTTGATGATGCAGTCACTTCGCGCGCACGTGCAAACTGAGTGTCTTATTCCTAGTAGTAGATGCGGAGAAACGCATAATGCGGCGAGACTCGAATGTGTGTGTGTTTTCGGTGATGCACTGCTGCGTTGGCTGGACAGACAGACGCTATCATACCTGAGCGCTTCGCCATGTATACTTACTACTGCTGCTGTACAATATAATGCGTGTTTATTTCCTCTTCTCGCCGATGGAGTCTTGACAAAATATTTCTTTGTTTGTTTGTTTGGGTGGCCTTCGGTAGGAGTAAGGCTGCGCGTTTTATCGCACAGTCAGGTCTACTCCATATATAACCCATCGGGCGCTTGCCGCTCGACGGGCTACAGGAATATACATATATAGTGCTTGTTCTCTGGTCACAGCTTAGCAGCCTGCGAAAGTGCTCGTTCTCGTCAGAGCTTATTTTCACTCTGTCCAGAAAATAGGAGGCGTGTTGCGATAGGGTTTGAAGCACTTTTTTTCCCTCTGAGTCAAATACTTAATAATACTATACCTGGTACACCCCTTGGCAGTACGTACAGTCAGGTCGATTTTGTGCGCCCTAAGCTTTACCTACGCATTATTATTATACCTCTACTTTTCGCGGGGCAGTGCACGAAGCCGCCCCAGGCGGACGTCAGCCAGCCGCGGCAAAGACCCCCTTGCGTGTCTATTACGGGAGACCATAGTAAATACTAGTAAATAGGACCTGCGGTGTACACAGAAAAAAACATATATTTACCTATTTGTACTGACAATGTTTCACACCCCGGACAGACCAGCTCACCGTAGCTCGGGCTAGCTCTTTAAAGAGCTAGCTCACCGGTGAGCTACGTGAGCTACATGAGCTACACATGTTTTCCTTCGCTTGAGCTGTAGGCGATAGCTCATCTGCACATGCTTTCAAAGGTTGAGCTATAACAGGTAGCTCATCTGCACACATTATGTCCGGAGTGAGCGATATGATCTGCCTGAGCTAGCTCATTTGGCCCAAAATGAGCTATAGGAGCTACATGAGCTACGCATGTTTTCAAAACTTGAGCTATAATCGGTAGCTTCATCTGCACATGTTTCGAAGGCTTGAGCTATAATCGGTAGCTCATCTGCGCATGTTTTCAAAGCTTGAGCTGTGATAGGTAGCTCATCTGCACATGTTTTGGGGGCTTGAGCTATAGGCGGTAGCTCATCTGCACTTGTTTTGGAGGCTTGAGCTATAGGCGGTAGCTCATCTGCACATGTTTTCAAGGCTTGAGCTATAGGAGACAGATGACCAAGCTCACGAGATGTCACTATATATATCAAATCTGGATCAAAGCTCGCGTGCGCGCGGACTTCCAAAACCGAGACCTTTTAGAATATACAATATTTGGTCCTATTTACTATGGTGTCCCGTATTACTGTAACAGGGCAATGATGGGCGCCTTATCACCTGATAAACTTGCACTATGTGCCGAAGCATAAGTGTAAGTGTCAGATTCCTCCAGCTAACCTACTTAGCACCACGGGGATGTATTGGGATACGGACGTTGAGATCCGTAGGTAGGTACGTTGATGATGCAGTCACTTCGCGCGCACGAGCAAACTGAGTGTCTTATTCCTAGTAGTAGATGCGGAGAAACGCATAATGCGGCGAGACTCGAATGTGTGTGTGTTTTCGGTGATGCACTGCTGCATACCAGGTATTCGGCGAGCATACATGAGAGACATGGAGCTCATCGTCCATAGTTATTTCTATATAGAATATATGCGAGTATATATGTGCCCCTGGCATGCAGCTCACAACGCGCCAAGCCCCAGCATCACATAGTATCTGAAACAAGCGCCAAAACAACACCCATCCATTCACGCGTCGCGCGTTTATAAAAGAACAACACGCACTTCCCCCCCCCCGCCCCTGCAGCCCCTCTGTCTCACCTCGAAACCTCGCTGAGAAACCACACCGACTCGTGCAGAGCGCCTCCTCAGTAGTGCTCGAACGCAACCGCAAGCAAAGGCGGTCCGCGCCAGCACGCTCGAAGTCCCACACATCCCCCTCCCGCCCGGCCCCTGCTGTGCCACCCCCCCCCCACGCGCCGCCGCCTTCGGCCCGCCCCACCCCCACCCCACCCCCCACCCCCGCAGCAGCGGACCGCCGCCAGCGACTGCTCGCAGTGCCTGACCATAGGCAACGGCTGCTCCAGCACATTGCAGTAGTTGTTGTCGAGATGCGTTCCTTTCGTCCTCGTCCCCTCCGTCGCATCGGACGCTCGGCGTGCGCCGCGCCCTGCCCTCTTCCACCCTCGCCGCCGCCCTCCCCTCGTCCTCGCTGTCGGCCTCCGCCCCCGAAGACCGCCCCGAAGAAACGCTCCTCATCGTGCTGTTACTGTTGGCCGGTTGGTCGGTCGGTTGGTTGATCGGTCGGTCGGTCGGTCGGTCGTTTGGTCGGTCGGTCGGGTTGGTCGGTCAGTTTGGTTGGTCGGTCAGTTGGTTTGTTTGGTTGGTTGGTTTGTTGGTCGGTCGGTTAGTTTAGTTGATTGGTTGGTCGGTTGGTCGGTTGGGTCGGTCGGTCGTTTATTATGGTTGGTTTGTTGGTTTGTTCGGTTTGTTGATTTGTTTGTTTGGTTTGTTGGTTTGTTGGTCGGTCGGTTGGTTTAATTGGTCGGTCGGTAGGTTGGGTCGGTCGGTCGGTTAGTTTCGTTGGTTGGTTGGTCGGTCGGTTAGTTTGTTTGTTTCTTCGGTTGGTTGATTGGTTGGTTGGTCGGTTGGTCGGTCCGTCGGTCGGTCGGTCGGTTGATTGGTTGGTTTCTCAGTTGGCTTGGTTTGTTATTGATAGTTGGTGTGGTTTAGTTGGTTGGTTGTTTGGTTGGTCGGTGGGTTGGCTGGTTGCTCAGTCGGTCGATTCAATGAACAAACCAAGAAAACAAGGCGCAATCCTTGGCACTGCTACGTACAGTAGTTAATTCAGCAGCATTTACGACACCCGCTGCCCCCATCAAACAGGGCTATTAATAGACCAAGTTGCGTGACCACTCTATATACATGCGATATGGCAGTATTAGCAGCAGCAGCATCAGCGGCATCAGCGGTGTCAGCAACAGGGAGGGTGCCCGACATTTTTTTTGTTGTCTCGGTCCCTCGGGCGAGATGCCTCACCCTTCTCTCCGACTAAGCAGCACCCTGTCCGCGTAGTTCCGCTTGGACGCCGCTAAAGGGTCGAACGCCAGTCGACGCAGAGGATCAACCACACTGTAGGTCAGTTTCGGGGCGGGGGGGGTTCGGGGGGGGCGAGGAGGGGTGGGGCCGGGGGTATTCACCTGGGCTCGTACGTTTCATTTGTCCATTTGACCATCAAGGCAAAACCATGAACCCCTCCAAAAAAGAGTTAACCAATCGAATCGAATCGAAAACAGAAACTGTACGCGAGCGTTGGCGAGACCAGAAGACAGAAAGACCACCAATCGTCGCACGACACGCAAAAGCTTGCAGACCGTCTGCCGCCCCCCAGCCCAGCCATACCATTGCCCCCATCAATCAACAAAATCAGCCTAAACGCAAGCACGCCCTTCTCAAACCATCGATACAAAAAACAAAATACACATGGCAAACAAAATACGAGATGCCTGTCGAAACAATTGAACCCCAAAACAATACCAAAGATGGATGTTATACTTACGTATCGGGCAAGCAGATATATGTCAAATAAAACACAAAACAATACAAAACAATACAAAACAAAAATTAAAAAGATGGATGTTATGCATATCATAAGTATCGGCAACAAAATGTTGCCATATACGGTATACCCGCACCTGAAACCGAAGACAGAGGCGGAGAAGAACAACATCAGGTTGTTTCCGATCCATCGGTACTTGGCGCCGCTGGCGTACTCCTGCACCAACTTCTGCCCGGCTGGGATGGGGAGGGCAGAGCCAGAGAGCCAAGAGAGGCAGGGGGGCGGGGGGGGGGGGGGGGGGGGGGCGACTCATTTGTTGCTTGCCTTAGTCATTTGACCATTGACCACGCATCCCTTTCGAGACGGAGGGATACCGGGTAGGGGGGGCGGGGGGGCGTACTCATTTGTTGCTTGCCTTAGTCATTTGACCATTGACCACGCATCCCTTTCGAGGCAGAGGGGAGGGGGTGGTGGGTGGAGTCGGGGTGTAGGGGGGGGTAGGCGGCAGCGGGGGGCTGGGAAGGCACCGCCGGGGCATGGCAACAATAATTCCTCCACTACCACCAATAGAAAAAATCAAAAGCACGGAAATATTACCATTTTTTTATGTTGTTACGGGACACGCATAGTAAAATAGGACGCGAACATAGTGGGTAAAAATAGGTAATACTAAGGTTTTTTGTGTCTACCGTAGGTCCTATTTACTATGACCCCCCGCACTATTAATAGCAGTAATCAACACCCCCGATGGCCCCCAAAAAACACAGGTCCCCCCCATATGCTTGCAAACCACATGGATTTCTGATTGCTAGGTTCTCCCGTAATATTCATGGCTGCAAACGCGATGTGGTGTAGGAGTAGGTAGCAGTCCGTTTGTTCACCCGAGATGTCCGGAGCAAAGGGTAGGAGAAGCCAGATACGGTTAAGGATGCCGAAGGAAGTCAGTGGTACTAACAACGCTTGTTGTATATATGTGTATGTAGGTAAGTCACTGTTTGCTATATAATACGTGAACAACAAATACACTTTTATTTGAAGCTTAAGCTTACCAGCAAGGAACATGAGGGCGATAGTGACGATGACCAGCTCCGTGCTGATGTTGAACAGGTCGTCCACTTTTCTGCAAAGGGCGGCAAAAAAAGTTCAAAAACGAAAAAAATAAATAAATAAATAAAAATAAAAAGGCAAAACCGAGAATCAAAACGATGAAAGATAAAATGGACGAAAAAAGGGAGAATTAAATAATAGTTTGTTAACCCTTTTTTAGTACTACGCTGTGCAGAACCCATATACTTGACACTAATTCCAAGTAAATTTTATCCAAGATGGGAGTGCAGCTCTAAAAGGGGCATTCAACTAAAACAAAACCTGTCGAAGCGGAGAGGTCTATATAGGGGGAGAGGAGAAAACGGGGATGGGGGGGGGGGGGGGTGGACGTTACGGCCACTTATTGTGCTACTCACGTATTCTGTACTACCTGTATTATGTACTGGTACTAACATTCGTTGGCCGCGTAGTCTCGGATGCACGGAATTCGACAAAATCGGTATACCGTGCGCGAAAAAATGGTGCGGTATTTGGTAACCGGTTATCTGTAATCCGTAACCGGTAATCGGCAGTAGGCTATCGCTAACATGTTATCGGTGATCGCCCGCTGGTCACTGACAATCGGAGATCCGCAATCGGTAACGGCTACGAGTACGGACTGCACCGGAATTCAGGCAAACGACACCCAGAATCCGGGCCAAGCTCTTCCCCTGTTCATCGTATCTCACCGACGGAGTGCCTCAAAACTGTGCGTACCAGGTAGCGATTGTTTTCGGAAAAAATCTTGAAAAATCCATCTTCTATCTATTATGATACTTACGCGTATTGTATTATCGAGCGTTAAAAAATCGACCAGCGAGTCCCACCACTACTACTACTGCGGTCTCTCTCTCTCTCTCTTTTACTCACCTGATGAAAGGATACAGGGCCGCTAGGATGCAGGCGAAGACGATCGTCATCGTTATCAAGATGTCGCCCTGCTTCGGGATAATCTCCCTATTTCACAAATGTACGGGGGCGCAAGCAGGTCGAGAGCAGACAAGGCGCGACAAGCGTGTGGCAGGCGCGACACAAAAAAAAAATCGAGGCAGGAAAGAGAGAGACGAGACATCGGGGCGACAGTGGAATGTGGAGTGGAGTGGAGTGGAGTGGAGGAGGAGTTGTTGGATGATCTGTGAATGGATCCATCATGATCCTAATCTCCCGTTATGAATAGTATACAAATCCAATTATTGTTCCCAAGTCTGTTGGTTCCGGGTACATGGTATCGAGTTTCCCGAGGATGCAAGGGGTTTCGATTTATATGAGTAGGCGTGTTGGTTCCGGGGACATGGTATCCACAAGTCTACTATAAAAACATATCAGGTCGGCTGTACTCTCCTCTTAACACGGGGGTGGAGTTTTTGAGTTTTTTAACAGAAGCCTGGGCTATAAGCGGGGTGGGACGTGGGACGACGATGGTTACAAGCTCACCATATTTGTAAGTTGTACTCGTGGTAGATGGGGATGGACAGCATGGCCAGGCTCACCACCAAAAGCACGGCTATGTAGTTCCGTTCCTATCGTAGGGACAAGAGAGAGAGAGAGAGAGAGAGAGAGAGAGAGAGACGGCACAACCAGCGAGCAACAAGAAAAAGCACGATAGTTTCTCGTTAGCATTCATTGCAATCATGGTCCACCGCCGAGCGTGGTAAGCTCTTTCGAAGCGAGCCCGCCGAGTAGACAGGTGCCGCATACCTTTTCTCGTAAAAAAATCGAGGGTGCCTGTTTTATGTATGGCCGGTGTGATCATGTCGGGTGTGCTGCATCTGTTACATGCTGCTTACTGCTGTACTACTGCTGCTGCTCTACTACTGCTACTACTACTATTTAATATTAATATTACGCTACTGCTACTGCTACTACTTCTACGAGTTACTGCTATTAATGCTACTGCTATCGCTGCCAAATACCAATGCTGCCACTGTTAATGCTACTGCTCCTTCCGCCAAAGTTGTCAATCAAGCCCAACACACTATAACTTTACATTTATGAATTGCATCACCCATCGAACAATAAAAATGTCATTAACCTTTTTAGGACTGCAGTCCTATTTTGGGGACAAACCACTCAAATTCTAAGTAATGTGTCCCCAAAACGGGACTCCAGTCCTATAAGGGTTAACCTTACCGCGCGTTTCCTGAGGAACATCTATCTTGCACTCTACAGGTCCCACGCACACAAAAACACCTCATAATCGGCAAATACGTAATATTACCACAAGTACAGGGTGTTCGCGCAGAAGTAATTCGACGATGAAATGAGCTTATCTATCCTCCCGTTACCGACGACTAACCAAAAAGCCTAACTAAACAAATAGGCACAAACATATATGATGATGTCGTCAGGCAGAGGCAAAAAACAACTACTCGTAACTCACAGGAATGAGCCACGGCAACGCCCTCTTGGCGCGAGGGTGGAAAACCACGGCCAGCCTTAAGGCGCGACAGATGTAGCTCCCGAAAAGAGCGGGCGAAATGAAGAACAGCAGCAGAGAAGACCAGAACCACCGCAGTCCGTTGCCCCAGAGGACCTCGACCGAGCCGTTGATGGCCACCATCATCGTCAGGAGGACGCAGCCGCCTTCGATCATCACCAGGCGGGCCGACCTGTCGCCGTTTTTTTTTAATAAAATTGAAGAATACGTCGTTTTGAAAAAAAATATGTTTGGTTTGTTTTGGTTTGATGTGTCTGGTTTGACTTGTGGTTTTGGTTTTGGTGTGGATTGAGTTCGGTTCGAGTTTGGTTCGGTTCGGTTCGGTTCGATTTGGGGTGATGCGAGGGAGAAGGCGGAGCGTACTTCGTTCGGTCCGGCAAACCGGTTGCGTCGAACAAGAGAAGGACTAGGAGTGTGTGCTGCGAGTACTGCCATGTAGGGTAACACACTATAGTCTGATAGCTGACGCCTCCCTCCCCCCCGCTCCTCTCTCACATCCAGCCCCCCCTCCCCGCTCCGTCTCGAAAGGGATGCGTTGTCAATGGTCAAATGGCTAAGGCAAGCAACTAATGAGTACGTCTCCCCCACGGAGCCCCCCCGGCCATCCCTCCTCCCTCCCCCCCCCCTCCTTCCCCTCTCGCCGTCCTTCTCTCCTCCCTCCCTCCATCCTCCCGCCCTCCCGCCCTCCCTCCCCTCCCTCTCATCCTTCCTCCCACTCCCTCCCTCCACCCACCCCCCGCCTCTCCCAATAGGAACACCTAAAAGGCTCAAAAAGTGTTGCAGCCATTACTTGTGACAAAGTTAACTTGGTTTTAGAGGGAGGGGGTACAGGCGCAGTACAGACTGCCAGCAGTGTAAATACACTGGCAGTATACTGTATACTGTCAGAGCATACACATACCGGGGTCTAAACACTGCCAGTATACATATACTGGCTGAGAGCACGACTCTAGTAGATTGAACACTACCTTGAAACGCGCCAGGCAAACGATACCGGTACGAAGAACGTTTACAGCAGTGGTACTTCCCACAAAACGCTGTATCATACAACGGAAACTCTCAAAATGAAGAAATAAGTGAACGAGAGAGAGAGAGGAGAGAGGAGAGAGGGGGAGACGGGACTTGGAGCACGATGGAATATTACGTATGGGAAGTGAAACGAAAGTCGGGGGCTGGGGGGGGGGCGATGGGCTTCGCCGTGACACTGAGGGCATCCCACAGCCAGTAGTACCAAACCCTGTTTTCTCACCGGTATTTTTTTTTAAAGGTCGCCGACGGCCGACGGAAAGTAAATGGTCTCGGACAAAAAATATATTTATTTTCCGTTCTACATACGCAAAAAAACAACACGCCACTAAAATATTTGCTCATGCCATTACGAGTACGGCAGTGGAAGTAAAAGCATGCACTACGTACGTACTGACTGTTGTAGTGGCTTCGTATCGTTCACCTGCACATTACATGTAGTACACCTGCAGTTAGCGGATCCTCTCGGCCCTCGTGGCTGCTTTGCTACGCTGCTTTGGCCTTCGGCATATCGGTCTACTGCTGCTGTAGATGTACGAGTATCATACGCGTATTTACCGAGATAACTATCCGTCCGTCCAAATATACTCGTATCTCTCTGTACGTTTCCGCAAGAGCGTGCATGATGATGCTGGTGTACTTTCATATGCGGCACACGCAGTTTTATAGATCTTTTTTTCTACAGTAGTATTTCAACGTTGACGTTTATTAATTGCGATCGTAGGTATCCATGGACATAAAGCGACACTTCCTTGTTGTGATAACTGCTGAACTACTATTGTACAGGGGACAGGGGGGGTGAGAGGAGGACTGATTGATGTGCTGCACGCAGCACGCCTTGGGACTGCTGTCTGTGCGTGACGGCACATGAACACCTACGACAAGAAGGATGTACCTGGTATATATCATCAAGATGACAATGTCCCGTTTGAAAATTTGAAAAAAGAACAAGTGGTCGGGCTGATGATACCATCCAAACGTGCCGAAGTTGCCAGCCGTACATGGTGGTACCTTTATATACCAGGTACAGAATGCTGCAGCAGAAAAAAAAAACTTCTGTTTTTTTTTTTTTTTTGTGCCAACTGAAAATCGTATCCAAAAGATTATCTTTCATCATCGACATGGATGTAACGTATGTAGGCGGAATCTGACGCAAGTCGACGAGGGAAGAAAGTGCTGAAATCGTCTCGCGATAAAAATGCAAGGCACGTACCGCAGTGGGGGAGGGGGGAGAAGAGCCTACTTATTGACCCCGGATCTGAGTTACGACTAAAATAGGGAGAGAGAAAATAGAAGGGGATGGAAAAAACAAAGCAAAAAACATCCAACATCAAAAAAAAAAAGTACACGTATGTACGTACCTGGTTCGAATATCAAGGATCCAGCGCGATCGGTAGAATTTCACGAGCGCGTAGACTCCGAGCACTATGAAGACACCAACCAGTGAAAGCCTGCAGACCGCCACGACTGTTTATAGCACCACCAGCAGGAGGAGGAGCAGCAGGAGCAGAAGCAGCAGCAGCAGCAGGAGCAGCAGCAAGAGCAGGAGCAGCAGCAGGAGGAGCAGGGCAAAAGAAAAGACGATCTCATCTCACACCGCCCGGAGAAAGAACAGAACAAAAAGTTGGAAAACAACAAAACAACAAAAAACGAAACCATGGTTGAAATCATGATCATGTGAAAAACAGCGAGGGAAAAAGTTGTGAAGAAAAATAATACGAGAACAAAAATGCCGAAACACAACAACAACCTGTGTTCTCGTCGTCTCTCATGATGCTGCGCGAGAGCCGACGCGAGGATATAGCAGCAGCAGCAGCAGCAGCAAGCACCAGCAGACACGAGCAGGAGGAGGATAATGAGGAGCAGGCGGGTAGGGTGGGTGTGCCTAACGCGATGCTGTAGCTATCCACTATCCATGATGAGAGCCTCTCTCTGTAGTGAGTGGGGTAGATGATGAAGATCTATACAAGCCAGCAGCAGCAGCAGCAGCAGCATCAGTGGATATGGACAGTCTGCAATCGGCAAGCAGCGTCGGAACGCCACATCATCATCATCAACGAGCGAGCGAGCGGTTAGTCCGTCACCTCTCTCACCACAGCAGCAAATAGCAGCAGCATCCACAAGAACCGAGAGATACAAACACAGCGGTCAGCCAGTACGTCAGTACGTAGTCATCAGTCACCATGTTGGTGTGTGACACAGATCGCCTTTCATTGCGGCTCGTGTGCACACTGCTGCTGCTGCTGCTGCTGCTGCTTGATGTACAGAGAGGAGTATTACGTGAACCAAGAGAACACAACAAAACAAACAAACGGAAACACAAACAAAAAAAAATCGAAAAGATCATACCATTGTGACCGAAAATACAAGCCACGTTTTATCTTCATATCATAAGTAAAAAGGTTATTATATTTACGTTCATAAAAACAGCCACAATAATATCTCTCCTCATTCGTACCCTCAACATGTCACTTTTTGTCCGTAGATATAAGGAGCCTTTTAATACTACTACTAATATAAAAAAGATTCTTACTTTTTCGGACAAAGTGGCCTATCCTCTCACCTCGGTCTGTATGGGAGTAGGTTATCGCGCCGAAGCTCGAAGCGTCGAAGTCGCCATTTGCCCAGGGCGAGCTGGAGGATGACCCGTTGCCGCCACCATACCCGCCGCCACCATACCCGCCACTACTAGCACTGCCGCCATCGTCTCCTCCAGTGTCAACCCACGACGGAGGGCCTCCACTCATGACCAGCCGGGGCTAAAAAAAGCGACGTTCAAGCTTATCTACAGCAAGCAGCAAGCAGCACAGAGTACCTCAGTCCCAACTGTTCTTGTTGTTGTTGTACAATCTGCTGCTGTGTACGAGTAGTATGTCCAGTGTCTCGCGCTCGCTGTGTGGCTTCGTTTTCGTGATGATGCTGTACAAAAAGTAGCTCCGGCTTTTGCTTGTATCAGGTATCGTACAAACCTGCTGGCAGCGTGGTGGGTATGGCACGCCAGGCAGTGCTCTTCTTGTAGTCTACCGGTACGTCAACTCTCCGAGCGAGCCGGGAAAATCCCAACCACAACTTTTGTGTGTGTGTGTGTGTGTGCCTTCGGGTCGAATTTTTGCTGCTGCTGCTGTTGTTGTTGTTGTCGTTGTCGATCTCTCGCCAAGTCTGGCTCCTACGAGTATACGTGTGTTCTACGTAAATACGTGCGAGATGTGTCCCTGGGGCACACAAACCTTGTTCTCGATTTTCCATTCAAATTTGTAGTCAAAGTCTCTACACGTATACGTACGTAACAAAAACTCCATTAAAAAAACAAAAAAACAATGAAATCACGTTCCGTCTGCGTACCATACATAAACTAGACAAAAAATCGCCTGCCTGCATGCATCCTCGCCAAATCGTGAATAAAATTATTTGGTGCAGAGATACCACGGGTACTTTTTTACCCGTATTATTTTAATATCAATTTTCACGATCATCAACAAATAATATCACGAATCAACAAATAACATTATCACATGTTGATTTCTTCATCAGAAGTGTATAGCAAGACTTAAAGATCAGAATCCAAAGTTGTTTTTTTTTCGGAGCAATTTTTCGGTTGACCTTGAAAAAAACAAAATCCTCACAGATACGCTCTGCTGCTCATAGATCCATCCTCCTCTCGATAAGAAGGATCATGCTTGTATGATATTTGGTGACGGTATTTTATGCCACCTGCGGTGTGGGTATGTGGGTATGTTGATACGCACGACGTATACGTACCTATCTACGAGTGAGTATGGTCCTGTGGTGCTCTATGTGGCACTGCTGTACGTAGAGGGTAGAGGGTATATAGAGCATCGTGTGACGCGTGTGTGTGTTCTTCACATTTTAGTAAACCTTCCTTTCTACCCGTCGAAGGCCAGAGGGCGGGCGCATGGATGCGTGCATGCATCATCAACGCATGAATAATAATAGCAGTATAATAAAAGTATGAACAGGATAGGACCCCGGATCTGAGTTACGACTACGAAGGGAGGGAGAAAGACGGAAGTGCGAAGATAATAAATGGGATGGAAAAAAAAAAAAAAAAAAAAAAGTGTATTCGAATACGTAGTAGCCAAACTTGGAAAATGTCGTATACTCGTACATATAATACCATACCAGGTAGGTCTTTGTTTTTACTTTCGCTATCCTCTCCTCGTCGTACCGGGGGTGCCGGGGGTACCGGGGGTACCAGGGGTATATGCATACGTGTATACCAAGGGTATGCATCAGGGGCACCACAGGGGCATAGCAGGTGAGGTGTATAATAATACCAGGGGTACCAAGGGCACACCAACAAGGGTACCATGGGGGGGGGGTGGTGGGTGTAAAGAGTTAAGAATAATATCATGTCAACCGGAAGAGAGAGGGGGGTGGGTATACCATATATCTGGTACCAGTAACTCCGTGGTATTAACCTTTTTTTGGACTGCAGTCTCGTTTTGGGTACAAATGTTATAAGGATTACCCTTGGCTGGGTAATCGATCGATCTTTTACCCATATAGCTCAGCAGGTAATACCCTCACATTTGACGTCGCCGAGGACACGGATTCGAATCTCACTTCGAACGTTTCTTTTATAGAAACGCTTGCGCGTGCGTCCCGAAAAAAAAAATTCTCCCTGGTTCCCCAGGTATTGAAACGAAGCGGGTAGGTCAACGTACGGCCGTATACGGTACCGGCGTCCCAAATATCCCGCCGTTCAGAGGGGGGGAGAGTGTTATAAGGATTGCTGGGTAATCGATCGATCTTTTACCCCTATAGCTCAGCAGGTAATACCCTCACACAAACCACTCTAATTCTAAGTAATTTGTCTCCAAAACGGCACTCCAGTCCTACAAGTTAATAACATATCTGGTACCAGGTACCAGATATATGATGTACTTGTACTATTAATAACTGTGTACATGGCACCACAGGTACCAGGTATATCTATCTGCAGAAATATCAAACTATCAATAATATAAGTTTTTCATGTATACTACGTACAGTATATTGTGAGGGTGTCACCTCCTGGGCTATACGTAGGGGTAAAATATCGATCGATTTTACCCAGCCCAGTAGGATATAATCCTTTTAACTCTATCCCCCGTCTCCATCTGAACGGCGGGATCTTTGGGACGTCGGTACCGTCTATATATGCCCAAGCATCCCGCCGCCACGGACACCCCCCCCGGGACCTCGACACCATCGACCCCCCCCCCCCCCCCCCCCCCCCCCTCCCCCCTCCCGTCCCNCGCTCTCTCTCTCTCTCTCTCAGGTCTCGAAGCCGCCCCAACCACGACCTCCCCGAGACAACGTCAAACTCCACCAGTCTCTGCTCCCCTCCACCCCCCCCCAACCAGAACGCCTACTCTCCCAGGTCCTGTCTTCTCCTGGAACCGTTCCTCGGTTTTTTCTCTCAGTGGTATATATATACCCCCCGACGTTCACCATTGGCAACGAGAGTATAGCACTTCAACTGCGCAGGGCAACACATACATGCGATGTCCGGAGAAAGCCTACCAATAAATTTTATTTCGGCGACATACGCACAGTCACGCGCCGGAATATGTCATGGCATCTCTTCGGACCCAGCACGACTACAAACACAAAAGTTGACGCTTCGGACGCTCGCTCGGTCGCCAATCTCGTGGGCGAAAAAGGACAACAAAACGGCCAACACATCGGCATCCACCCCCTCTCCCCCCTCCGTCTACATCTCAAAAGGGGTGCGTGGTCAATGGTCAAATGACTAAGGCAAGCAACAAATGAGTACGCCCCCCCCCTCCCCCCTCCCCGGCTACACTGCCACACTCCTCCAAGGCCATCAGCCCCCGCACATCTTCTCCGTGTCCTCTGATGGTACGAGATCTCATGAGCATACACGTCCTCCGGCGTCCGCCGAGCCCGCGCAATAACAACAGCACACACACACACCTTGTGATCTCCAGCGACTCTGGACTACGTACTCGCAGCTGACCGATCCGTACTGACAGACACAGTACCGCTCTCCCTGTGGGCCCAAAAGGGAGGCATTTTGTGCCCGCGAACTCTCCCATGGAAGACTCGGCGACCTCGTCAACAAGATCTTGCCAAGAGATACCGGTACCGCACCGCCCCCCCCCGCCCCGATGACGGCATACTACAGAGAAGAGGTAGTCGCACCTTCTTGCGCGAGTGAGTGTCTCCTCTCTTCTTCGTGTCATACAGAAAACTCTTCAACAGGGACTCCCAGGGTACTCGCGTCACAAGGCATTCTAATTCAGAGGGGGGGGCGGGGGAGGGTACTCACATTTTCATGTATGGCCGTAGTCGTATGACCATAGACCCTCGCGTCCCTACAATGCCGGGGCGGAGCATGTCGGGTTTTCACCAACCAGGGGGGGGGAGGCGTGCTCATTTGTTGCTTGCCTTAGGGCCGTTCCTAACGAACAAAAAAAAAAAAACACGATTCATGACGTTTTGGCATGACAAAATATCACGATTCGTGAAATTTATTTCCTAACGCAAATAGGTGATTTTTCGTCACGTTTCGTGATATTTTCAATTTGTCAAAAATCCGACATTTCAAATCCAACGGTATTTGAGGGTGGGGCCAACTCTCGCAGGTAGGTCACGGCCACGCCGTGCCAGGCCGGCCACGCCCGACCCGGCCCGTGATTCAATTCGCTGCCCAAGGTCTGACCTGGCCTGTGATATTCCAACCTCAAGTGCCATCGGCCAAGCCAGGTCCGCGCGAGGTTCCAATCTCTCTGACATGTCGTCTGCCCTGTTTGGCCCGTGAGATTTTCAGATTAGTTTTTCTCCTTCTTCACGCTGTGTCTCCTCCGACTCGAGATTTGGAAGCCACACCGTGCTCGTTAGTCCGCACCCAACGGTGTCTTTAGGCAGCCGCTCGCTGTCCACAATCGTCGTACGAAGCAGGGTCTGCCATGCCCCTATACCGGCCATCGGATACCGTCGGTGTCGGGTGGGTTACGTAGTGTCTTGATCAGGCGTATTTCGAGCCACGACAAAATGTCATGAATCGTGATTTTTTTTTTTTTTTAAGGAAATTGTAAAAAAAATGATGTCGTGAATCGTGAGGTTTTTGTCGTGAATCATGACAAAACCAAATCACGATTCACGACAAAAACCTCACGAATCGTGATTGTTTTCGTTCGTTAAGAATGGTCCTTAGTCATTTGACCATTGACCACGCATCCCTTTCGAGACGGAGCACCGTCCCTACTCCTAATAGAGACACCTCCAACACTTGGGCGCTCATTACGTTGTTTCCATATATTACAAAGAGGTGCTATAAGGAGTGGGAATTCGATCACAATAACAAGTAGGTAACTCCATCACAATATGTACAGGGTGATACCAGTATATGTTTCGCCCCCCCCCCCCTGCTAGATAGTAGCAAGAAAATAATCGCTATCTTAGGAGGTAGATGGTGGCCACAGGCGGCGAAACAGGAAGGGGATAGGATTAGCAAACAGTTTATTTGTAATGCTCTGGAAACAACGCAATGAGCGCCCAAATGTTGGAGGTGTCTCTATTAGGAGTAGGGACGGTGCTCCGTCTCGAAAGGGATGCATGGTCAATGGTCAAATGACTACGGCAAAATATACTATATGTTTATAGGTTGGGTTGGCGTCGCTTGGCGACGACTCTGTAATACACGCCTCTCACTGCGTGAGCTAGACAACCAGGGTACCGTTTTTTTTATTTTTGGCGGTCACCCAGGCTGGCGGTCTGGTTAGACCATTTGTGCGTGGTTGACAAGCTCAACCCTGCACGAGGGGGATGTTTGTATCACGTAGTGTGATATGGTAAGGCATCCATGAGGCAGATACAAAGTAATACCCATTGCTGTCTCTGGAAGTGGCCACACCAGATATTAAGTCAATGCATTGGAGGCTGTCGTCCATATGCAAGTCCGCCTCAGAGGCGGTTCTTAGCAGGATGCAGTCCACCCTCCATACGACTCGCCCAATACCTCACGGCGCTTCGCGCTTGGTGCAAGCAATGTCTGCCTGGTTGGTGAAAACCCAACGCGCTCCGTCCCGGCATTGTAGGGATGCGAGGGTCTATGGACTACGGTCGTGCACGACATGAGTCCCCCCCCCCCCCCCCCCCCCTGCTTCCCCGCCTCCCAAGCCCTCTCGGGGGTGACCAATAGCTATACAGCTGTGTGTGTATAGTGACCAGCGAAGTGAGTTAAGAGTGAGCATAATAATAATGTGATATCTCTCAGGTTTGAGGGAACACTCGCATAGTTACCGACCCAAACGCTCCTATATATCCTCAAGTAAATCATAACAGGACACACTCCCTCACACGCTTTTTACATGGTATTTCTCCCAGTACCAAATAATTGCGGCATCGCGGCGTATAAGATGGATATCTATAGTTGTAACTTTACGTAATGTTTAGTATACAGCACACAACCATTAAAAGGTTTCGCACACATCCCAAGCAGAGCGTGTGTTTGGTGGCTAGATGTAAATGTAAAGGTGCACAACTATAGCTAAAGTTAAGCAGCGATCTAGTAGTAGTAGTAGTAGTAGTAGTAGTAACAGTAGTAGTAGCAGTAGTAGTAGTAGCAGTAGTAGTAGTAGTAGTAGTAGTAGTAGTAGTAGTAGTAGTAGTAGTAGTAGTAGCAGTAGCAGTGTAGCATGAGAGAGCGTAAACATTGATCGCTTATACGCACTCCGAAAATAATAATCAGGGCAGAGCTATCAATACGTCTTCGCGACAGTTTGTTCGGCAAATAGTGTGTACCAGAGGTAGGAACTGCCTCGTAGATACTCGTACATAAATATAGGAGATAAGAATATCAATACTCTATTCTGCTCATTATACGCTTTCACGTCGATCACTCACAAACAGTTCGTTACGCCCGTGCTTGTTTCTGTTTTCATCGTCGAGTATATGTGCGCTTTCACTTCGGTACAAATGCATATGGTGACAGTTTGATGCTCAACACACACACATCATTGAAAGTCGCGGTGTTGGCTACCTATGTGCAACTATTAATAGCATTATTATTTCATTTCCCATATCTGATAAGGTGCAGGTCTTATTTCAACCATATCATTCACATACACCTATCAATTATCCCTGGATACTTGACAAACTTATACCAATATTACAGTCAGTCCCCCTTACGAATTACCCTATCCGCCCCCTACGCCCCAACTGATAACACCACTGTTGTTACCCCTCCTTCGTCATTTATTTTTGCCATATCTAGCCAGTTGTAGTGGTTTTCATTCACATATACAAGGGGTAATGCATCATGAGTCAGCCATGAAAGATGTTTATTATACTCGTGTTCAGCGGTAGTTTCGGGTCATCACGGGAAATCACGGACCTGCATCCACAGCGCAAAGAACGGAGGACGTGAAACCACGCGGTAGGTCATATGTATCGGTCGCAGGTGCGCTTATTAATAGCAAGCGGCCATCGAGCATCAACCGCTCAACAAAAAGCAGCGTGAATAAACCGCGGCTCAACTTGTAAGGGATGGGGGGTACTGCTGCCGCACTAGAATAATAGACCGCCGCCGGACAGGGGCAGCAACCGCTGTACTACACTACATGCCATATAATACACTACTATTAATACCTCTCGTATACAGTAGTAGTTCTACACCAACCACCAACCCCGCCTCTTTTGAACGCTGCCCTTATCCCCTCCCCAGAATAGAAAACTTTACCGTTATAGGCCCTTTAACAACAAAAAATGGAAAAAAAAAACTTAAAATGAGTGCCGCTATTTATGCTATGATATATATATAAAACGAAAACAGGAGTCACAACAGTCAAGTCATGGGGGGAAAAAACGCGCCGCCGCGCTTAACAAACACACACAAAAAAAACGGCGTTTCTTGCCTTTTTCCCCGACAAAAAAAAGCCTCCTTTGACCCTTTTAACACTGCACTGTGTCCAAAAACGTATTTTTTCCCATATTAATTCCAAGTGTTTTGTTTCCTCAACGGGAGCGCAAGTCCTAACGGTGTTATTGTATACTGTAGTAACGAACCAAAAACGGTAGAGGGCGTACGCCCTTAAGCTTTTACCTGAACCGCCCCCATCAGAAGTATTAAAAATAAATAAAAAGGGGAAACCCGTGTCTTGTCAGAGTACCTCGGTGTTGTTGCATCTGAAGCACAACAAAACAAGTCGGCGAGGGGTGGGAATGGGTGTACTTATTGGCCGCATGTC
>MEHQ01001248.1:174136-218223 GCA_008828725.1 Saccharina japonica | reverse complement strand
GGGGAGAGAAGGCCCGGGGGTAGGAGGGTTAGGGTCGGTAGGGTTTCTTGGCGATGCGATTTCAATGCAGAAAATAAAAATGAAACCGTGCACTCA
Organism: Saccharina japonica; assembly: GCA_008828725.1. NCBI lineage: Eukaryota > Phaeophyceae > Laminariales > Laminariaceae > Saccharina > Saccharina japonica. The sequence goes on along the minus strand of MEHQ01001248.1, from coordinate 218,127 downwards.
ACTGCCCATGGGGGTGAGCGGAAGGACGGGGGACAGCAGTGAGGCAAGGCAAGAAAAAAAAAAACCTTTCCCGCGGGTAAAAAACAAAGGACAAGCGACCCATGTAAAAACTCACCCCAGAAGCATTCGAGGCACGTAATAAATAATCTAAATGGGCCTCTCTCTCTCTCTCTCTCTCTCACCTCCGAGCCTTCCTTCGGTTGAGCAGCACCCTGTTGGCGTAGTCGCGCTTCGATGCCGCTAAAGGGTCGAACGCCAGCCGACGCAAAGGGTCCACCACGCTGCGCAACACACACACAAACACACCATACACACATCATAAGCACACACATCATATGCACACACAATATACACACACCATATACACACATCATGTACACACACCATATACACACATCATAAGCACACATATCATGTATGTACACACATCATATACACACACCATAGACACACATTATAAGCACAAACATCATAGGCACACACCATAAGCACACAGGTCACATACACACATACATACACACACGCAGCGAACGTTGGTGTGTTTTTATCGTTCGTTTCGAGGGGTGGATGGGTGGGTGGGTGGGGGGGTGGGTGGCGAGAGTTAACTATAGGCCAGACGAGATAACACTCACTAGCCTCTATAGACTAAACTCAACCAGCTAGACGTATGGTTCGTTGAAGGTAAAGGACAGTCACAAACGCCAAAAACGTTGGTCGATCGTTCGTTTCGAGGGGATAGGTGGGCGGATGAGTAGACGGACGAGTAGGCGGGTGAGTGGGTGGGTGGGTGTGTGGTGGTGAAAGTTAAATGTTGGTTAGAAGATAATAACTTACTATTTAACAGCCTCCAAACTTACTCAATCAGCTATATGTTTCGTGGCTAACCTCTTAAGAACTGGTCCCCATTTTTTGGGGACAAAGTACTTGGAATTAGTGTGGGATATTTTTGTGCGGTTCTGAATGGGTTAAGAACTGCCCCCCCGTTTTTTGGGACAAATTACTTGGAATTAGTGTGGGATACTTTTTTTCAGTTCTGAATTGGCTCTTCACGGGACGGGCCAACACTCGCGGGTCGGGTCGGATGGGGTCACCTAACCCGACCCGACCCGACCCGACCCGACCCCACCCGTGGTTTTTTTAAGACCTCCTGACCCGACCCGGCCCGCGGGTCCGGTGGTACGAGGTCATGACACTTGAACAGCCCTTATTTGTTGTTGGTTGTGACGGGATGACCTACGATGAATAAGTCCCTTACATCCAGCCAGCGCTGTGTGGGCTATTGTTGTATGATATCCCTTTACAACATAAATACGTTTATCAATAGCTGGCGCCTTGAGAGGCTGCACCCCCGTGTTTGCCTGAACGAATTACTCGGGGGGAGGGGGTTGAGAGTACCGTACTTTTCGCAAAAAGTATGTCGTAAAATAAAAAGCTAATGTGTCGTTGGCGAAAGGTGACCCGAAACATCGACAAGGGCGGGTACGCAGGAAGTACTCCAAACCATTATTGATGGGACGACCGGAAGGAAGGGGGGCGTACTGAAGGAGGGAGGGAGAAGAAACAAGAGAAGGGACGGGGGTCCTCCTCCTCATCGCCCTCCTCCGCCTCTCCCTCCTCCTTGTCCTCCCCCTCTTCTCCCTCCTGCCCCCCCCCCCCCCCCCTCCGCTTCACCTCTCCGTTCTGCTCCCCCTCCTTCTCCTCGCCCCCCTCCTCCGCTTCTCCCTTTCTCCTCCTTCTCCGGTCCATTCCTCCGCCACTACATCCTTCTCCAGCCCTTCACACCCTCTTCCTCCCTCCCTCCTTCTCATTCCCCCCTGCCTCCCCTCTCTCATCCTTATCCTCTTCCCCCTCTTCCCCCCCCCTCCTGCTAGCTCCCCTCCTCCTCCCCCTCCGCCTCCTGCCCCTGCTCCTCCTTTCCTTCCACCGGCCGTACTCGATACTGCCGCGGTCGACTCGAAAAATCAAAACTCAAAAACATCACCAACAGCTCAAAAACATGACAACGAACAATAACAAAGAAAACAACAAAAACAAACAACAAAAACAACAACGACCATAAACAAAACAACAACAACAACAAGCGCGTTAAAAAAAACACACCAAAAACAAAACAAAACAAAAAAAAACACAAATCCCATCTCGCTACAGACGATGCGAAAACGTACATATGTATAATATATACCTCCGGAGAAAGGTGTTAGCCGAGACGAAAAAACACACTTCATTAATTCGATACGCAGGCGTTTCGTCAACGGGAGGGGGGGGGGGGGGGGGGGGGGGAACTGTCCCCTGTCCCGTGTTATTCACCTCGCGCCGAACACGAACGCCGATATGACGAAAATGATGTTGTTGCCGACCCATCTTATCTCGTAAGTCCCTCCAAACTGCCACGTTAGTTTCTGTCCCACTGAAGATGCCATGATATCGTGGATGCGTACGGAGGGGTGGCGAGCGGGTGCCGTTGGGAGGTGTACTCATTAGCCGCATGTCATGCATGGCTGAAAGCCCCGCCCACTACTGTACTACTACCGTTGATGTTGGCGATATCATCAAAAACTGGCTACTAAAATGCCTATACTTGACAAACTACTATTAAATAGTATATATATGAAAAAAGTACCAAACTGACGTACTGCTGCAGGGGTATACAAAGAGCATTCATCCTCTACTGTCGCATTTGACATCATAATAACAGTACAATAGCATTACTAAACAATGATTATCAAACTGACATATCATATATATGTACCAGGTATATAGTAATCTGGTCTTACCAGTATTGAGAGTATCATAACAAGTGATAAACAACAGCTGTGCGTACGTATATATAATACATGTCCAGTGTGTACCGCGTTGCAATGGCACCGAGGAGGTGCCGCGTGAGGATGTTTGGTTTGATGAGAATGACTCTTCCATTGCATGAGCATGACTCTTCCATTGCATGAGCATGGCTCACCGGCAAGAACGATGAGCATGACTCCGACCACGACCAGCTCCGTGCTGATGTTGAACAGGTCGTCAACTTTCCTGTTGTTGGTGCCGCGGTGTTCCGCGTTGTGGGTATCGGAATTAGGATCAGCATCGGCAGTCGGTATCGGTATTGGAATCGGAATCAGTATCGGTCTCAGTATCGGGATCGGTGTTGTTATGGGTACATATCGGTATCGGTACCAGTATCGGGAACGGTATCGGGGTCGGGATCGGTATCGTTATGGGTACATATCGGTATCGGTATCAGTATCGACATCAGTATCGGCATCGGAATCAGGATCGGTGTCGGGATCGGTACCGGCATCGGTACCGGCATCGGTACCAGTGTCGGGACCCGGATCGGTACTAGTATCGGGAACGGTATAGTTATGGGTACATATCGGTATCGATATTAGTATCGACATCAGTATCGGGGTCGGAATCGGTATCGTTATGGGTACATATCGGTATCGGTATCAGTATCGGTATGGGTAACGGTATCGGAAGCACGGGGCCGCTAAGGATCGGCCTGGCCAGCTTAAATCGTGCATGCCAGTCCATGCGGTGCCATGCATCGACAGGGTGGGACATCCTATATGATATATAGCAACGGCCGTTCTTTCGAAAAACGAGACTCGAGTTCCATGTCACGCAAGTGTAAATTTCTACGAATATCATATAATATCATACGTACGTACATAACACACAAGATAATTTGAAACAAAAACATCTCATCAGCTTCGTTCTGCCTGCATATTCTTCTCCCTCTTTCGCTAAATTAATTAATTATACCCCCCCCTACATATTCTTCTCCCTCTTTCGCTAAATTAATTAAATATACCCCCCCCTACACACATCTATTCTTCTCCCTCTTTCGCTAAATTAATGAATTATACCCCCCCCTACACACATCTATTCTCCGGTCCTTGGGACCGGAGACTCAGAAAGCAAAATTCCATGCATCAATCTGGCCCTACCGCCGTGGGGGCGGGAGGGCCTTTTATTCCCTAGTACTATATGATATGATATGATGTTTGTATATCGAGGATTCCGCCGAAAGTACGTATTAATATTACTACTGCTGTAGTTTTGCAAGGTTAACCCCTCAAGAACTGGTCCAACATATTTGGGGACAAACTACTTGGAATTAGTGTGGGATATTTTGTCCAGTTCTGAATGGGTCAAGGTTTGTTTCGTACCCTGGTATATATTACGAGTACCTGGTACCAGGTAATGATAGCTTGTTGTTACCGTTACCTGTTACCTGTTACCACGCTCACCTGATGAAGGGGTACAAGCAGAACAGGAGGCCAGCGAACACCAGCGAGACTGTCGCCAGGATGTCGGTCTGCTTCGGGACGATCTCCCTTTTAAGTACAGTAGACACACACACAAAAGTTACGACAGGCGCCAAAGACAAGAACAACAAAAAACAGTTTATTTACTCGTAGTACCAAGTACGTACGTATCATACATATACACAGTGCAGGACACCTACAGTACATATTAATAATAAGAAACAGGAAATCTGGTCGAGGCTGGGTTTCTTATCTGAGAGAGGGTGCTTTCTACGCTAATTTCAATATAACTACTCCCAAATTTCTTATTATATTATTAATCTCAGCCCTGACTTTCTTATTAGTTTTTTTTTTTTTTTTTTTTTAATCCTCCGGCGGATGGGTCAAAATAAAGCTTACGCCCTCCACACTTCCACGTATTACTTCGTGTCGTGTGTCAATTCACTCCATGCTCCCTCGGAAGTATCAGCCCTTGCTGTCTACGACCTTCGGGAACTTGAGTACTTATTAGGTGTCCTGTACTGCTGTATATCCTGTAAAGTATAAGTATTCTGCGAGCTATAAACCGGACTCCTACCGCTTACCAAAGATAAACACATATATGTACATACCAGGTAGGGTATTATTTGTATATATATGTACTTATATACTCGTACTCCGTAATAATGTAATAATAGGAAATCTCTATGGTTGATAGTCGATAGTCATGTGTAACGGTTTGAAACTGCCGTCATCCGTGTGTGCTGGATCGTAGTATGTAGTCGGTATCGTGATAGCCGGTTGCCCCCGGGTGGGTCTACGTACTGCCGTATTAATAGTGGTCTACCTCGACCAACAATACACTATTAAATAGCGTTGATGTCAGAAGGGATCGATTCTCCTAACGTCCGTACATATTTTTTATTCGCATACGGAAGTTGAGATCCATACATCACCTATACACCTATACAGACGCGCGCAACGATAGAGGTTCGTAGCACTTTTTGGCTGATTTTTTTCTTCTGGATGATCGGTCTCCTTAGGGCCCCATATTAACGAATATAAAATGAATTCAATTTGGAAAAAAATAAAATCCAAATTCGCTTTTCATTGGTCAACACACGCACCAGCACCAAACATTAGGATCTTGGGGTATAATCTTTGGTGCTGGTGCGTGTGTTGACCAATGGAAAGCGATTTTTTTTTTTTTTTTTCAAATTGATTTTTTTTTCACCCTCGTTAAAACGGGCCCTTAACCCAAAACTCGTCGTTTTTTTTTTTTTTTTTCAAGTCTTGCGTTGCGTTTTTTTTTTTTTGCCATGGGACTGTCCCTCCAAAATCCGTTTTTGACTTGCTATTAGTATAGAGAGCCCCTCAAGTGATCATCGCCCTCAGAAAAAAAACATTCATGGAGCATCTCTATATACCGTATGATATCATGCGTCTACATTTCATGTGCAGACCGGTCGCCCCGGTAGGTCTATTGGGGGGACCATAGAAAATAGGACCTACGAAACACAAAAATACCTATATATTTCTCTATTTTTACCTACAATATTTGAACCTGTTTACTGTCTGTGCCCCCCCACCGTAAAAGTGGTTGTACGTAGCTTCAAAGACTACTACCAGTAGTTTATAGCCTTGATACCCGAGTTCGATTCCCACCATGGTGGGCAGAGATATAGGGAGATTTTTGACTTTTTTTTTTGCAGAAAAACAAAAAAGGAACCAACTGCTGGGAGAGCGAGCGTCTTCGTATATATTTAGGGTGGGAATCATAGGCGGAGTTCGACGCAAGACCCCATCCCCCACGCTTTCGGTAGAAGCTGCATACGTACTATTTTTTCCAGTGCTTTTAAAAAAGGGGGAGACACAGCAGTAGGTATAGTAACCCCTTGTAAAGGACCCTATTATAAATAATAGTGTTTTCGGGATTGGAGGGTCCCTTATATACCTACGAGTACGTCCCGTATCAAAGTTGGTACGTACCGGCCTCATACAAAAGTCACTGGTGGGAAAAAGGGGTGGGACAGGAAATTGAGGTCCTATATATACCGTTCATTCTTGTCGCGGGGTCCCTTAAAACGGGCTATACCTGCTTTACTTAGGTCAGTACTTAGGACAGTACTTAGGTCAGTACTTAGGTCAGTACTTAGGTCAGTACTTAGGTCAGTACTTAGGTCAGTACTTAGGACAGTACTTGGGACAGTACTTAGGACAGTACTTAGGACAGTACATAGAACACAGTACTTAGGACAGTACACAGGACACAGTACTTAAGTCAGTACTTAGGTCAAGTACTGAAGACAGTACTTAGGACAGTACTTCGGACAGCAGTACGTAGTAGGTTGGTTTTCAAGCTCACCAAACTTCCAAGGTGTACTCGTGGTGGAGCGGGATGGCCAAGAAACCCAAGCCCATTAGCAGCAAGAAATACAGGTAATTTCGCTCCTGCCAAATCACGTCAAAAGCACGGGCAAAAAAAGAAGAAGAAAAAAGCGGAAGACAGGAAGGAAGGGCGGGCGGAAGGGCGGTAGGGGGTGCTTGAGAGGGGGGGGGAGAGGGAGGGAGAGACCTTTGTCGTCGTGAGGGGCGTGCATGCATGGTTCAGAAGCCGCCCGGGGGTAAAAGAGGCGACATAAGGTCGGTCGGCACAGGGCTGTAAGATCACATACGTGAACCTACAGTACCGTATCCACGCTCTCCCTTGGATCTACCGTTAATTGCGCATTGCTGTGATTGGTGGAACGGTTTAATGGGTTCTACGTAGATTACAGTTGACTCATCAATATATATATCAGAAGACCAGCGGTCCTGGTCCCTATGGTTCCATCGGGGGACTCCGATTCTGCTCCGTTTTTTTTTTCTTTTCGTTCTCCATAATAAAATACGAGATATCTGGCGTATTTTCTCTGCCCCGCCTCATGGCGGCGGTCCCATGACCAACCCTCCCCTCCACGGGAGGGAGCCAACCCGAGGCACGTGTTAACCCAACAAGGGCGGTGTGGCGCACCTATAGGCGTCTGTCCTCTCGTACACCGTACATCAGTTTAGTAGCGGGCGTTTTTGTGCAACGCGACGATCAGAACTGCTGCGATGCGGTAGACGCGCAGAAAGAAGGCCATGTGTCATAATAACAGGGGCATGCCGATTTTGATGGGAACCCCTGTTGTTGCGTGTCTTGTTTTCCCCTCGTAGAGCTATATGGGAATACTACTCTTCTATATACTATCAACAATACCACAACTGCTATCATGCTACAACGATGATCTGCACGACGTGTGCAACATTTTCGCACCTGCAACAGATCATCTACAGATCATGTGCAGATCATCTACAGATAGATCATATAGATCATATGGAAAATCTCGCTCCTCACAAACCGTTACGATAGGTTTGTGCAGGATCTTACACAGCAGCAGTAGACATCCAACCCAGGAAACATGTGCTAACATAGATCGTTCCGAATATACAGGTCCCATCCCCGGCAAGATGAGCAACAATAGATCATACAAACAAGATCATACAAACAAGATCACATGAAGAGATACTCGACGTCCTGGAAGGATCTACTGCAGATCACTAAGTGGGAATGATCTGTCGAGGATCTGTCGATGATCTGTAGATGATCTGTCGATGATCTGTCCGACCGAGGAGTGCAACATTACAAAAAAAAAAACATTATTTCGAAAAAAAAACAAAAAAGAAGTAACTCACCGGGATGAGCCACGGCAACGCCCTCTTGGCGCGAGGGTGGAAAACCACGGCCAGCCTTAAGGCGCGGCAGATATAGCTCCCGAAAAGGTTCGGTGTGATGAAAAACAGCAGGAGGGAGGACCAGAACCACCGCAGCGCGCTGTCCGGCCCCCAGATGATGAGGATGGCGTCGTTCAAGGCCGCGAGGTAGGACGCCACCACGGCGATGCCGCCCAACATGACCAGGCGCGCGGACCTGCAAAGCAGCAGGTTTCGTTCGTTTTTTGTTGTTGCGCAGGATGGGGAGATAGGGTTTTTATTATTAACAGTGTTACTGCTATATATCCACCGCACCTGCTCCTCTCGGGAGTACGGAGGATACCATTACAAAAAAAAAAGGAAAAAACGAAAGAAACTAAAAAAACGAAAAAAAAAACTAGGAAAAAAAAACAGAACGCAAGATGGAACCGAAGAAAATGGACCCCCGTTTTTTCTTCTTTTTTTTTTTCTCCGTCCGGTTTATTATCTTCGCCCTTCTATTCTCTCTCCCTCTTTAGTCATAACTCAGATCTGAGGTCACTAAGTAGGCTCTTCTCCCCCCTCCCCGCTACGACGGTTCTGCTATATGTGCCTTGCATTTTTTACCGCGAGAAGATTTCAGCACTTTCTTTCTTCCCTCGTCGACCCTCGTCGAATTGCAGGGAATCTTGTACGAGAGTATATTTTATTACTGGATGAAATTGAGAATATGTATAGTTATGTTTGTGAAAATTTCGCACTTTTCGCAACTTTTCAGTTATATCTGCCAAAAATAATACCTATTAATATTAAATAGGATATATATATATATATATATGTACTAGTGTTCGGTATCGTATCTAGAATTCTCGATATATCATGCGATATTTTTGGGATATATCGATATCAATATCGAGAATATTTTCGGGATATCTCGATACCGGTATCATCCGATATATCGCATGATATCGATACGATATTGATATCGTGCGATGTATCGCATGATACCGATACGACATTTCGTGTAAATATACCTCAGGCAGCGCATCAGTATGTGTCGTATGCCGTGTGTGTGCGTTCGGGTCCAGATCAAAACCTGAAACAACCGGGAAACGCCGCGTAGCCTGCGTATTCTAGGTTGCAGGCTCAAGAGTTCGACGCGAGCGAGTGGACACGAGGGAAGGAGACCCCGACGAAATACTGAACTTTTCTCGCGATTACGATCAAGGCATGCACGGACGGTGTGCGGGGAAGGGAGAGGAGAGAGGAGTGCCTGCATTGTGTATAGTGACATGGTGACCCCGGATATGAATCACTAAAGGGAGGGAGCTTGACGAAATATGCATAATATAGGAGTAGTGCTCAGAAACACGCGAAAATGGGACGGAAAAGAAAAACACTATATTATTATTATCGTATAGGAAAATAATTAAAGATAACTTAACATTCAGGCAACTTGCTGGTGCTTGTTTGTACTGATCGGTTGGACGCTGTCCAAGCACATACATACATACCTGGTATTAACAAATACTCGTACAAGTATACATATTACTAAGCAAATAAAATACTACTTCAGAACTACTCTTCTACTCTACAGCCCGAATCCTTGTGTTCACAAGTAGAGCCCCTTTACCCTTTACCCAATATCGTCGGTCTTTTCATTCTTTACCCAATATCGCTATATTTTTTCAGAGTACACTTGGAGATTTTTCATCAGGCAGCACTTTTATTTCCCTCCAAAATGAGTTTTTGACTTACTATTATTAATAATGACTAAGCTTACTATAAGTGTAGACTAATTACTATTAGTAGTATAGAGCTCCTCAAGTGAGGAGGTTCAGAAAAAAACGGTGCACCTCTATCGTCGTTGGAAAACCGGTGCATGCTGGAGCTTGTTCTGTGTCACGACGGTGTGTTCTGCCGAAAGAAGCTTGCTGTGTCTGTGTTCTGTCCCGACGGCGGTGGGTTTTGTTGAAGTTTTGTTTGCCTACTGTTTCGGGGTCGTCGGGTGTGATTTCGCCTGATATATCACATCACATATCACATATCATGCGATATATCGCGATATCATATCAATATCATGCGATATCACAAGATACGATATATCGAGATATCGTATCAATATCCCGAATTTTGGGGGCTGATATCAAGATATCGTATCCCGCTGAAATAATTCTCGATACCGAACACTAATATGTACCACGGGCACGATGCCGAAAAATGCGTCGGCCATCTGATGCCATCGTAGTATTGTAGTCAGTGCTGTGAACCCGCAACCGAAAATCGTTTTTTTCGGCCGTTTTTTTTTCGTTTTTTCCCGCCCGAAAACCGACTTCTATTTTTCGGTTTTTCGGTTCCCAAAAAAAAACGAAACCGAAAAACCGACTCGGTTTTTTTCGGTCGTTTTTTTTTCCCCGTCACCTAAGTCAATAACGCCTACATACCTACACATGGATACACACACAGAACACAGCACATAGCACACAGCCCGTAGCAGCAGCAACAGTCGCACAGGGCACAGCGGTGCAGCGGTACAGCAGTGCGCCGCGAGACTGCGAAGGATAACCATGTCCGGTTCAGGCAGTAGTGCTGACTCTGACCTTGAGCCGGAGGCAGAGGCGGGTACTCACAGCCCCCCCTTCAGCAACCTAGAGTTCTTGACGGTGTTAGCTGTACGCTGCAAGATGCATCTTCGATCATCTATCATGACATCATACATGGTATCTAGATTGCACATCAGCAGTGCCCTCGTGCCCTCGTATAATACTATCCTACTATTTTTTTATTGTAGCAACTGCTGCTGTAGTACCTGTAGCTAGCGTCGGCTGCAGATTATAAACATGCATGTCGGCCTGTACCGTGTGTGGCGCAGCAGACGCAGGTACTGCAGGAGGGCCACTTTACACCATACCACGATCATCTCGTCACATTATGCCAACACATGCGCACCGAACCCTTCGAAATGTGGACCAATTGGCGAGCTTAGTCGGGAAACCGACCGAAAAAACGACCGAAAATGGTCGGTTTCGGTTTTGTTTTTTTTCGGTTTAAAAAAAAACTCGACCGAAACCGACCGACTTTTCGGTGAGAAACCGAAAACCCGACCGACCCCTTTTTCATTTTCGGTTCACATCATCACTGAATGGTCGTACTATGTCCATACGCCATATATACGAACGTACACGAATTCCCCCCAAAAAACGGTCCAGGCAGGTAGCGCTTATTTATCATGTATGTGTCACGTGGTTCTGGGCGAGTGGCGGAAGAGCCTTTTCCTTCCTATCTGTGATATATATGTACTTCGGGTATACGTATATGTACCGCAAAACTTCTCAATTTCGTGTGGTCCGGTATCTGGTATGAATGATTTAATGATATTTAAATACTTGCATTGTACATTGTATGCGCCAATGGTATTGGTATACATATATTAATATAACACTATATATACCACTATACCAGCAGTATACCAACCGTACATATATAGATGGCTAACCATGTTACCACACCATGGTTGGTTGTGATATTGTATACGAGTACGTATATCTACTCGGTACCTGGTATAATAAATATACCTGTATGTGATACCAGGTACCGTGGTAGTGTGTGTGTGTGTTCTTCACATTAAACCTTCCTTTCTACCCGTCGACATCCAGCACACCCAGTGTCCGTGCCGATTCTTCATCCTAAAAAGGTACCAGTTCTGTGGTCACAAAACTACGACACAGAGATACTACACTCAGTGCAGTAACGAGTATAATATACGATAATCATATTATACATATGATACCCGAGGGCACATACTATACTCGTATATACAAATATGTGCACTGACTGCTTGCTGCTGTGTATCCGGGCTATGATATGGATGACGGTAAGACTAAAGAAGAACATTTTTCTGGCAGTCTCGACGCAGCCAGCTTCAGGAGCCTTGTACATATCATATCATATCTACGAGTATACTACAGAATGAAGCCTGTTCTGGTATACACTACTATATACGGCAGCAGTCTGCGTACGATGCATGTACCTGACAGCTGTTATACTACTACTTTTCTTTTGTACGGGTATCCACCTAGCATACCAGTATGACATGTGAGTGAGTGTTCATTGACTGTCCGTGGCACAGCCGTTTTTTTGCAGAAGAAAGTTCAAGTTCAAGTTCAAGTTTTTTTTTCTTTTCTTTTTTCCATCCCATAGCATTATCTCGCCCACTCTCGCTGCCGCGCGTTCCCACGTTGAGATTCCTCCTCAGTCTCTCCCATCTCACCACATCAAGGGCCACTACACTGCCTTGCACTAGAACCTCCCACTCACTACCGCAATCCACGTGATTGCGGCCGAGCTACAAGGAACCAGCCCACTGTATACTCAGCATACCCATCTCCCACGGTTTACCACGCGCTCCACCAGCTCGAGACAGCAAGTATAAACACACACTAACAACCCACCCTGCCCCAAATAATTACTTTAATGCAATCACGCCTGTCGTTGTTCTGGGTTTTCTTCGATCTTTGCACCGTCGGCGTTGGGTGGAGCATTGACATACCGGGGTGTCACTAAAGACTGGCTCTTTCCTCTCTACCCACTACGGTAAAGTCCTTACTTTTAATCGTGGAAAGAAAATTTCAGCAGCTTTCTTCCCTCGTCACTCTCCACGAACAATACAGCAGCAAGCGGTGTATCCATTTAAAACCAGCCCGAGACAGCCCAAAAGACCCATGGTCTTACTCCAATAGGTCCTTATCTTTCACCGACTAAAGAATTATCCTATCTACTATTAATACTAATTCCAAGTAGGTTTTTTCGTGATAAGCCGATTTACCTGGTCTTATCTCCACTATGACCTTAAACGATGTGATTACTTCCGAATGGTCGTCTTAAACGGGTGCACCGCTGAATTAAGTCATGCAGATCAGAACTCTTATCTGTCTTGATTGATCTCCAGACTATAGCATCGCCCTCACTCACACTTGGTGGACGCTGTCCTGGCCGAAGACGCGGACTGTGTGTTTCTCCTCCGCCTTCCGCTCGCCCTCCTCGATCTCCGACAGGTTCTCGGTGATCGCCTTCAGCAGCGGCTCTTCCCGCTGCTGCCGAGACTGTATCGTGCCCTCGAGGAAACAGCATGCTGAAAAAAAGCGGCGCAGCGCCGACAGAGCAGCAAAGTGACACAGCAGTACGGGTAGTGACTGCAGTCAGTGACACAGCAGTGACACCAACAAACAGTACAGTGACAGTGGCACAGTACGGTGGCAGTGACACAGTACGGGGACGGGGACAGTGACACAATGCAGTGACACAGTACAGTGACACAGCAGTATGTCAAGTTTGGTGTATGTACCAGCCCTTTCAAGTGCCTTGACAGTGTCACAGTACAGTAGTGACAGTGTTTATAGCAGTACAGCAATGGCAGTGACACAGTGCAGTGAGAGTACGGTGGCAGTGACACAGTACAGTGACAGTGACAGTTGATTACATGCCAGTACAGTGCACAGTGCAGTGACAGCGACAGTGATACAATGCAGTGACAGTGACACAGTACAGTGACAGTGGCACAGTATAGTGACAGTGGCACAACAGTACAGTGACAGTGACACAGTACAGTGACAGTGACACAGTACAGTGACAGTGACACAGTACAGTGACAGTGACACAGAAGTACAGTGACAGTTAGTGTCACAATACAGTGACAATGCCACAGCAGTACAGTGACAGCGGCACAGCACAGTGACAGTGACGAGTACAGCAGTGACGGTTGAAGTGACACAGCAATGCAGCAGTGACAGCGACACAGCAGTAAGCCAAGCGGGATATACCAACCCCAATCAACAATTCCTTCGAACCTTTAGCCAAACGGCGGTATACAAGTACGCCCTTCCAACCATTGTCTCGATAACCTACGACGGTAAGGGGATATACCAGCCCTTTCAACCATTGGTCTCGAGAGCAGAGTCTAAGCCACGCAAAAGTGGCATATTGGTATTTCTACTACGTAAACGTCGCCCATTGACTAGAACGGTTCATGGCGGCGGCGGCGGCGCCCCCTCCCCCCCCAATCAACTCAATCGAAGCTGTCACTAATTGCAAGTCCACCTCACAAGCGGTTCTCGGAAGGATGCAGCTCACCCTACTCGCCCAACACCTCCCGTTTCTCTTCGCGGTTAGTGCAAGCAATCAATGTCTGTCTGGTCGGTGAAAACCCGACGTGCTCCGTCCCGGCATTGTGGGGATGCGAGGGTGTATGGTCACACGACTACGGCCATGCATGAACATGAGTACACCCCTCGCCCCGACCCACCCCAACCCAACCTAAACCCAACCCAACTCACCGAACTCAACCAAACCCAACCCAACCCAACCCGACCCAACCCAACCCAACCCAGCCCGGCCCAAACCCAACCCAACCCAACCCACCCCACCCCAAGCCAAGTCAAGCCAGGGCAACGCACCCCAACCCAACCCAACCCAACCCAACCCAACCCAACCCAACCCAACCCAACCCAACCCAACCCAACCCAACCCAACCCAACCCAACCCAACCCAACCCAACCCAACCCAACCCAACCCAATCCAACCCAACCCAACCGAATCCAATCCAATCCAATCCAATCCAATCCAATCCAATCCGAACCAACCCAACCCAACTCAACCCAATCCAACCCAACCCAACCCAACCCAACCCAACCCAACCCAACCCAACCCAACCCAATCAAATCCAAACCCCAACCAACCACGATTAACCCTCGCACCCAACCCCAGCCAATCAAAATAAAACCCGAACCCAACCCAAACCCAAACTAAACCAAACCACATATCCTGTCCCTCTCGCCGCCCAAGCACCCGCCACCGCCGGCAAGATGTGCTCGTCCCTCCACCGCTCCACCTCCGCCAGCTGCTCCAGCGTCAGCAGGGTCTGCAGCCTCCCCGTCGTCTGCATGCCGTTGCCCCCCTTCGTCGCGCTCCACACGGCCAGAGTACCGCCGATACTGCCCAGGTCTCGGGGGTCGAGCACCAGCGCGTTCGTGTGCCTCGTGAAAGCCTGTCCTCGCGAAAGGCGGCAACTCGTAGGGTTGAGGGGGTAAGGGAGGGGAGAATAGGGTAGGGTGTGGGTGGCACTAAGTGGGGTGGGGTGGGGGGGGGGGGCGTACTCATTTGATGCTTGCCTTAGTCATTTGACCATTGACCACGCATCCCTTTCGAGACGAGGCGGGGGGGGGGGGCGTACTCATTTGATGCTTGCCTTAGTCATTTGACCATTGACCACGCATCCCTTTCGAGACGGAACACCGTTGGCGGGGGAGGGGGTGTACTTCATCTTCATGCATGGCCGTAGTCGTATCACCATATTAGTAGACCCTCGCGTCCCTACAATGCCGAGACGGAGCATGTCGGGTTTTCACCGACCAGGCAGACATTGCCTGCACCACAAGCGCGAAAAGCGCCGTGAGGTGTTCGGCGAGTCGCATGAACGGGGTGAGCTGCATCCCACTAAGAACCGCTTGTAAGGCGGACTTGGGGCGGGGGGGTAGTAGTTGCGGGTTGGGGACCGAGTTCGCGGAGGGGGTGAGAGTGGGGGGTGGATGCGGGGGTTGAGACTACCGGTAAGGTGGCAGTGGGGTAAAGATAACGTGGCAGGGGCAGAGCCAGAAGGATTTTTCGAGCAAACGAAAGTCAGCTTGTGCCCGGGGATCGTACGTACGTGTGTACGGCACAGAGCGGGAAAAAAACAAAAACGCGTGCCTCGGTACCCGGAAACCCTCCAAGCTCTCGTTCGGGGTGGTCAAGGAATAACAATCGGTTGTAAGCGATGCTACGGAATGGGCAAGGGTTCGGACGTTTTTTTTTCTGCTGCGGCGAAAAAGAAACGCAGAACGGGTCTCGGGGCGGGGCAGCGTTTGGGAAGCAACGACTGCCATGTGTACCGCCCATTTACCCTACGTAAAGCAGAAAAACGCCTCCCTGCTGTTGCCTAAACACGCAGAAAGACGCCTCCCTGCTGTTGCCTAAACAGGAACTTCCTAGCCCATGCTTAGCCTTTGCGTAGTTTTGGGTAACCCTTGAGTAACACTTGAGAACTCCTTGCGTAGCTCTTGGGTAACCCTTGCCTATTATAGCTCTTGAGAAACCCTTACGTATCCCCTGGGGAAGCGTTATTCATAGTAGATATCGGGTAATCCTTGCGTAGGCCTTGGGTAAAACCCAACAACGACGCGTCGGGACGGGGCCAAAGCCAAGGCAACCCTGGCCAGCGCTACAGGTGCTGGCCTTCTCGCCTGCGACTCGAGAACAAGCCCCTCAGCCGGCGCCAGCGGCACCCTAAGCTTGTAGGGCGTCTTGAGAGCGGCGTCCACAAATCCCGGCATCAGGTCTCCCCTCGCCTCTCCCAGGGCTCCGCCAATCATGAGACGGATTTGGTTCTGCAAACGAACAAAACAACAACGGGAGAAGAGCAGATGATAAGGTATAGGGCATGCCTTAACTCTCGCTAAGAACTCGCGCCGGTGGATAGCTTGTGGTGATCGTCAGGGGCATGCGCTGCCATAGTAAGGCACAGAAGAAGAAAAAAAATGTGTGTGTGTGTTTTTGGGAGATTTTCCGCTTCAGATGTCCGTTTGGCTTCTCCCACAGCGCAAAAAGGTAGCCCCATATCGTAGGCGGGTGTACGATAGAACTTCGCAATCCGCTTGGCCCGTAACAATACTGGCAGCTGGCAAGGGGGGACTTTTACAGCAGCAGTGTTGATAGTTAACCCGATGATCCCTTGAGAGATGCACATATACGTTTAGAGCACATGCTATTATACTTGGATTTAGGGTTAATATGTTTTTTTGAAGTGGCGGGGGGGGTGGGGGGGGGGCGTGGATGACGAGAGAGTCCCTGAGGGTGTGTCCAAACAGAATCGAAAATCGAAATTGAAAATGGAAATCAGTTCGTTTTCGGTATAATTTTAGCCGACGTGTCCAAACAGAAACGAATTGGGAAACAGCAAGATCCAGGCGAAAAACAACTGAGAGCACAAGCCATGGGCTGTTCACAACTATGTACACATGCCGACAATCTAGCGCTCGGAACCACAGGCCCACCAGAGGAGCAGGCAGAAGCGACGACAATTCGATACCGGGAGGTCGTTGGGCCTCCCATGGAGGTGGTCGCGTGTCCAACTTTGACGCCCCGGGATCAAAATTCAAATTATACTGAGAACGAATATTCAACCTCATTCTCGAGGGCATGATGCTGAACTCTACTCAAATTCTCTTCGCTTTGGCTCGAACGCCGGCAAACAAAGGCCCTAGAGCGTCTGGGCTGGTGTTGTGGTTGGCCTGCTGGCTATTTACGGGGGATCTGTGCGGCTGTGTTGGCGTGCTAGCTGTGGGTTGCGTGCTGCGTGCGGCAGTCCTGATATGATATTTTGACGTGGCTGCGCTGACCAGTAGAACACGCTGAATTGTTGCTGCTCGTGCTTTCGATTTGCTTTTCGATTTTCAGCTGTTAACTTTTTGATTTTGGCAATGGGTTGTAAATCGTTCATTTTCTCGGAACCTAAAAAACGAAGGGGAACATGTGTGGGCCAAGGACCAATCAGCGCCTCGTTTATTATCATTTTTGATTTTCGATTTCGATTTTCGATTCTGTCTGGACACACCCTGAGTCCCAGTCTTCCGGCGAGAACAATCTCAGTTTCATCTCAATAGGCAACCTCAATTTCAGTCCCGATCTCAGTACCAATCGCAACCGCAATCCCAATCTCAATCTCAATCCCCAACTCAATCCCAGCCTCAATCTCAGTCTCAATCTCACTTTCAATCTCAATCTCAATCTCAGTCTCAATCTCAGTCTCAATCTCGATTTCAATCTCACTCTCAAGTCTCAATCTCAATCTCAGTCTCAATCTTAAGTCTCAATCTCAAGTCTCAATCTCAGTCTCAATCTCAGTCTCAATCTAAATCTAAACATAATCTCAATCTCACTCTCAATCTCACTCTCACTCTCATTCTCACTCTCATTCTCAATCTCATTCTCAATCTCAATTTCAACGTCAAGCTCATTGTAAATCTCACGTAGACGAAAGCCTTTCCGCGGATGTCGATGCGAACGTACTCGTCCGGTACCTCCTGGCCCTCTCGAGTGTAGCTCACGATGCCTTCCAGCGCCTCGCACCGGTAGATGCTGCCACGCCAACAGCGAAAAAGATGAAAGTTTTGGCGGTGAGGGAGGAGCGACTAGCGACGAATGCTTAGCGAAGAGCATATTGTGGCAACACATTTTAGCTCGCATATACCGGGACACAACGCACCGCACCTCGTTCTGAGCTCTCGGAGCAGAAGCACCTTCTCCGGCCCCTCCTCCTCCTTACTCGCATCCCCCCCCACATTCGCAGCCATCTCGTCCGCATCCCCCCCTCCCACCGCCTCCACCACNGCACCGAACCCTTCGAAATGTGGACCAATTGGCGAGCTTAGTCGGGAAACCGACCGAAAAAACGACCGAAAATGGTCGGTTTCGGTTTTGTTTTTTTTCGGTTTAAAAAAAAACTCGACCGAAACCGACCGACTTTTCGGTGAGAAACCGAAAACCCGACCGACCCCTTTTTCATTTTCGGTTCACATCATCACTGAATGGTCGTACTATGTCCATACGCCATATATACGAACGTACACGAATTCCCCCCAAAAAACGGTCCAGGCAGGTAGCGCTTATTTATCATGTATGTGTCACGTGGTTCTGGGCGAGTGGCGGAAGAGCCTTTTCCTTCCTATCTGTGATATATATGTACTTCGGGTATACGTATATGTACCGCAAAACTTCTCAATTTCGTGTGGTCCGGTATCTGGTATGAATGATTTAATGATATTTAAATACTTGCATTGTACATTGTATGCGCCAATGGTATTGGTATACATATATTAATATAACACTATATATACCACTATACCAGCAGTATACCAACCGTACATATATAGATGGCTAACCATGTTACCACACCATGGTTGGTTGTGATATTGTATACGAGTACGTATATCTACTCGGTACCTGGTATAATAAATATACCTGTATGTGATACCAGGTACCGTGGTAGTGTGTGTGTGTGTTCTTCACATTAAACCTTCCTTTCTACCCGTCGACATCCAGCACACCCAGTGTCCGTGCCGATTCTTCATCCTAAAAAGGTACCAGTTATGTGGTCACAAAACTACGACACAGAGATACTACACTCAGTGCAGTAACGAGTATAATATACGATAATCATATTATACATATGATACCCGAGGGCACATACTATACTCGTATATACAAATATGTGCACTGACTGCTTGCTGCTGTGTATCCGGGCTATGATATGGATGACGGTAAGACTAAAGAAGAACATTTTTCTGGCAGTCTCGACGCAGCCAGCTTCAGGAGCCTTGTACATATCATATCATATCTACGAGTATACTACAGAATGAAGCCTGTTCTGGTATACACTACTATATACGGCAGCAGTCTGCGTACGATGCATGTACCTGACAGCTGTTATACTACTACTTTTCTTTTGTACGGGTATCCACCTAGCATACCAGTATGACATGTGAGTGAGTGTTCATTGACTGTCCGTGGCACAGCCGTTTTTTTGCAGAAGAAAGTTCAAGTTCAAGTTCAAGTTTTTTTTTCTTTTCTTTTTTCCATCCCATTAATTATCTTCGCACTTCTGTCCCTCCCTCTCCCTCCGCAGTCGTAACTCAGATCCGGGGTCACAAAGCAGGCTCTTCTCCCCCCTCCCCGCTACGACTGATACATACATACCCGGCACAATCTTCAATATGGATGGTTTGTTTGCTGGCGGTTAGATGCTACATGCGGCCGTTTTCCTCTGCATGGCGGGCTGGGGGGCAGTGAGGGGGAGCCTTCGCGGCGGAATAAAACGTGGGGGCGTGTAACAAAGCTGAACGCATACGTACTATTAATAGTATAAGAAACAGACGTACCGCCCTTATAGCGTAGTAATGAGAGAAAACGCGCGCCCCCCCCTCCTCCCCGGACCGACTTTTCGAGCTCGATATCTCCACAGCAAGAAGCAAGCGAAGAATGTCAAGCAAGCACCGAAAAGGGTGGGGGTTGGACAGACGTCTCGTAAACCGAGGCCTGTCCTACCATGTGTGTCGTTTGGTACTGGCGCCTTCTTTGGTACGGAGTTATCGAGCTCGAAAAGTCGGTCCGGGGGGGGAGGGGGTGGGGGGAGGAGCGTTTACTCGCAATTCTTACATTATTATTATTAATTTTATTATTATTTTTTATCACGGTATTCTCCACATATGATGAATAAGTAGTTAACAAACAATACATATACGTCCAGCTTGTCAGTAAGGCATCATCTGCTGTTCCTCCTGCTGCTGCTGCTGCTGCTGCTGCTTGCTACTGCTTCCCCTGCAGGATGCACGAACAACCATCCGTGTAGCATGGATCGCATGCATGCACCGGCCGTGCTCTACGTAATGTGCCTATCTATGTACATATGACACTGGAAAAACCAGGTACAGAGTCTACAGGGCATGCTCCGTGTCAAGGTGCCGTAAGGATACGGGTTATCGCACAGGTGTGCGATCATTTTTCGGCACTACTAGTTTTATCGGCAAAACGGACGGTAACCTTATATAATAGTAACCTTATATTTTCGGATTTTTCGGATGGCCCTTGTTCGCTGAAAACCGATCGTAACCCTGTGCGACACTCCCCTGTCATGGGGGGGCATAATAACATAATAACCAGGGAAACTACTACTACTACTACTACTACTACTACTACTACTACTACTACTACTACTACTACTAATACTAATACTACTACTGTACTACTACTACTACTACTACTACTACTACTACTACTACTACTACTACTACTACTACTACTACTACTACTACTACTACTACTACTACTACTACTACTCCGTTGCGCAGGAGTAGGGGTTGCTTGCAAAAGAAAAAACAACTACCTGGTACTTAAAGAAGGGGGGAGCAGGGGGGAAAGGAGATGTTCAGGTACATGGTTGGACAAAGTCAACACACACAAGAGAGGGGGAGAGGAGTGGTTCAGGTCAAGGTATGTACGACCTTTATTTACAGACAGTACGAAGTCTCTTGGGCTATACGAGGTAGTATATAGTAAGTACTCGTACTTGGTTAACCAATTCCCGTATCTATCCAAAATAGACCCTCACCCCCCCCCCTTCTGCCCTACTGAACAGCGAGCGAGGCCTTTCGTCTTCGTGATACAGATTTCCCAGTAGTAGTAGCAAAGTTGCGTGCAAACCCATCGCGGTTTTTCACAGATAGACATGCTCCTGAATTCTGCAGCTATCATCATATCATATCATATCATATATATATGTAGCTGCTTCAGATTTTGTTCTCCTTATATAAAGGATGTACATCCTGCATGAGGAATGAGGAGATCTGAAACGGTTAAGTACGCGCGATCGGAGTATCACACCCAGCTTGCAAAGATGAGTTGCGACGAAAACCTCGATCTCACAGCTGTAGTTTTATTTTTTATTTTATGTTTTTATTACGAGTATTGAGTGTTTACTATGAATACGTACGACGTCAGTTTTTATTGAGTTCCTTTCCCGAAAATAAACACCGAAAGTAGGATTTGAAAAAAGGGAAAAAAAGTCGTACACTTCATCGAAGGTAGGAATTTGACGAAATGTGCGGATTTTTTTTTAGTTTTTTGCTCTCCATATCATTGGCTTACGTGTAAGCACCGAGCAGTCTCTCCCACACCTCGCACACACCAACCTGTGCCTCTTGCTGTATGCAACACAACAACCGCTGGGAGCACAGAGTGTAGCTCGAGTCTGTGTTTGTTATTTTCTACCCGTCGACAGCCAGCACACCCAGTGCCCAGTGTCCAGCCAATTCTTCATCCTAAGACAGATATTATATATATACGCTCGTACGAAAAAGTTGTTATGTGGTCACAAAAATCACGACACAGAGATACCAAGTTGTAATGCAGTAAGCAGAGTAGACATATTATACGTTGACGAGCCTACCCTATTCATGTATACGACGTACGCAAAAAAAAAATACATTTTCTCGTAGGGGACCAGGGAAGAGGAGTGGACACGTGAATATTTACGGGGGTTGTTGTGCTTGGCGCCTGAAGCGGACCCTCCGACCCGAACCCTAAACCTGCGATCAATGATGTTAATCATAGGATGCTGGGCTTGGATGATGTGCTTGGTAAAAGACTCTAGGTTGACTCGGCCGGCTTAAAATGCTCTGCTTGGAAAGACCCCCACTATTAGTAGTGCCAGGGAGAGTGTTTATCAAACTCTTGACATTTGCTTTTTCTTGAAAAAGCGTACCTCGGGTATACTTCGTATTCATTCATGGTGGACGCGATATTCGAACTCACGACCAAACAACCCAAGTCCTGCCGTCGACGCCATTTGCTAAGGCATTACACAGCAGTAGTCTGTCGGCCAATGGCCCGCCGGGTACTCGCGAGTATTGCCCGGTTTGCTAATACCCGTCAAGGGTATATACAAGTAACACTTACTTGATCGTCGAGTATTTCGGCCCTGGGTACCCGGTCAGGTACCCCGGCTGTTAGGCGGGTATCTTGCGGGTACCCGGCTTTATCAAACGGGTGTCCGGCGGGTACCCGCCCACAAAAACGGAAATACTCGCGAGTACCCGAGTATTATTGTGTTTTTTTTTTTTTTGCAAAAGGTGGCGAGTACCTCTTTAACCCATTCGGAACTGAAAACACTCATCCCACACTAATTCCAAGTATTTTCCCCCCAAATTCGTGGGACCCGTTCTTAACCCATTCATAACCGAAAAAAATGTCCCACACTAATTCTAAGTAGTTTACTAATTCTAAGTAGTTTTTCCCCTAATTCGTGGGACCAGTTCTTAACCCCCTAAGAACCCGTCCCCCGTTTTTGGGGACAAACTACTTGGAATTAGTGTGGGATACATTTTTTTTCGGTTCTAAAGGGGTTAAGGGGTTAACGGTATTCGTCGGGTATTAACCCTTTTAGGACTGCAGTCCCGTTTTGGGGACAAACCACTCTAATTCTAAGTATTTTTTCCCCCAAACGGGACTCCGGTCCTATAAGGGTTACGTAATAAGACTCCCTCTCTTCGGGCGCCAGTCAGCGGCGAGTTCTACGTACACTAAATCCTATATAAAATACGTAGCCTAAAAAAGCTCCGGAATACGGTGTCACAACCAGTGTTCAATGTGTTGAAATTATTATAAAAATACGTCAGCTGTGAATTCAACCGATTGAATAGTTGATACTCAACTAATATTGAAATACTAATATTTAGTAAGTCTTCGTGGCGAGCCCATACTGCTGTTGTTTCATGCATACTGCTGTATATATGTACCCGTACGTATACTGCTGTACGTACACGTATAATACACGTATACCTTGCTGTAGAAGTTCTTTTGCGGCCACCCCGATACCAGATCAATATACGCAGCAGAAAAAAAATGAAATGACCTCAGGAACTACGCCTGTGATATTAATATCAATAGTACTCGTAGCGAGCAGGACCACCGCAGCTTGGCCGCGTGGGGGAGAAAGCACACTCAACACTGAACCCAAACTACAGACAGCAAAACTGAAAACTGACCTTGTTCGGATATCAAGTATCCAGCGGGACCGGTAGAACCGAAACAGCGAGTACGTCCCCAGCACGAGGAAGAAGCACGACAGGATCAGCCTGAACCACGCAAGGCCTGCGTGATGCAAGGAGGGAGAGCGAGAGAGAAATCGCGCGGACGAGCCAGCGATTGCGTCAAACGAGCACCGAGCGTCAACCAACCAACCACCCAATCAAGGAACAAACGCGAGGAGGAGGAGGAGGGCGAGGAGAGGCACGAGGAGGAGGGAAGGGGAAGCAAAAAATAAATGCATGATTTGCACGAACGAGCAAACAAACGAAAGAAAACAAGTGCAGCAAGCACACATGCATGCAGAGTTGAAGCAACCAAAAAAATCTCCTTCCTCGTAACGTACGAGCTCCCTTCCTCCCTATATACGAATGGTACGAGTATGTATGTGTACGTACATACAATACAACGTACAGCAGGCAGTACAGCCACGAAGTGTAGTATTATTCTCTTTTTCATCAACTATCAATATTTGAATCGAGACTTGATTGCTGTGTAGCTCCGGATTTTACCCCAGGAGTACCTCGTGTCATCACACACGGAAGATGGCAGAGGATCCCGAGAGGAAGCGAGCCGGGCTAACCCCATACACACATATGTATACACAGCAGATGACGACCCGTTTTGTTGCTGCGGTGTGGCAGAGCAAGATAATATAGTTGCAAGAATTGCTTTGATTTGATGACCACCCATGCTCGGCATCGAGGGCTGCTGTGCACCTGTTGCTGCTCGGACCAGCATACGTATGATACACAAGAGCATATCGTCGTACTCTGCTGTTGCTGCTGAACCGAGAAAAAAACTACACACAAACTTCAAGTAATTTGTGGCAAAAAACGTTGGTGCGCGAAATGCTTCAATCAGACACTAAAGATACTATTTGCTGTAGTTCCAGACGTACTCTGACTTGTGTACCCGTATTCTATATGTCCGAAAATATAAAAGTCGTTTTGATTTCCGTATTTAATTCAAAATGGTCCTTACATTTTCGGACAAAATGATACGTATTCGTAGCACTTTTTTTTTTCTGGTCGGATTTATTCTGGTCTCACCTTTGTCCGTTTCCGTGTAGTTCGGAAGGAACGCCGAGATGTCGATGCTGGGCGGAGGACCGCCCCCGCCCGAGCTGCTCCCACCTACGCCATATCTCTCCTGGTAGGGTGTCAGCGAGTCCGACGTGCTGTCAGTTGTCTCCGTAGGCCTCCCTCCTCCTCCTCCCGAATCGTCTCCATCTGTGATGACCCAAGGCGGTGGAGTACCGGCCATCCTCTGTGTGTTTTTTCTCCCTCTCTCTCTCCCTCTTCGTCAAATACTCTCTCCGCCCTGGATCAACGGTGTTTGCCTCTCTCCCTCCCTCTCTCTCTCGGCCCACCCCCCCCTCTCACAAGCTGCACCCACCCACTACACGCACTACTCCGCTACTACTGCTTGCTACTTATGTATGCACCAAGTGTTACTATTGTACGCAGCCTCTGCGATATACTCGCCCGACGTGTGGTCGCTTGCTCGCTGCTGCTGCTGCTGCTGCTGACACCTGCTGTGCCGCCAGAGACTGCTGCTGCTGTCGCTTCTCTACGTACGACTTCGTACGATACCTCCGTTGTCCTGGCCTCTCTCTCTCTGTATTGACTTTATAGGTTATTTTTAGATCCGAGATCTGCATCTATCATCTTGGTTTTGGTGGAGACAGCCGATTTTTATATTTTGGCTTCGTTTTTGGCTCTTCTTACGCTGTTTTCGGTTATTTCGGGATCTTCAACGGCTCGTTTTGGGCTCTTTTCGGTTAGTTTTTCGAACTCTGTCGTTCGGCATTTTGCTTTCCATTATTTCCCACAGTAAAAATGATGGTTGGTTGCAATTGCATGAAATGCATGAAAATGCCGACCATTTTGTTTTTTAACTCAGTTTTAATGTATTGGGGGAGAGGGGGGGAACAAAATTCTTCTTTTTGTGGTGTGTGGACGATACTTTTCATGAAAATAAATGTTCGATCATCAAATACGTACGTATTCGTATACGAGTGCATTGTGCCTTGATTCCGATACGGATACGCGCAGGCCTGCAGTAGGCGTGCAGGCCGGACGAGAACGTGAAGTGTGGTGCGGTGCGCGGTGCGTCATGAAGGCTGTACCGCAAGACTATTAATAGTAATACCGTACAGCTGGTACCGTATATACGGCATGAGGCACATGATGATACCATCCTATCGGCATACTTGGTTGAGATATAGACGAATACTATGATACGTACCGCACCCGAGGGTTGGGAAGAAAAAAATATGCGTATCATACGCGTGCGCTCGTGTATACGCAGCATGTATTCGCGGAAAAGCTGAGCCAATGGTCTGTCTCCTGTCTCCTGTGTCCTGTGTCTATTTTCAGTGCGGGCACATCTAACATCTTGAAGGAAGTTCGCCTGAGCGGGCACATCTATCTCTGCTACGTACGACTGCTGTCTCTGTGGTGGAAATATTGCGTTCAAACTCAGTCAAACTCGCCGCGTCTTTCCAGATCCCGATGATTGGCCAAACAGCGCTCGCCAACAGTAGTCACCGTTACTCGCACGACGTCGTACTCGTGCATGATACGGCGGGTGCGAGTACAGGCGACGACGAGTAATAACATGTAGGCTACGTGCACGCACTACGTACAGATTTTCGTCATACATACGCAGAAAATACTGGGAACAGGTGCTGTAGCAGTATTTTTGTCCCGGATATTCATTTTTACTTGCTTGTTGATGTCGTTGATTGACGCGTGGAGTCCGCGTTCAGTACGTACACAGCAGCAGTCCGTACGGCATTGTTGTTTCATGTGTCACACACCAAGCAGCAGAAGTACAACAGCAGTATACTGCAGTAGTAGTAGTAGTAGTAGTAGTAGTAGTAGTAGTAGTAGTAGTAGTAGTATAGTAGTAGTGAGTAGTAGTAGTAGCAGTAGTAGTAGTAGTAGTAGTAGTAGTAGTAGTAGTAGTAGTAGTAGTAGTAGTAGTAGCAGAGTAGTAGAGTAGTAGTAGTAGTAGAGTAGTAGTAGTAGTACGTAGTAGTAGTAGTAGTAGTAGTAGTGGTAGTAGTAGTAGTAGTAGTAGTAGTAGTAGTAGTAGTAGTAGTAGTAGTGTAGTAGTGGTAGGGAGAAGGGTATATACATACGTACCCCCCCCCCCTTGAGACGGTATGAACGTATGTGTGTATAGATCCATCCCGCATTTCCAAAGGCCTCGTACTCGTATCATATATAGATACTGCTGTAGGTTTGTTCGTTTTACTCTCGACGACGGGCCGGCTTTGAAGCTTATGTACGACTGCTTTTTCTCTCTCTCTCGCCAGGCTGGCCTATGCTGCTTGATCACAGCAGTTATAAATAGTTGCCGCTCGACACAGCCTCAGCAGCATGCGCACACCACAAACCACACTGACTGACTGCTGTGCTGCCTGTATCATGCTGCTTCGTAGCGTATAATATGCCCGTCAGGCACTTTGTCTACTGCGTACCCGCACGGTGTGTTCGTTGCGGTGTTTGCGGCCCATTATTGTGCTATTAATAACACGGAACACTATGATATCTACGAGTACTTTTTTTTTTTTTTCAGATCCTCTTTGTTTTTGGAGATCTGGGTAAAAAAGCTTTCGCCCAGTACGTACACTTTTTTATTCGTGTACCGATTTTTGTCCATCTGCAAAACGCAGATTCGGCATGCCACACTTTGGGAGTGTGTCATGTATCATGTATGTATCTATTCATACTATTAACATTTGTCTATATATGCCTGGAATGTTGCATATCATATACAAAGTTAAAGTTTACGCACAAAAACGTTCCGTGTGTAGTTATACTATTAATAGTAGTGCGGGTTGCGGTCCATTATAATAGTCGCTTCATATCGAAAAATTACAGGAACAATACCCGGGAGAGTAAATCCGGTGTGTGTGGTGGTGGCTGCGTGCGGTTGCCCTGAGCAACGTATGTATGCGTATAACTATACGTACGCCAGGGGCTCACACAAGAGGCAAGTAACACTCAGCAGACAGACGGTTAACTCTGCCGTTGCAACACAATCAATAGCGCAAGAATCAAGAGGATCCGATCATAATAACAACTACGAGTCAACATTATAACAGCTATGATGGGGGGGCATAGTAAGCAGGACCCATCTGGTACACAAAAACCTATATATCTCAGTATTTTTACTAAGCATATTTGATCCTGTTAACTACGTTCCCTCGTAGTAGTAAGCTCCGAAGCTGAAGATAGAAGGGAGGTGCCCCAATGGCAAGTGATTGTTGTCGACCAAAAGCGGTCTCTCTCGCTGTCTGAACGATCGGGGAGAGGGGTGCTGTTGAGTTATGACGAGCACGTATATATATATTTATATGTAATATACCAGGTATACGTACACCTTCTTTCTTTACTTGATTTTTTCGGCACGGTTTTGGGGGCTGAAAGTACCGCGTGCCACGTATAATATGTTTCAGATGTTTGCGTGTTCGTACCGTTGTGCTACTATTATTAATGGTGTATATATTATAATTATATCCGCGTATGCTTTCTTTCTTCCCTGCGCCTGCCCGCGTTGTTTGTATGTTTGCGTGCTCCCACTCTGTCCGCGTCCGTTTATGCGCGTGCGCCTCAGAATCCAAGGTCAAGCACGCGACATCACGCACTACTAGCTGCACACTGGCCTTGGTGATCGCCGGGAGGGGGGGGGGGGGGGGGCTCCATATCTGGGAGAAGTTCAGACAGCTCCGCGCGTCGGTACCTCAGGGTTTCTGGCTGATGGGGGGGGGGGGGGGGGGTACTTCATATTCATGCATGGCCGTAGTCGTTTATATGACCATAGACCCTCGCATTCCTACAATGTCGGGACGCAGCATTTCGGGTTTTATTTCGGCGAAACAGTCCTTTTTTTCATTTTTTGTTTTTGTTTCCTGGTATGGGGAGGATGGGCGCCGCGCGGGGGGTGGGGGGTGTTATATGACTGGGTGAGACACAGAGTATCCCCTTGCAGGTTTGTCTACTAAGCATCCTTGGTGTTACGCACTTTCTCGTAGAATCAAGAGTAGAAGAGAAGAAGCTTATATTAACCCCTGTCAGGAGCCAGATGGCATCTGGCTCGGTGGGCTTCAACTTTAAGTATGACCCTCCCGATCTCATCAATCCCGAATACGAATGCCATCCAAGTTATATGAAAACGAACCAATTACCTATTAATGAGGTAATTACCGGCCTTCCAAGCCCATACCATCACAGGGGGGTGTTGGGGAATGCCTCAGTGACGGAAGGCGTCAGACGTCAGACCCCCTCGTCGTGGGTAATTCATGGAAATGGGCGTGTTAACACAGTCTGTGTTATTTTGGCTGACCCGAGAATAGACCCCCACGGCTATATGTATATATGTATAGCGTAACATATATAGGATCGATGTTCCACCGCGTGATTCTGCGTTCAGAACCAATGTCTCCCGGTGTTTCTGACCAGAACATGTGAGATGCTGCTGCATACGAAAATGGAAATGTATGCTATTGTCCTCTTCTCCTTTTTGGCTCACCCGTGGAGTAGTTATTATCTGTTCCTCTTGGGCTCGTATTAATATGAATAGTATGATTTCTTCCATTAATAGCAGCGCTTCTTGGTCTCCTTGCGCCATTTGTATTATGTTTCATTTCATAACTCGTTTTGTTTTATTGTATTTTTGCTCTTATTTCCCTGGTGTGGTATGGCTTGTTGTGTGGTTGCGTTTTTTATTGTGCCCGGTACGTTGACATTTAATTCACTTGCTTTGCCCAGTTATTTGCGTTTTTTATCTGTCTCACAGTCTGTTATTACCAGATACTTTGTTGAGGCTTTAATACCTGCCCAACAAAAAACCGCGGTCCTGTGTCCGACTTTCGGTTTCTCGAATACGCCATCCGGTGCTCACCTCTAATCGCGAGTAGGAACGAATGATGGTGCTTGCCCCGTCTCGAAAGGAGTGCGTGCGAGGTCAATGGTCAAATGAATGACCAGACTACATACAGCAGTATCATTATATTATTATTATCTTTGCCATCCGACAATGTGCAGCATGATCTTCAGGGTTGATCACTCATAAAATCCCCAAAAGCAGAAAACCACGGAAACCAAGGAAACCTATGCGTACAGTCTAACACCCTTCTATGCCTGCTTCCCGCCAAGATTTATCCACAATACTCCATTTGTTGTCCTTGCTCCCTCCTTCTTCCCAATATGCCCTCTTTACGTTCAATCTTAAGTCCTAAGCCGCATCAAGCCCATCCCCACGCCATCGGTGTGGGTCTGTCATCCCCCCCCCCCCCCTGCTCCTCCTCGCTTCCTGGCGCCCCTGAGCTGAAGTTTGAAGCGTGAAACCCTCCTGGAAATGGCGACCTGTGTGGTCACCGAGACGATTTGCAACATTATATTATTATTATTATATTATTTGCCTTCCGACAATGTGCAGGGCATTATTCATTCAGAATGAAAAAGCTGACACCATTATTCGTCGACTACCACCATATCTCATCGAACCAATTACCCCCCCCTTCGTGTATACTCAATAGAATACGCACTAACACCCTTTACCCTTCACCCAAATATTGTACCTGCTATATATCTATTCGCCGTGCTTCCTACTCCGCATGTACATTCCACCCCCACGCCATGGGAAGTAATCCTCCCTCCTCCTCCCTTCTCCCCCTGGCGGCCTGCCTGTCTCGCAGAGCGAGCTTGTATCGGTGCACCTACTGCAGTACCGGCCCTCTTGTATACAAGAAACCTAACAACATCGGGCTCAGGCTGGACTTCTTATTCTGGGCGCGCGCGAAAGCACAATGTCTTATCTTGCGCTTTCTTATTTTCGTCCCCGAGAGAACAGCGAGTGGTGGCTTGGGTCAAGGCTAGCACTGCTGCACAGGAAGGGATCACTTTATTAAAGCTTGTTCGCTGACTACACAGCAGTAGTAGGCTGAGAGCTTTCTTCATTTTTTTTTCATTTTTTTCAGGCTGACATTCTTATGAGCGGGCCGGTACTGCTGTGTAGAGTGTATAGCAAGTAAGAACCCCCCCCCCCCCCCCCCCTTTTATTTATAGTTGGGGGATTTATTTGGGGGGGGCGGGGTTTCGTTGTTAAGGGTTTAAAAAAAAAAAAACCCCCCCCCCCCCCCCATATATATTAAGGTTGGGTAGTCGTAGGTTGGCGACGGCGCTTTAAAACACGCCTCTTTCACTGCGTGTGAGCTACACAATCAGGGCATCAGGGCACCGTTTTGATTGTTTTGGTGGTCAAGTTATATAATATCATATCATATCATGTGTGCAGGGTGGAGACCAGCCTTAACCCATTTAGGACTCCAGTCCCGGTGTGGGGACGAAAGACTTGGAATTAGACAGAAACAGTCAGTTCTAGACAGTGCAGTTCTAAAAGGGTTAACTCCGCACGAGGGGAATGATCGTATCACGTAGTGTGCATATGGCAAGGCACCCACGAGGCAGATACTTAATCATCATACCCATCGTTGTCTCTAAAAAAGTGGGCACACCAGGAATCAAAGAGACCAACCTTAACTCCGCACGAGGGAAATGATCGTATCACGTAGTGTAGTGTGCATATGGTAAGGCACCCACGAGGCAGATACTTAATAATCATACCCATCGTTGTCTCTAAAACAGTGGCCACACCAGAAACCAAACCAAAATAGGCTGTCGTCAAAATGCAAGTGCGCCTCACAAGCGGTTCTAAGTATACGATACAGCTCACCCTTCTCATGCGACTCGCCCAACACCTCACGTTTCGCTTCGCGGTTGGTGCAAGCAACAAGCAAGCAATGTCTGCCTGGTTGGTGAAAACCCCCAACGTGCTCCGTCCCGGCATTGTAGGGATGCGAGGGTGCTATGGTCATACGACTTCGGCCATGCACGACATGCGGCTTACCCCCCCCCTGCGTGCATCCTCGCTTGGTTGGTCGCTATTCAAGGGCCCCGGAATTAAATAGTTTAATGTGTATCAGGTATAATGTATATACGACTTTCGGCGAAATCTTCGATCACACAGCTAGCTGTTGTTTTTTATTTTTATTCTATACCTGGTGTATCAGGTACATATACGTATACATCACCGTACCAACATATTTATATTCTACGTCTACACTTACTTCAGTACTATACATAAAAAATGAGAACATGAGAAAACATCCCGCAACAAAAGGTTTGGGAAACACTCCACTTTTCCCCCCCCGTCCCTTTTATTACCTTCGCCCTTCTTTTCTCTCTTCTCCCTATTAATTATTACTAATACGTAGTAATAACTCAGATCCGGGGTCACCACGTAGGCTCCTCTCCCTCCTCCCCCACTACGATTTGTGCCTTGCATTTTTGTCGCGAGGAGACTTCTGCTCTTTTCTTCCCTCGTCGACTCACATCGAATTGTGCCTACCCACGCTACTAGGCGCTCTCAGCAGTTGACTCTGCCACTGCACACACGATATATATATGTAGAGAGAGATACCAAGTATCATATTATACGAGTCAGATTTTCGCACATATAGCATATTACACGAGTCAGATTTCCGTCAGACGGAAATTATCAAATCATCCACAAATAGGCGGGGGGGGGGGGGGGGGGGGGGGGGGGGGGGGGGGGGGGGGGGGGGGGGACGCCGATGCGCGCCACTCTGCTTATTTTTCCGAGCAAACACTCCTCCACGTATGATATGTGTCCAAATCTTCGCAGTGTATATTAAGCCGTTCCCTGTTCAAACAATACCGGGTTGCGTTCGTTCAAAATCCGAAACTCATTATTATTTTATAACACCCTCTAATTTACGAAGAAAAGCGTTCGGGGAAATTCGAGTATTTCGCGCTCGTTTGGAACGCGGCTCTCTATGTGTATGTATATATGCACACGTAATCTGCTGGTTGGTGGTGTGGTGATAGATACGTTGACGTGCGGGTGATGGTGGGCTGAGATGTGGCGTGCGCAATTTGATGCGACTCGACGAGGGAAGATAGAGGGCTGAAGACCTCTTCCGATAAAAAACTGCAAGGCACGAACCGTAATGGTGCAGGAGGGGGAAAAGAGAGCCTATTACCCCTTGTGACCCCGGGTCTGAGTCACGACTATCAAGAAGGGAGCAAGGACAACAAATGGAGTATTGTGGATAAATCTTGGCGGGAAGCAGACACAGAAGGGTGTTAGACTGGTTAGGGTTGCTATTTTGTGTTTTTTGGGGCGAAAAAAGTGGTTTTTGGCCGTTCGGAGTTTGATATAATACATCATCGATGAACCAATCAAAACGTAGCGGAATGTCACACACATCAATAGAATAGGCTGAATAGTTCGACGGGAGTCGCTTACTGCTGCTGCTGCTGCTGCTGTTTGCTGCTGCTGCTGCTGCCTGAAACAGCATCGGTAAGCGCGCTGTACACGCGGCCCCAACATGTCGATCGCGGAGCCTACGGGCGAGATGCCATCAGCACCGAGCCCTCAACAACCGTCCTCCTTGGCAAGCAACGCAGAGACCCCTCCTCCTCCAGATGAGGAGCGCATTTATTGTCTCCGCCTAGGCTGTGTGCTGCATGTCCTCCTTATCGCGGTTGTTTCTGGGTTGGAGAGTGAATACAACAATATACCTCGGTATATTAAACTCACGAGATTTTTTGTGCGAGCACACTTCACATGATCGTGCAAGAAGAGCAAATCTCCCTGCTCCATTCATTGCATACTTCCGTTCACAACAAACGTTCATTCATTATGGGAGCCGCTGCAGTAGGCCGCAGCAGCAGCAGCGACAGCAGCAGCAGCAGCAGCAGCAGCAGCGGCGGCGGGCAGCGCAGGAGATGGAGCACCCTTCACCCTTCCACATATTGTCTGCAAACCACCTGTTGTCTTTTTCTCGATGAGTGACACAAGCTTCACGTATCATATACAAAATAATATACCAGGTACCTGGTACCTGGTAGGTATGTATTATCCCCTGCTTGCTCGAACAGGTCGGCTATATATGAATCAATGTGAGAACAACAACGCCTGTTTTGACTAAAACACGTATCATATATTTCATACGACATTTTGTATACAAAACAATATACCTGGTACCTGGTAGGTATATATTATCCCCTGCTTGCTCGAAGAGGTCGACTATATATGATGCGAAGCTTTTCCCTTGCGTTTATTGCCCATATTATCCTATTTTTGAAGACCTAGCCCTCAGCTCCAACGTAATAAAATAAAGCGGGGTTTGTTTTACTAGATGGTACATAACCTAATCATCCTGGTGGTGAGGTTTTTTCACCTATTGTAACTCATGATGGCGACATTTGCCTACATTACTTCGAAATACCCCCAAAACAGCCAGTGTTTCGGCGATTTCACCTTTGTTTTTTCTCCAATGTAAAATTAAACCTCAGCACCATGTAGGCGTATTAGATCTGGAGACGTACACGAGCTTTCAGTTCAATTTTCATGCGCGATCTCCCGCGCTATGCTCGTGAATATTCCGGAATTTTATACACCGAAATCAAGTAATTGTACGGTGGGTGGAGGCGTCGGCTTTTGGCGGGGATTTGTTTTTTTTTGCTGGTCGATGTCGCTGTTTTTCTTGGTCGCTAAGCACAAAATAGCAACCCTAGTCAGGAAGGAGAGAGAAAAGAAGGGCCAAGATAATACAAAAAAAAAGTCGAAACGTTTGTCGGCGGTCGGTC
Source organism: Saccharina japonica (assembly GCA_008828725.1). Lineage (NCBI taxonomy): Eukaryota > Phaeophyceae > Laminariales > Laminariaceae > Saccharina > Saccharina japonica. The sequence continues at coordinate 183,803 of MEHQ01001248.1, read as the reverse complement.
ATGTTGTCATGGTATACGCACCATCCATGCTGCCAAAAGCAATATTTTTTTTCCGTACGACGACATACACTTTTGTTTTTGTTTTTGTTTTTTTTTGTCCATCCCATTTATTATCTTCGCCCTTCCTTTCTCTCTCCTTCCTGGTCGTGACTCAGATCCGGGGTCACAAAGTAGGCTCCTCTCCCTCCTCCCCCACTACGGTTCTTGCCTTGCATTTTTATCGCGAGAAGTTTCCAGCACTTACTTCCCTCGTCGACTTGCGTCGGATTCCGCCTACCCACGCCACGAAGGCGCTCTCAGCAATTGGTTCCTTTTTACTTTTTTCAAATAAAGTAAAAATCTCACCACGGTGGGATTCGAACTTGGGGACCAATGATAGTAGCCTTTGAAGCTGACCACTACTCTACCCCGTCCGGGGCGACCGCCTGTATACTATTAATAAGTATTCTACCTCTAGTATTCATTCTCGACAACCATGCAATTTCCGATCGCAACAAAATCCAGATTCTGGAGTATATAGATTCCACTCGCGGACAGATTGTGTGTATGACTACCGGTATGTTGATACACTTCTTACCTATTCATATTTGTATGTACGTATACATGTATGGTACATACAATAATACGACGACATAATGCTGACGCATGCTACGGTATAATAGCCTGCATGCAGGTGCACCATGTTTCTGCCTTTTGAGGGGGGTTACTTATTTATTAAGGGCCCCCCGATGAACAATCCCGTTGCCTATCTATTAACCCATTCAGAACTGAAAAAAAATATCCCACACTAATTCCAAGTAGTTTGTCCCTAAATTCGTGGGACCAGTTCTTAAGGGGTTAATAGACTATTGATAGACTATTCATTGAAAAAATATTGCAACACAAGAAGGAGGAAACTCCAAACGACTTTTGGGTTAACCCTTGTAGAACTGGAGTCCCGTTTTGGGGACAAATTGCTTAGAATTAGAGTGGAACTCCAGACTCCGCCTTTCAGAAAAAAAACGTTTTAGCCAAAGTAAGGTATACCTCTACCTCTACTATCGTACCACGCGTCCCCTTTCAGATTTGACCGGTGAACCGTCGGTTAGGCGTCGGTACAGGCATTCACAAGGGGGACTGACTATCTGTATGTATTATTATTGGTATAAGTCTGTCAAAAGTATTAGAGGCTCATGGTTGATACTAAGCATATGTTGAATGGCATGAACATGATTGAAATAAAGGAGCCGCGCATTTGTCAGATGGCTACGATTAATCGGAAAAAAAAACTCGTATATACGAGTATATATATACTACAGAGAACCGGCTGGTCTATAGACAGACTCTAGAGCCTTGATACTGTTAATACCGGCATGCCTATTATGATACGTACTGTTACCGTACACATGTATGTATGTAGAAAAAAACGTATTCATAATACGCAGTATGAATACAAGGTTTTCGCGTATATATGTCTCGGTCTATTGTTTTGTTTTAGCTATTTTTCCGCAAGGGATGCGGGTCTCTTTCCAAAGCTCTTCGTCTTCACGGCAGCAGCGGTGCTACTCGTAGTACACATGGTGCACTCACTCGAGATCACACAAAGGGCTCACAACGCACACTACTACTACTACTACTACTACTCCTGCTACGGCTGCTGCTGCTGCTACTGCTGCTTTGGTGGTGGTGGTGGTGGTGAGTGCCTGGCGACGCTCCGGAGCCTTACGTACAAAGCCATTGTCAGAAGTTGCGCGCGCCATTCATCATGGCCTCCCAGCCGAACCGGAAGCTTCTCGCCAAGCTGCTCAGGTCTCCGGACGTTCGGAAAGAGCACCGCGACTTGCTGAACGAACGCACCGCCTTGAGGTTCGTACAGGGGGTGCGTGAGGACGAGGATCCCACGGATGTCCTGTTCCAGCTCAACCGGCGGGACCAACACCTGGTGAGGACCCTATTTACGCTGGGATCGTCGAACAGCTTCATGGACTTAGTGGTGATGCCGTTCCTCGGTTGGCTGGGTAAGGACGCGTTGTCGATAGGTACATGCAGCAAGAGGCAGCAGTCGATTTGCAACGAGCTTGCTCGGGCGCCCGGACTTCTCGATGGGTTGCTGGAAGCCCTCAACTGCGACGAGATCGCGGATGAGATGGCGCTGGTGTGGTTCTTAGAGAGGCTGGTTCTCGACGATGGGACAGACGGGGCCGATGCGAGGGGGTGCGGTACGCACCGCGCGCTTGCCAAGCGCTTGACGCGCAGCCTGTCGCCGCAGGTCGAGATTCATGCGCAAAAGCTGTTCAAGATATTGCAAGACCCCGAGGAGATGTCGAAGCGATGCGCAGAAGTTGCTTCCACCGGAGCTCTCGCGGGAGGCGGGATATCGCTCGAGTCCATCCAAGAGTCCCATGCGGGAGGGAGGCACAGCAACGACCACGCCGACTTCCGCTCCATCACGATCGTGCCGAGCGTGGACGAGGTGCTTTGCGAGAAGATGCCATTTCTCCCCACGTCCAGTGGTCCCAACACCCCGCACCTGGACCGACTCTTTCGGCTTCTCCGGCACGACATGGTCGCTACCGTGATAGACGCTGTGCTCTCGCTCAAACCGCAGGGGACCACAACCACCACCACCGCCTCTGCTAACGGAAGGGACCGCTCCAAGAAACAGGGCGGGGGGGGCGGTCGCGGCGGCGGCGGCGGCGGCGGTGGTGGTGGGCGCCCGCCATTTATCGTTCGGAACGCCAAGCGCGGGGCAATCATCGCCGACAACATCGGGCGCGCCGCGGCAATGCTCGTGCATTTCGACTGGCCCGGCGACCACAGCATCTCGCGCATGAAGCCCAAAAAGCAGCGGGAGTACCTGCAGCAGGCAAGCGGCCCGGGCCGCGGCGGCGGCGGCGGCGGCAGCCGAAAAGCGGGCGGCGGGCACAACCTCCTGAAGCGGGACTCTTTGGTGGTGCTGACAGACAAGAGCCTGAAACCCCTATTTTTGGCGAACATTACGCTCAGGGACGAGGACATGATGGTCTGGGGCCAGAAACCGGGCGGCGGCGGCGGCGGCGATGATGGTGGGGGTGGTGGCGGAAACGGGAACGAGAACCAAAATTGGGGTGAACCCTACGGTGGGAGGAGGGGTGGCCGTGGTCGGGGGGGGGGGGGGGGGTGGCAGTGGCGGTGTGGTGGTAGGGGAGGGGTGGTCGGGGGGGATGCGTGGTGGGACCATGGGGGCGGCGGCGGCGGCGGTGGTGGCCGTGATTTCTTCAGCGATACAAGGGCGAGCGCGGGCAGCTGGAGGGACCGTCAGGAGTCGCGGCCGGCGGTCGGCGTTTCCTTCCACAACAGCCGCGACCTGGAAGCGGCGCTCCTGCTCTCGAGGGACGACGCGTGGGGCTGCCTCGTCCCCCTCAGCGTGGGTGTGTTCGCCTACGAGCCCGTGCTGAAGAAGATGCAGACCATGGCCGACGTCCCCATGGACGACCTGCTGGTCGACTGGCCTGCCCGAGAACTGCTACCGGAAAGTACGACAGCAGCAGCAGTCGAGAGAGAAATCGAGGGGGAGTCGGCGCCACCAGCTACTGCTGCCGGTGCTCTGCCGATTCTGACGCCGCCGCCGCCGCCGCCGCTGTACGACGACAAAACAGCTTCGGTAATCGAGCGCTTGGCGGAGCGGTTCGCCCCGAGCCCGAGCGATCTCGAGAAGCAGGTGCCCTTGGTGCTCTCGCCACCCCTGCCCCAGGTGATTCTGCCCAGTGGGTGCCAGTTCGACATTTCTCAGCGCGTCGCGGTGAACCAGGTGCTGCGGCAGCGGGTCAGCCTTGTCCAAGGACCTCCAGGTAAGAATTGTGTGTGTGCATGTATGTGTGCGCGTTTTTTTTTGTTTTTTGTTTTTCCTTCTTTATGTCGGGTCGGCATATTCACACGACTTATTCATAAGATGCGTATCCTCGTCTTTTTTTTTTTTTTGTAAAACAAATAATGTTGGCAACATTCCGTTACCCCCTTAAGAACCCCCCCCCCCCCCCCCCCCCTCCGGCCGTTTTTGGAGACAATTTTACTTGGAATTGGTGTGGGATAGGTTTTGCAGCTCAAAAAGGGTGAAGGGGCGCCTTCGGGAAAAACGTTTAAGGAGCTCAAGTAGCTGTTGAATGATTTCTTTTATCCCTACGCCTGCATTAAACTATACAAATCTGTCCCTAAATATAATCAACGTTTTCATTCAATATTAATGTGAAAATGTGCTTCTATTTATGTACAGAGTGGTATTAGATACCTGGTGTATATATATATATATATTTCACTTACCCATACCCTCTACTTAAGGTTGTTATTCATAGTCGATGTAAATCTGTGTGTAGTCTATATATAATATATATGAGGAGTCGGTAAAACCGTTCATTTGGGGGACGGCAGTATTATTGTATTATTGTATTATTGGTAGAAGTTTGTCAAGTATTCAGGGATGATTGATGATTGTGATACATAGGTGGCTGAAATAAGAAATAAGAGCCGCACATCGTCAGATGGAAAATGAAATAATAATATATATATAATATATGTATATATCACTAGAAGTTTGGGCGACACCTATTTTGAGGTACTGTAATTCGAACCCTTATTAGCGCCCGAAAAGCGCTTGAGAGCTACGATATATACGAGAGAGCACAAGAACCTCACGCATATATTATGAGCGAATCTTGCATGTTTACATGCGCGTTTTTTTGTCGTCGTTGACTACGATATTTTATCTTTGCTGTTGTTTTCGTTCGATGTTATTAATAGTGTGCGAAGGCATTAGTACGTTGGGCTGCGATTAATAGAAAAAGGTTAACCAATTGCCTATACACAAGCTAAGCCATGTAACACCCCCCCCCCCCCCCCCTGGAACGGACCGGATATACGGGTCGACGCGCGAGTGACCAACACGCGGTGCTTATTCATTTGTGAAGTCATTATTATAGTCTGTTGGGCTACTTGGGAAAGGTTAACCAATTACCTACCCAATCTATATACGACTTATCACCGTGTGTGCTATTATTTTTTAATAAATATTGTTTTTGTTGCTCGAGAAGACCACCTACCTGTATACACCGAAGTATGATACGACATGTATGTCCATGTAAACTTTCGCCTCTTGTAAGGGTGTGCGGGCAAACGACTTGCAAACTTTGCGTCGATGGCTGAAAAAGCCTCGGTACAGTAACAAAACTATTATTCTATTATCCACGAGTACTAAAAACAGCGTTTGTTTTACTGCTGAGTTTAGGGAGTTTTGCGGCAACGCCCCCAAGGCGCGGATTCGCCATGCACATACCGCCCACAACCATATCCCGCGTGATGATCGATTTCCCGATACCGGTAAACAGGAATGTATAATCTGTACTATTAATAGTACCGGGGAACACAGTAAATAGGACCCACGGTAGACTCTAAAACCTACATATTTCAGTATTTTTACCAAGCATATTTGGTCCTGTTAACTACGTTCCCTTGTGATGGGAATATGCATCAACAGTGATACGGCGGACCATAGTAAATACTGTTCGTAGGACCAAACACTGTTGGTAGAAATGGGCAAATACAGTACAGGACATCTGATAAGAAAAAGGCTAATGTGAAGCAAGAAATTCGGGAGTCGTCATCCAAAAAATAGTGTAGAAAGCACCCTCTCTCAAATTAGGAAAACCCAGCCTGGACCCTATTTCCTGTTTCTTATTGAGTGTCCTGTACTGTAAATGCGTAGGTTTTCGTGGGTGCCGTGGGTCCTATGTACCATGTTCCCCCATCATATTATTGACGCTATCGAGGGTACAGTATAGTGGGGAAGCCTACATCTACATTTGATTAGCATACGTAGGAGCTCTATACGTACCTCCTCATAAAACAAAAACGATTTAGAAAAAAGCTGGAGTTGCAATCCAATGAAAAAACCCCAAAGCCTATACTCGAACGTATACGAGCTGGTTCAAGCATAGCACCCCACTGTTCGTCAGCCACGAATGCCGAATGCAATAGCAACTCCAATGTCACATATTTGGTATCATGCTGACCGCCATGTAGAGTGGAAGAGGGTGGCATCGCTAGTTTTGTTTTTTTAAGGACCTACGGGTAGGACTGATGGCGCTATAATACCGCCGAAAGTTTCCGTAGGATTGCGTATATTTTTTTTTCTGAACGAACTGCTTTCAGGTGGTCCAAGGCATGTTTGTACAAAATTTCCACAGCAAGTATTTGAAGTTTTGACTGCGTTTGATCCGTATCAAGTCCTATGTAACGCCAACATCGATTATATACTAAAACTGAGCAAGTCATCACGAGGCGATGCCAGATTTTGCACGTTATACCGCACAAAGGTCCAAATGTTCACACGCCGTTTTCATGAGAGATAAAAAACCCTGAACTTTTGCACACGTGTTCTAGATGCCCCTGCCGAACCACTGACGATTTTTTTTCTTTGTTTTCTTTTTTGGCGGACAAAATTCGGCATCTCGTGACCCCTTCATAACTAGTCCCACGCAGTTGGGGACAAACTACTTAGAATTAGTGTGGGACATTTTATTTCAGTTCTGAATGGGTTAGTAAGACCCAAATCGGTGACGGGTCGGCCGAGGTTCATATAACGTTGCCTGTCAAATTTCGGTGTCTTATCTCCGAAACACGGTGTCGACTTTGGCTGCTGAGAAAATCTGGGGTGGTATGCCTGAACCAGCCTGTACCTACCCCAATTGCTGTATTTATTTGCTCCTTCCTTCTGCTCAACTGCCCCTCCACAGGTTACCCTATAAAAAAATGCCATCGATTTAAAAAAATGCCATCGATTTACCGTTCAAAAGTGCACCTTCACGCCACATTTTTCCTATTTCACGAAGTGATCCAAAAAACGGGATACCAGGTATTATCGTACGGTTTTTACCGTACAAATAAAAATAACGTGCTAAATTCTACTTGGTTGGGTGGTAGTGACCGTATGTTCGAAGATTGCTATGATATATTTTTATACACGCAAAACTTATACCGTAATCGTACCCACTGAATCGGAGTACCGTATCATACGTACGTACAGCGCTGAAGAACCTGCCCCCGTAAATTAAAAAGTGTTATCTCACCCCCTTGAGCGTCATCCTACATCTGATAGACTTTGTCTTGGCTCCACCAGGGAAGGGGATTCCCATATTTTTGTTTCCTTTTTGTTTTGATTTTTTCAGTTTTCTCAGTTTTTTCTTTTAGTCGAAACGTCCCTGTTCGTGGTCCCCGGGTTCTTCTTCTTCTTCTTCTTCTCGCAGATTTTTTTCTTGTTACGACTTGACCCATTCAACACTGAAAAAAAATGTCCCACACTAATTCCAAGTAGTTTGACTCCAAATTCGTGGGACCAGTTCTTAAAGGGTTGAGCACGTTGGAGGTTTATTTCGTTTACGGTCCGGAAACATCCACACTGCGAGTGTGCTAGAATCGTACTACGTCCCGCAATATAAGAAACGTTTCACTAAGATATTAATATTATTATCTTTGCCATCCGACAATGTGCAGCATGATCTTCAGCGTTGATCACTCATAGAATTCCCAAAAGCAGAAAACCACGGAAACCAAGGAAACCTATGCGTACAGTCTAATTATTATCTTTGCCATCCGACAATGTGCAGCATGATCTTCAGCGTTGATCACCCATAAAATTCCCCCAAAAAAGCAGAAAACCACGGAAACCAAGGAAACCTATGCGTACAGTCTAATAACACCCTTCTATGTCTGCTTCCCGCCAAGATGTATCCACAATAATACTCCATTTGTTGTCCTTGCTCCCTCCTTCATATTGTACGTATGGCATACAAACGGTTCTTACATTTTGGGACAAGCTATAATGGTACCTTCTAGTCTAGTAGGGGGCGAATGCGAGGATCCGCCCAACAAAGGACGACCGAGCATAGATAGGTCCAGGGCCGCCATCCGTGGGTGCATTCATTCCTTACAAAAATCAGATGCTCGTAGCCGTCGTTTTTTTTTTTCAGTACCATTTGTTCTGGCCCAGTAAATAAAACACCCTCGTATACATACGTACGATAGGATCTTGAAACCGGTCGGAAAAAAAAAAAGCGCAAGGCCTCGCTCAGTTGCGTTTTCTCGCCTCAGCACCCAGCTTGGCTTGAACAAACGTCTCGAGATGATGTTTCTACAAAAATATGTCCGAAAGATCGGAGCTTCGACCAACCTCCTAAGAGTAGAAAATAAATTCAATTTGGGAAAAATAAAATTTAAATTCGCTTTTCATTGGTCAACAAACGCACCAGCACCAAAGATTAGGATCTTGGGGGGAAAATCTTTGGTGCTGGTGCGCGTGTTGACCAATTAAAAGCGGATTTGATTTTTATTTTTTTCCAAATTGTTTTTTTTTCTTCGTTAAAACGGGCCCTAACTTCATTGAGATGCAACACAAATCACCATTGACTGCCGTATTTTTCGTACATGGTATAATACCTACATAGGCTCTCACTCATTTGACGCGCCAGCTATATGCCAGGTATGCATGTATATATATAATATTATACTGAAGTATATATCACACCTTACGCCTGCAAATACGAGTTGTGAGGAACACAACAGTTCGATCTCAGCTTCGTTTTTTTTCTTCTTTTTTTTTTTCTATTATATTATAACATGTTTTAGTTACAGTAGTTTGTTCGTGGTATGGGGGGGTATAATTATTTAATTTAGCGAATGAGGGAGAAGAATATTATATATATATATACCGTGCCTCACTGGGACACTACTATATCTACTACATAAGTTATGTACAGAATGGTTAGGGTGGTCACCTTGAGGAGCGCTCTTCCACACTTCTCTCACCGGACAACAAAACTGAAATTTTGGAGGAAAACAAAGGCACTACCATGGCCTAACGATAAAACGAAAAATATGGCGACAAAAAAAAAGAAACTGGAGTTCCGACGATTTTTGGCTTTACCCCTTAAGGAACGGTCCCACGTATTCGGGACAAACTGGTTGGAATTAGTTTTGGATTTTTTTTTTTTCAGTTCTGTTGAATAAGTTTTTCAGAACCGGTCCCCGTTTTTTGGGGACAAACTGGTTGGAATTAGTTTTGGATTTTTTTTTTTTCAGTTCTGTTGAATAAGTATTTCAGAACCGGTCCCCGTTTTTTGGGGACAAACTGGTTGGAATTAGTTTTGGATTTTTTTTTTTTCAGTTCTGTTGAATAAGTATTTCAGAACCGGTCCCCGTTTTTTGGGGACAAACTGGTTGGAATTAGTTTTGGATTTTTTTTTTTCAGTTCTGTTGAATAAGTATTTCAGAACCGGTCCCCGTTTTTTGGCGACAAACTACTTGGAATTAGTTTTGGATATTTTTTTCATTTCTGAATGGGTTAAAGAGCCCGATCACCTTAGAAAAAACTTTCAGCCCAAAAGGGCTAGTTTCTTTTATCATAGCACGCCTCGGTTCGCGCCTGTTTCAAAGCTAAAAGGGGAGATGCTTTGGTGGCTGTTTCGTGTCCGGAAGTGCGTCGTACTTTTTTTTTTTTTTTGTCCATCTCATTTATTTTCTTCGCACTTCCGTCTTTCTCCCTCCCTAGTCGTAACTCAGATCCGGGGTCACAAAGTAGGCTCCTCTCCCTCCTCCCCCACTACGGTTCTTGCCTTGCATTTTTATCGCGAGAAGATTTCAGCACTTTCTTCCCTCGTCC
>MEHQ01001248.1:82324-171340 GCA_008828725.1 Saccharina japonica | reverse complement strand
CGTTCCTTTCCCCCCTTTCCTCCCAACCTAACCTTCCCGCTGTCCCCCCCCCTCCCCGTGCTTCCTTGACAGGGTCGAGCCCTCACAAGGGAGGCTATCTTCAAAACCTGGCTGGATGGCAAGTCCAAGCCTGCGGCCCTCAACTCCAACCCTAACCCCAACACCACCGCGGGGACTAGGGCGCGCCGAGGAGCAGACTCTCACCATCCTCACCATCAGCAGCAGCAGCAGCGGCAGCAGCAGCAGCAGCAGCAGCAGCAGCAACCGGCGCTTTCCGGCATGTGGGGTTGGAACCGGGAGCTGCGCAAGGCGGCCTGGGACGCGTGGGAGGTCGAGCTCAAGAAAGAGGTGGCCGAACATGTCGCTAGGAAGGTCGAGAACCACAACATGCAGGCGGAAGAGCTGGCGCAGCTCCAGCTGCAGAGGAACCTCTCGCGCATGCGCGGGGCGCGGGTGGTGGGGTGCACGACGACGGGCGCGGCCATGCACCACGCGCTGCTGAGCGAGGCCGGCTGCGGGGTGGTGATGGTGGAGGAGGCTGCGGAAGTGTTGGAGGCTCACGTCTTGACCGCCCTCGGGCCGTCCACGAAACATCTTATCATGATAGGTACTGTAACACAGGCAGAGCTTCATACATAGGGCAAGGGGTAGGGGCGGAGTGCTGCTGTAGAATGCCGGCATGGTTGGCGGGTGGATACCTGGTACCGGTACTATGGAGGGACCACAGCTACTATAGCGGTGACAGAGTGCGCGTGCCGAAGAGGTACCCCTATTGATAGCACAAGCCGTTGTACGGCTGGCTACAAGGCTCACCCGCGACCCGCCGATGGTGCAGTGGCACATACATTCGAACAAGCGTGCCGGCAAAGCCTTGAAAAACAAAAACAAATCGCTATTTTATCATCTATTGGTACACACATCAGGTATGCTATAATACCAGATAGAAACATTGAAGCAAGAAACGCCACAGACACACTAATATAGAGTGAACGACACGTTTTTGTTTTCGTGCTGCACGACCCCCCACCCCACCCCCCACCCTCCCTGGTAGCCCCTTCTGTTCATCCTAACTATGTCACTTTCTGCTGCTGCTACTGCCTTGCTTTTTTTTTCCCCGCGAGCAGGGGACCACAAGCAGCTAAGGCCGAAGGTGGAACAATACAACCTGCGCGTCGAGAGCGGAAGGGGCTTCGACCTGAACGTGAGCCTGTTCGAAAGGCTCGTCAACAAAGGGTACCCGCACACCACGCTGGAGCTGCAGCACCGCATGCCACCCGAGGTCAGTGGCTTATACCCTAAATTACCACATGTATCCACTACTACTATGGTTGAGCAAATATTTTCCTAGAGGCAGGTATTTCAGAGATGCACTTGAACAGCAAAAACAAACAAACAAAACGACATTTTCGAGACCCATAGATAGACATTGGGGGTGGTAATGCTATACAATCAAGTAGAACAAATCTTGGAACAAAAAAATAACCGTTTTTCGTCATTTCTTTCAGAAAACCCACTGCAGTGCACTGGTTGTTGTTTTTCATTTCGTCTACCTGGTGTAATGGTATGGGCTAGGAAGGCCGGTAATTACCTCTGCACAGGTAATTGATCCGTTTTCGTATAACTTGGATGGCATTCGTATTCGGTATTCGGGGTATTTATAATATCTGTGGGCCATACTTGAAGCCCATCCCGAGCAGATGTCATCTGGCTCGGGGATTAATATAAGCCGCTTCTCTTCTACGCTTGACTCTACGGAAAGTGAGTAACACCAAGGATGCTTAATAGACAAACCTGCAAGGGGATACTCTGTGTCTCACCCAGTCTTATCACACGTGGCGTCGTTGGCACTGGTATGTACGAAGTGATTTTGATATTTTTCGGAGTGTGGTGTCGTTTTTGTTATTTTGACCCGCCACCCTTGGTGTTCATATTAATACATATTATAGCACCGTATAGTAGGGGGCGGCAAAAACGAGGGCGTAGTAGCCGCTGTCGAGTGTTTGTTTTGTTTTTGTTCACCCTCGACACCACCCGCCCGCCCGCCGTATGTAGATTTTAAAGAGGGGTAACGCCACACTATAAGATAAACCCTTTCCTTTCACCCACGACCGAAAAGACTGCCCGTCACCGAAAAGAAGATGCGAACAAAAGTATAGGAGCACAACCAAGTATATACATTCATGTCCTTCGCTCCGCTTTTTTCTGCATTGGTCCCGAGATCGCGGTTTTTTTTTCACATGGTCCCTCCCTTGTTTATTATTTGTTATAAAGTGCCGTTTCCGTGTTGCCTTGCGTCCGCGTAATGTACGAAATATGTAAAAAAAACAAAACAAGAAAAACCAGAAAAAAAACTACCCCTTATTTACAACTGCAGTCAGTCTCGTCTTGAGAGATCAAAACAAACTCCACTATTACCTGGGAGAACTTGGAAATAGTTGGTTCAAGTTTTTGCAGCATGTTTTCTGAACTCAGCACACATGTGTCTCCGAAAAACGTTAGTACGATCCTACTACAGTAGAGCGGGACGTTGAATAATGAGAAGCCCAGCAAGTCTGATAGTCGGTATACCCCCTGCGAAACAACTACCACTGTGTTCCTAAATATAAGCATCGTTTGTATTAAATACTAATATACAAACGTTGATTATATTTCGGAACATCGTGGTATGATACATATCGTATTACAGAAAAGTGGTGTTGGGAATAATAATATCGGCATTCGTGGTAATATACATATATATATACTATTATTGAGGAGAGTATATAGGAAGGATGTACATAGATGGAGTGTGGGGGGGATGATGAATTCATTTAGCGAAAGAGGGGAAATAATATGAGAGGAACCCTGTCCCGTGATTGGGTATTTACCACCAGATATCAATATCGAATGAAAATCGAATTCGATACGATGTATATTTGGTAAACAAAAACAAAATAATCGATATCGTTTTGATATTTGATACGTCGAAGGGCAGATACCCGCGGTGACTGGGTATTTACCATTGATATCGAATGATAATGGAGTTCGATATGTATCTTCGATACCGATAAAAGAGAAGAAGAAAAAATCGATATATCATACTACTCTTATATACGATTTTTTATATTTGATACTTCGATTCTTTCGTTCACTCGATGCAGGGGATGGGAGTGAAAAAAGTAGCACGTTTGATACGCGATAAGTCGAACGAGGTTTGATATATCGACACCATCGCGCTCCTCGAAAGTCACAAATAGTGAACATGTCTTGAATCAGTGTGCATTAAGACCCTACACCATGGCAAGCAATGATCTACAGGAGTGGTTTCGATGTTCTCTTTCAGGTTATCTGGATTCCTAGCGTGTGTATATATATATACTATGTCGTGAAAAATAAAGACAATGGTTGGTCGCGCCGCATATCACGCTTTCTCGCATGTGTCAAACGACCTCACACCTCGTTCATCCGCCGCCGCCGTTGCCGCCGCCGCCGCCCCCCCCCCCCCCCATCCCCTATCCCTTTCCGGCCTCCTCGTGCTTCGTTCTGTACGTACTCCCGCAATTAGATTTCCGCGTTAGTGAAGGGACTGACGTACCCCAAGCTGCGCGACGGTCCCGGCACCCTCGGCCGGCCCGGCGTGCGCGGAGTCCGCGATCGCGTGTGCTTCGTGGCGCACAACCACAAGGAGAACACGGCGGCCTCGATGCGCCAGCGGCAGCAAGACGATGGAGGAACCGCCTCGAAGGTCAACCTTTACGAGGTCGGCATGGTCGTGGAGACCGTGCGGTACTTGCTCCTCCAGGGGTACAAGCCTGACCAGGTGTGAGAGGGATGCCGCCGTTATCCGGGTCAGATCGTTTTTTTTTTTTTCATGTCCCGTGTCCGTGTCCGATTGGATTTTTCGCGTCCCGTGTCCCGTGTCCGATCGATTTTTTTCATGTCCCGTGTCCGTGTTCGATCGAGTTTGTTTTTTCGGGTGCTGTTACTTACCCCCCCCCCCCCCCCGCTTATTCGGCGTGACCACAATCGGTCCATATCATCATAGTGTAGGGTAGGGTGGGGATCCATCCACCATATGAACCATATTAACCACTTGGCTGTGCATATAGGGAGGAAGGAGCCGCCTTTTTGTTGTTCTTGTTGTTGTTCTTGTTTTTGCACGAGCGAGGCCCTACTACCTACTACACAGCTTTTGAGAGCGCTGCTGCCACTATACGTACGCGTAGATAGCCTGAGCCTCGTCCGGGGGATCCCCTTTCTCCAGTTCTGTTATCGACCTCAAATAAATAAATTAAAAAAAAAACAAATCGGCTCGCGGTCGATTATCTTCCGAAAATTACCTGAAAAAAAAAACAAAAGTTGTGACCGGTTTAGTTCCGCTCGGCGCGTGGCAACTTTATTCGATGCTTGATAGTGCGTGGTTGGCTGTGGTGCTGGACTCCAACAAACAGGGTTTCCAACCTATAGATTGGCCTGTTTATTACAATCCAGCTCCGCCTCGTGGGGTTGTAAATAGGCCACGTGCCTCTCAAAATAACCCCCCCCTGGTTTTCGACTCCAAACACCGAAAATCGAGTTTTTTTGTACGGATATGTTGGGGCTAAAAAACGGCGGACGAGGTCCAGCCTACCTGCAGCCCATTGCTTCTCATTTGTGTTTTTGGGAGAAAGAAATCTGTACACTTCCTCGCGCTAGATTGTCAAGGAACGCGTTGTCTCGCCCCCCCGCACAATCCGGCCCACTTTGCTTACAAAACAAAACACCCACCGAGTTTTTTTTTTTTTTTTCCATCCCATTTATTATCTTCGCACTTCTGTCTTTCTCCCTCCCTAGTCGTAACTCAGATCCGGGGTCACAAAGCAGGCTCCTCTCCCTCCCCCCCCACTACGGTTCTTGCCTTGATTTTTATCGCGAGAAGATTTCAGCCTTCCCAAGGCTCGTCGATTTTCATGGAATTTTGCCAACTCACGCTCTCGCGCTTTCCGCTATTAATAGTCAAGATTTGTTTTGCGAGAAAAAGTCCCTATGAGCATGCACTCGGGGGGGCTCGAACTCGCGACCTTGACGCTAACAAGCTTCTTGGTTACCTGCTAGCCCACCGGGGCGATGGGGCAAAATCACTATCCCACTATTGATTGAAATCCCTCGACCCCAAAAAACGCCGTTTCTTAAACCCCATGCGTGTCCGTTTTTCGCACACCGTGACCCCCCCCCGCCCCCCGCGCCGTTTACACTGTTTCGCCTCCTAAAAATGGGGGTCAGATCGTCGTTCTCACCCCCTACCTCGCCCAACTCAAGGAGCTGCGAGACGCCTTGGACGGCACCATCAGCGACCAGGACGCCTCCGACCTAGCGGTTGCCATCAAGCAGGGGGGCGGCGGCGGAGGGGACGGCAGCAGCGGCGGCAGCAGCAGCGGCGGTGGCAGCAGCAGTGGCGGAAAACAGGGCAACAAAAAAAACGGACCCGGGAAGAGCGAGGGGGATAACACACGAGGCAACGGTGGTCATGCCTCCTCCGGGCCTGACTCGAGGCCGAAGGTCCGAGTGTCAACGGGTGAGATGGAGCTGTGTTGGAAGTTGTGTGTTCTATATAACTGTGTGTGACCTGGGAGGTCTCAAATGGTTTCAGAAGGTGTAAAAAGGCGTGACTGTTCTTTCTTTTTTTTTTTTTGTCGAAAGGCTTAGGCCGGCGCGTCAGCGACATTTGTTTTTTTTTGTCGAAAAAGGCGTGATTGTTTTACGAGAGATGCCATTTTTTTTTTTTTTTTGTTGTGGTTGGTTGAGATGAACTTTTGAGTAGTGAATAGGTTGTATGTACATGTACATAGGATGCCCTTCGATAATCGCGTTATATTTATTTATTAATTAATTAATTAATTAATTCGTTTTTCTTCCATTACGGGAGCGAGACCATAGTGAATAGGGACCAAACATTATTCGTAAAACATAGGTGAACATAAAGGTTGTTGAGTACACGGCAGGTCCTATATATTTTCGACGAAATCCTCGAGCTCACAGCTGTTGTTGTTGTTTTTTTTTTAAATTTTTTTTTTTTTCAATATTTACTCGTTTACTATGCTCCCTAGCAATAAGGGCAGTCACCCGAAACAAATATTTCGAGAAAAAGTTGAAACCGTAGGGGCATAGAAAAAATATATAGGACCTACGGTACAAACTAAAACCTAGATATTTACACATTTTTACTGACAAAAATTTGATCCTATTTACTAGTGTTTACTATGGCCCCCCGTAATAGTGCAACCCAATGGACCCCCCCCCCCCCCAAAAAAAAAGCCTCCATATATACTGGAACGTACCTATAATACCAGAGGTATGTTCTCGCCATCGGGTGTCTCGAATTACTAGTGTTTACTATGGCCCCCCGTAATAGTGCAACCCAATGGACCACCCCCCCCCCAAAAAAAAAAGCCTCCATATATACTGGAACGTACCTACCAGAGGTATGTTCTCGCCATCGGGTATCTCGAAATTGTCCCTCTTGCTCTACTTTGCGAGAGACACGTAGGCCTGAAGCACAGCGCCATCCGCTCAAACTGTGTGTCTTTTCTTTTCTCTTCTTTTTTTTTCTTTTTCTTTTTCTTTTTCTGGTTGTTTTGACCCCCATGTACTTTAACTTCGAACACAAAGACGCTCCTGTCTGTTATAACCAATGCCGCCCGCTCTGTGCTCCATCTTCTCTCGTTTTCCATACCGCCGATCGATTGGAAATGGGGAATGGAATGTTCAGTGGACAACTACCAGGGCGAGGAGAGCGATCTGGTCATCGGGTCCTTCGTTCGCAGCAACGACGGCGGGCAGATGGGCTTCGTCGGAGATGCCAACAGGCTCAACGTAGCCATCTCCCGCGCCAGGTGTGCTGTTATTATGCTGTTATTTCGTTCGACTGCAGAAAAACACTTCCAGCGGAGTGAGTCCGACTACTGTTACGTCAAGTTACACTACGTTAAGGAATGAGTGCGGTTTTCACGGCACGTTACATTACTTGAAATTAGTGTGCGACATTTTTTGTCAGTTCTGAACTGGTCCCACAAATTTGGGGACAAACTACTTGGAATTAGTGTGGGATATTTTTTCAGTTCTGAGTGGGTTAAGAAGTGCAACCATGTTTTTTGGGACGTACTACTTGGAAATAGTGTGGGACATTTTTTTTCAGTTCCGAGTGGGTTAAGGAAGGAAGGGAAGATATCACAGTTCGGCCGCGACGCTCTCACTGCTTGCCGAATTAAATTGTGTTCCATGTCTTTTTGTGGGCAAACATTCACCCGCGCATAGCCCACGTGGTCTGGACCTTCGGTTATATGATCTCCTTTTTTTGCTGAAACAGATACTATAGGTGTAGCAGTTGGGTGGGGGCGGTGGGTGTGCTGTCGAATGTCCCTTCCACCTTGGATTTTGGAGGAGTGGGGTTCCCTTTGAACCATACTCAGGGAGTACACCGTATATATGTGACCTCCCTTGAGTTCCACAGCTAGCTGTCAGATTTTGTTCCCCTCAAACCCCGTAGTTCGCGCGATGGAAGTATCAAAGTATCACACACACGCAGCTTGCAAAGATGAGTTTCGACGAAATCCTCGATCTCGAGCTCTTTTTTTTTTTTTCATTTTTTTTTATCTATATATCGTTGGACTGCTATCGCCATCTCGCTTTTCTCGCTCGTCCCATCGGCCGTTCGTCGTGTGTTCGGTCGAGCTCTTGTGAACACACGCTCTACTACTGCGATAGACGGAACACACACTCTACTACTACGATAGACGGAACACACATTATGGCTGGAACGATTTCGAAAATCACGCGGGCCGCACCTTAACCAAAAACTCGTCCGAATTTTATCGTTTTTTTTTTGCACTTTTTTTTGTTTGGTGCTTATTAACCCCTTAAGAACTGGTCCCACGTATTTGTAAAAAAAAAAAAAAACTACTTGGAACTAGTGTGGGATAACGTTTTCGGTTCTGAAATGGGTTGAGGTCACGGGAATGTCTATCGGGTACGTATACTCGCAGCACTTTTAGTTTTCCTCCAAAAACAAGAAAAAACAAACAAAAACAAATTGGGTGAGGTTTAAGATACGGTGCGCGTCTACCGTGGCCTGCGTCTTGAGATTATATGGCCTCGCGCGAGGAGCGAAGAGGTATGTAAAGCGACCCATTCAGTTGTCAAACGGGAAGTTAGTTGGTCTCTGTACGCATATACGTAAGGGTTTTTTTGGCGTGTTTTTTTATGGGCCCCCGCTTCCTCGACGATGTTGCGAGAGGGCGTCTACTTGTGTTGCACCATGATGTTTTGTGCGTTTTGTGTGCTTTAGGTGTGTGTGTTCTTCGCAGTACACCGTCCTTTTTAACCCGTCGACATGTCGAAAGTCTCTGTCTGCTGTGCCGATTCTTCAAATCCTGGAGACATGTGTGGACAAGACATCTGCTGGTCACGAACTGAATGAACCCTGCGAGACAGAGACAAGAATATGGCACCTGCTTTCAGGAGACTATATAGACACGGCGCGTTAGACGACTCGAACACCGAATTAAACCGTACCCAGGTACCAGGTACACCGCAGCCCCACTCTTCCCTCCTCGAGTCAAAACATGCCATATAACAGCAGTAGTATGACGGTGGGCCGAAATAAATAGGACCTACGGCACATACAAACCCCTACCCTGGTACGATGTTTACAATGTTTTGCTAACAATATTTGGATATTTGTACTATGTGTGGCGTCTGGGCCATCCTTGGATATCCTAGCAGGTTTCCTACTGATATGTAGGCATGCGTGCGACAGGAATACCTGCTGGGATACCAACACATAATATCACTCTGTCCTTTGCTACCTGTGTGTGCTTCTGCGAGTCCACCTATCTAGCCGGATGCGCAGCTATGCTGGCCCCCGGGCTCCTGCTGTGTTCAGGGGTATAGGTGTGGAGGTGTGAGTGACCGCTTCTTTGCGTGACTCATATATGGCCCTCCTCACTAGTAGTCCCTCTATATAGCGCCGGTTCAGTAGTGGTGGTCGCCCGCTATTAGGCGTGTTTGCATATGGACGTTGAGATTCATACGTATTGTGATGTGCAGTCGCTACGCACTGATACGAGTATATGAGTATCTTAGTATAGATATTCGGGTAATTACAATTTGCGGATATATTACGAGTGTGCTACTGAAACGCTTCCTGACTGATCGGACTAGTTGGGCCATGGCTTTGTGCATCGGGTAAATAGCACTTTGGTTTCCTTCCAAAGTCAGTTTTTGGGGTGACGCATATAGCGCTTCTCACGTAATAAGTGGCCGCCCTTCGAAGGCAGAAAATACATGGTGCACTCCTACTACCGTATATAGCATGAGTCTATATGAGTGCCTGTGGTGGCAGTGTTTGGAATAGTGCCGGTTGCCGCTATAATAGTGCCGGTATTGTTGGCCTGCGCACACCAAGTACCGGCACTATTTTTTTTGTTTTGTTATTGTCCATCCCATTGATTATCTTCGCCCTTCTTTTCTCTCTCCCTCTTTAGTCGTGACTCAGATCCGGGGTCACAAAGTTGGCTCTTCTCCCCCCTCCCCCACTACGGTTCTTGCCTTGCATTTTTACCGCGAAACTATTTCAGCACTTTCTTCCCTCGTCGACTGGCGTCGGATTCCGCCTACCCACGCCACGAAGAAGGCGCTCTCAGCAATTGGTTCCTTTTTTTATTTTTTCAAAATATAGACAAAATCTCTCACCACACGGTGGGATTCGATCTTGGGTACCAATGATAGTAGTCTTGGAAGCTGGCCACTACTCTTCTACCGGGGCGACCGGCATGTTCTGCAGGGGAGGCCACTACGGCACTCGATTAATAGTGCTGTGAATGTTGACTATCGAGGTGTCTCAACGTTGTAAAGAGACTCATCAAAGACCGACATTCGGGAAGAAAGCAACCGTTTTGATTACTGCTCCGGGTGGGGCGTCAAAACATGTTCGATTTTCTTTTCACAGTATCTTCTCAAAGCATGAACGCCAAGCAGCCCCCTCCCCCCGCCCCCCCCCCCTCCCCCCCTCCGCCACCTCCTCTTCCCCTCCGCCCCGCCGGCCCCCCCCCGCGCTCTGCGCCTATCCTTCGCCCCGCTCCTCTTCTCCTCCTCCCCCCTCCCGGCCCGCCCCCTCTCCTCCTGCCCCCCACCGCCACCCTTGGCCTTCCCCCTTTGCCCACTCCCCCCTCCTCTCCCCCCCTCCCGCCCCTACCGGCCACCCCCCCACTCCCACTCCCTCCCACGTGATGCATCTCCCTCAGGCTTGGTATGATTCTGTTTGGCGACATGGACTTCTTCACCTCCGACTCGGTCAGGAACAAGTCTGGCCAGCGTCTGTGGCTGGAGTTCCTGTCTCTTCTGGAGGCTGGGGGGCACGTCTACCGCGACGGACTGCCGGCGGTCTGCGAGACCCACAAGACGCGCGTCGACCTGTCGTCTCCGGAGGCGTTCGACCAGAACGTTCCGGACGGCGGGTGCCGGGTCGTGTGCGGGGCGACTCTGGCGTGCGACGGAGGCCACCCCTGCCCCCGAAGGTATGTATATATAGATTATACGAGTATATATTTAAATGTATATTAATATAAACATGGTTATATATATTGTTTTTTAAACAGCTGTGAAATCTGAGTGTGATACTTCGATCGCGCGTACTTACGGGTTACATATATCCTTAAAAGTATATATAATATATATATACACTCAGCTACGAGCAAACATGAGTTTCGACGAAATCCTCGAGCTCACAGCTGTTTTTATTTTTTATTTTATAAATATATATAATATATATATATACATATATATACTTATGATGGCCATGCCACAGTGGTATTTATACGAGAAGGGCAGACCGACTGAAAATACAGATGGACATATACACCAAGCAAGGTATATATCCACTTCGTACGATATTATGCCTACATTCCAATGAGCTATTCGATGCGAGTCGACGAGGGAAGAAAGGGCCATACAGCTTTCTCGCGGTTAAAACTGCAAGGCAAGAACCGCAGCGGGGGAGGAGCCGGAAAAATACCTACTATTAATATAGTCCATCCGGTTAAATTTTGCCATCTTGTGACCTCCACTTTTTCTCGCTCAATTTTGAGAATTGTAAGGCGAAACAAACTTAGCAAGAACCGCGGGGTCGAGAGGAACTCAAATCCGGTCTCAATTTTTATTTTGAAAAAATTGGCCATTTTTGGCCATTTTTGAGAAAAAATGGCCACTTTTGGCCACTTTCGAGAAAAAATGGCCCAAATTTGGAAGGGAAAAAAAAAAACGTACTTTTTGCTCGTGTATACTGCTGTACATTAGGAATAGCACGCGCCTACGCCAATATCGACGATGCTTTCTTTCCCACCTCCTCATAAACCCATACTGTACTCTTTTGTGTAGTGCATGTATTCAATGGAACAGTATACCACCACCACACCAACGCCACGCCAACAGCAAGCTCAACCATAGCAGCCATCCACCTTCCCACCACCACCGCGCCAACATCACCACTAACTAATAGCTCCAGCAACGCCTCACAAACTATCTATTCTACATACATAGTGTATTCTACTATTCCGTCTTGAATGACTTCAACATGTCATCGATGGCGGCAATAGAAGCAATCCGGGCTTCGCGCGCCGCGGCGAGGGCAGCCTGCTCTTTGGCCTTACGCCCAGCCCTCTTCATTGGCTAGTGTTTGTGTGTGGGTGTGTTCTCCCGCGTGTTTGTCTGTGTTCATGTGTATATATATACATCAGTGTATGTATGTGGGTGTGTGTCGCTCTGAAACTTTGAGCGGCCATATCTCGCTCAAATAATTTTTTTTTTGCACAAAATAATGAAAATCCCCTAGGTGCAGGTCCAATTCGTCCGAATCCATTGAGTTTTTCGGGATCGTAGGATCAGTTATTCCACATAAAACGAAATCAATTTCGCCCCCCATATGAGGTTTTCTGGCTTTTTCTCCCCCAAATCTCGTACAAAATAAAAAGAGTTGACTTCACATGAAGCTGGTCGACGAGATCTGTTCAAAACCGGTGTCAAACAAAAATAGGCACCACACGTTCGTTCATATAAAACCAAATAAAACCACGCAAAAAATCCACGGATTTGCGAATATCTCGCCAACAAAATGATAAATATAAAATCTGATCCTACCAAAAGACGCGCCTGAAACAGAGCTTTTTAACGGTATATTCCATGGCACCAAGGGGTAATTCTGTCGTCAACAATAAATTATTTATTGTATGGTCAAATGATGGCAAAATTTAACCGGATGGACCATAGGAAGGAGAGCGAAAATCAGAGCGAACATAATAAATGGGATTGCAAAAAATAAATAAATACATATATTGGCAGGGTATTTTCGACGTACCGGTATAGAAGTATGCTGCAACCTACCCCGACTTTTTTTACCAAAATAATCGGGTCCATGGTACACCTGGATACCCCCCAAACTACGGCGTTAGATAACCTTTGCTAAACTGACCCCACTGGAAAGCAAAAAAAAAAAAAAAAAAAAAAACGTCAGGGGATCTATTATTAATAGTAGGCAGGCCTAAACCCATTCAGAACTGAAAATTATACCCCACACTAATTCCAAGTAGGTAGTGTGTGTCCAAACACGTGGGACCAGTTCTTAAGAAAATTAATATGCCTGATAAGGGCCCGTTTTAACGAGTATGAAATAAATTCAATTTGGAAAAAAGAAAATTCAAATACGCTTTTCATTGGTCAACACACGCACCAGCACCAAATATTATGCCCCAAGATCCTAATCTTTGGTGCTGGTGCGTGTGTTGACCAATGAAAAGCGGATTTGATTTTTTTTTTTTCCAAATTGATTTTTTTTCTTCTTCGTTAAAACGGGCCCTAACGGATGAAGGGTGACGTTATTTTTTCCCCCGAGATTTCCTTAATCTGGAGGAGCTTTACACCGGTACCAGGTTTTTTTAGCGGTTCTCAAAATCACATGCAGTTTGCATTTTTTTTTGTATGCGGTCGGGTCTGTGGCGGAATCCTGGTCGAAAACGACTCCATATGTTAGTGGAAACCCCTACTTTTTTTGTCACTTTGTTTTCGGCAGCGGTTCTCGCAGCAGAGCGGTTTCCACACCTGGTCGTTTTGTTTGTTTGTTTGTTTGTTTTTTTACGGTATTTACCGGTACACACGTACCGCACGTCAGGCCGCCGGTATTACACCAGCTTAAAAAAAAAAATCCAAAAATCATGCCGGATTTTTTTTTAATGAGAGGGAGCTACGAAACAAACGACGCGTGCTGCGAAAACGTGGAAAAAAAATGAAAATCCTTTTCTTGTGGTGTAATATTTTTCGTTGTATACTTAAACTTAACGCCATGATTTTTTATTGTCGGGGTACGAGCAATCCCGCCCCCCCCCCCCCGCCTCCAAAATCAGTTTTTGGGTGAGCAATAGAGCTCCTCACATCAATGAATGGTCAATCTACGAAGGGACCGTGCTACGATATAAGGTAGCATTTTTGGACGGGTGCGACGGAGTTCCTTGGCCCCAAATTGTCCGATTTTTTTTTTTTTTTTTTATCGTTGGGACCAAGGGATTGCTCAACCGGGAAGGACTCTTGCTATCAAAATCAAAATCAGTTTTTGGGTTATAACCCTTCTAGGACTGGAGTCCCGTTTTGGGGACAAATTACTTAGAATTAGAGTGGTTTGTCCCCTAAACGGGACTGCAGTTCTAAAAGAGTTCGAAAAGGGTTAAGGAACGCCGTCAGACGGACGGACAAATGCTACGATAGAGGTGCACCATGTTTTTTTTTTTCTGAGCTCCTCACTTCAAGGAGCGTCATATCATACCTCACCGAAAAAAAAAGTTTTTTCGGAGAAAAATGAAAGCGCTGCCGGATGAGAAATCTCAGGACAAGAGAGGTATATCGTATATACTCTGAAACAGTTCAGTGTTCGTCACAAAAATGAAAAATCCGGCGAAATTGGGTTAAGGAGCACGATCGTTCATAAAAAAAAATCAGCCGAAAAGTGCTACGTACCTCCTACCGTGGCACACGTCAGAGCTCCTCAGGTGACCTTAACCACCCTCAGACGCATGCTACGATAGAGGTGCGCCATGTTTTTTTTTCTGAGCTTCTCACTTAAGTAGCGTCATACTTCACAAAAAAAAAAATGATTTTGGAGGAAAATAAAAGTGCTGCCGGATGAGAAATCTCATGACCGAAGTATATCGAAACATTATTCGTCACAAAAAAAATGAAAGTCCGACGAATATGGGTTAAGGAGCCCGATCGTTCAGAAAACGATTCAGCCAAAAAGTGCTATTTCTACCGTAGCACGCGTCCTCAGGAAAACCCAATGGTGCACCTAACGCCCACTATTCTAGAAACCCGATGGATGCACCTCACACTATTCATGCTTGAGTACGGTAGAGGCAGCACCTGCTTTTTCTGAGGTTCGTTGCTTGACGGGGGCTCCGCCTTTTCACCAGAAACGTTTTTTTTTTTTTTTTTTTTTTTTTTCCAACAAAAAAAGCTTACGACGATCCCAAAACCTAAAAAAAGCATGACGAAAAATGTCGCAAAACACTGTCGTCGGGATTTTCAATAATATTTGGCTAAGAAGCCCAGCCAGTCAGGAATATGTTGGGGCAAAAGCTGCCCCCTCTACCGTAGGACGCGTCAAGCGTAACGGTATTCCAACGGCAATATTGGGTATATAGTCAGAAACGTTAAGGTTCTGGGCTAAAAGATGTGTCACGCCTCCGGAGGGAACTCGGGTGAAGAGAACAAAAAACGGTTTAAGAGCACATGTTTAATTTCTATACCTGTAAATCAGGTTTTTGTTTTTGCTTTTGTCTCGAGATTATTAGGTGTGCACCCCTAAAGGTACGATGTGTTTATCTCAAAAACGGTACGATGGCATGGTGTGCGGTGCAAGTGTAGTGCTGTGCTGCGGTGCGTTTGTTTTGCCGAACCACAAAACATCGTACCGTACAATTTTGTCTTTTGTGACGAAATTTTTATACTCGTATATAGCACCGTAGGATTGTACTCAACAGTAAAATACGCATGGCACCTGAATACGACTCCAAGCCTGACACAAACGAAACACGCCGCGAGCCGAACTGCACTGTTGGACTCTAAAAAAGAAAAAACAACACCGTCACAAGTCCTTGGGGGTGTTGCGAAGCTCTCTATACCAATAACAAGAAAAAAACTGAGTTTGGAGGGGAAATAAAAGTGCTACTCGTACCCGACGAATAGTGTCGTGGCCTACGTGAAAGTATATAAATACAAAATTAGCGCAAACACAAAAAATATTTTCCGGCAATTTTTGACGATTTTCGACGATTTTCAGGTTATAACCCATTTAGGACTCCAGTCCCGTTATGGGGACAAATTACTTGGAATTAGAGCCAAATATATGGTTGTGTGCACTGCAGTTCTGGAAGGGTTCAGTTTCATCCAAAAATTGCTCTCTCTCTATCGTAGCACGCTTCCGTGGGTGATTTGTCCTTAAGCTACCCCGGGTGTATGCCCTCTTCCAACGGCGATGCTCCGTCTCGAAAAGGATACGTGGTGAATGGTCGAATGACTAAGGCAAGCAACAAATTACTACCATTCGATCGACTATATAACCGAACACATTATGGTGCTTCGCGCTCGGTCTGGTGCGAACAAAATGTCGGCCTCGCATTCTCATCGGAAAGGCAATTCTCAACTAGGAAAATCGGCTGTTTCATGGTAATATTAAATACGGCCATGCATTGGAGATAAGTACCTCCCCTCCGCCCGCCCACCCCTCCCTCTCCCCATATATGGGTATATGGTCATACACCTCCTTCCCCCGTCCACTCCTCTCTCCTCCTAAGAGTCTATAGTTACCCAAATACGGCCATGTATGACATGAGTACACCCCACCCCTCCCTCCACCCACGCGTACGCCAGGTGCCACCCTGGAGACGACCAAGCCCACGAAAATGCCGACTGCGGAGTAACTGTGGTAGACGTCTGCCGCAAAGGCCATACCTCTAAACGCCGGTGCACGAAAGACCCCGCGGGGCTCCCCTGCAAGCCGTGCGAGCGAGAGGCCGCCGCGATCGCGCGCGAGGTCGCCCGCCTGGCCGAGTCCAAGCACCGGCGAGAGCTGGAGCGCGAAGCCGCGTGCGCGCGGCTCGCGGAGGCACGGCGCACCGCCGTGCTGGAGCGGGAGAGGCTGGCCCACGAGATGGACCTGCTTCGGATGGAGCGGGAGACGCGGCGGGAGGAGCTCGACGCCGAGAGGACGAGGACTTCGCAGCAGGGCGCCCGCGCAAAGCTGGGACATAATCGCGCCGCCGCCTCTAAGAGCGGCGTCAGCGCGACAGGCGGCAGCAGCGGCGGCGGCGGCAAGGCATCATCGGGTGTCGCCGACAGCTCCGGGTCGGTCGCGTCGTCGTCGCGACAACCGACCGGCATCCTGAAAGGGAAGGACAAGAAGAACGGCAAGGCACGCGGCGACGAAGTCAAGACTGCTCCGGCAGGCGACAACAGCAACAACATCAACGCTACTAGCACGAAGGGGGGAGGGTCTCGGCGAGCCAAGAATGGCGGCGTCATGGGCATGAAGGGCTCCTCCACCCTCCTCCTCATCGCGACGGCAGCGGCGGAAGGGAACGCCGGCGGCATCATCGACGCCCTGAAGGCAATACCGCCGAGCGACCTGGACAAGACTTCTCACGAGCTGGCGGTGGCTCTGGGAGATGCGGCGTACCAGTGGTTCCCCCCGTCCAGCGGGGGCGAGCCCGTCCTCGCGCGTCCCCCGGCCGCGCGCACCGCCCAAGCGCTGGGGCTTATGGGTAAGGGGGAGTGGGTCAAGGCCCGGGCCACACTCGCGGCAGCCCTCAAGGACACGGCCGAGGACTCTCACCAGACGTCGTCAACATCATCAAAGAGGGACCCGTCCGCAGTCTACGCTCTCGCGCTTTGCGACCACCACCTCGGCGGTGGGACGGAAGCTGCCCGAAAGCTCTCCGAGCTTGCGGCCGCGGAGCGGGGGTTTTGGCCCGGCCCGCCCGACGGCCACCTGCCTCCCGACGCGCGGGCTTTCCCGCTCGCGGCGCTTGTGCACGCCCACCTTGAAGCCAGTACGCCACCTGGTACAGCTCCTCCCACAACAGCTCCTTCCAGAGAAGGAGCTGGGGCTGGAACTGGTGATCGAGCTGATGATGGAGTTGGAGCTGGTGATGAAGTTGGAGCTGGTGATGGGGCTAGCACGGCAGCAGGAGCTAGCGATGGAGCAGGAGCTGGCGGTGGAACTGGTTCTAGTGATGGAGGTAGGGATGAAGCAGGAGCTAGAAGTGGCGCTGGGAACGACACTCTAGACGAGGACGTGGACGACGACGACGACCAGGAAGACGACCCCAAGCTGCGAGCGTGCCTGCTGGCCGTCTCCTTCCTGCGCGCGCCTGCCCACAACCGCAAGGCTGGGAAGGTCGATTCGTCGGGATGGACAGAAGCGGCTGAGGCGGTGGTGAGGTCGACGGGCGCGGCGCTGTCTCGAGCTCTGTGGGGTCCCGACGCCGCCGCGGACAACGATAACGACGACGAAGACGGCGGTGGCGGTGGCGGGAAGGGGGCGGGGGACAACAAGGTAAGGGCGCAGTGGCGGGCGCTGCAGTCGAAGTGGGGCGTATCGAGCGAGGCCATGGACGACCTGCTGGACATGTCGGGGCTCGACGTGATCAAGGCCGACTTCTTGAGCGTGGCGAAGCTGGCCGTGATCGACAGGGAGCGCGGCTTCGACCTCTCCGCCAGGTCGTTCAACGTCCGCCTTGAAGGAAACCCCGGCACAGGTAATTCGATAAAAAAAAGGAATAGCACACAAATGACGCGTGCACAACAAAAGGGTATACAGCACGCGACGGATGTTAAGAATCTCTTTTTTTTTGTGAGACTGGAATTCTTATGTAAGACTGGGTGTTCTCCACTATTTTCAGTACGAAAAGGTCGCTTTCTTACCCCCCCCCCCCCCCCCCCCCCCCCCCCCCCCCCCCCCCCCCCCCCCCCCCCCCCCCCCCCCCCCCCCCCCCCCCCCCCCCCCCCCCCCCCCCCCAAACCTCTATCTCAAATTATTAATTTTCAGATGCTCAACATGTAAACGTGTACACCCTGGATTGTTTTGAGCTTGTGCTAGACCTTGAAGGAGCAAAACAAAAAGAGCCGATTTCGAGGCGAATTGTGTTGAAACCTAGGTAAGCCCGACACACAACCGCGCGGGATAGAACATCTTATCGAAATAAGTCCTTCGAAAAAGCATTGCACACACCGGACTCAACCATCTTTTGGGGTGGCCCCTCCGATCGCGAGCTGCAACACGCCAGTGATAATTTAGAGCCAGGAAAATGCAACGTCCCTCTTTCAAACTGGAGTACCGCTCCTAAATGTAGTATTCTGGGCGTGTAGTATATATATCCCACACATACATGTAGCTTTAGATCACTAGTTTAGTCAGTGATACGTTAACTCTCTTGAACGGAGGACCGCTCTCTTCAACCGAGTCCTCTGGGTGCATAACGCATACACACATACTACGCGTCTGGTACGAGAGGGTTAGCACACGGTTCAAGTGTACCTATAAATGGCTCAAACGGCATAGGTATACCTATTTTTGGTTTCCATCCCTCTTTTTCCGACTGACGGGAGCGTCTCAGTCGAGTGACTAAGAAACTACACGTGCACACGTACGCCCCTATGTCGTTCGAAGACCAGGTGTGTTTCGCGACTATTAATACTGTTTTTCAGATACCCAGACGAGGCTAATGAGATCATTGGCCGCAGCTTTTCCATTCTGCTTCTTTTTTTTTTTAAATCAAAAGGCAGGTGTGGCGTGTCGGCAACCGAATATTCCTATACGAAAAGTGGCATTTCATCGATGTTCCTCTTCTTAGAACATATTATATATAGAGCTGTGATCCTACTGGCTTCATCGCCCACCGCCTCCATACGCTGAACTCCACCGTTTGCCCTACCCCCTTCCCTCCCGCTCCGCTCCGTACCCCCTACCCCTCTCCCACCCACCCACCCATACACTTGCTTTCACTCTTTTTTTTTCCCGCCACGCCACCCTACCCGACGCCAGGGAAAACAACCGTGGCCAGATTGTACTACCGCTTGCTGAAGGACATCGGAGTGTTCGTCTCCGCCGAGCGGCGGGCGCAAGACCTGCAGGACGCGGCCGACGCCGCGGCGAGGAAGAAAGCCGCCGCCGACGAAAAGCGTAGGGTCGAGAACGAGCGCAAGGCCTTCCAAGCCGCCGGCCTTCCCTACAACAACCCGCCACCAGCAACGGCGGGAGGCGCCAGTAGTCCTGCTGCTACTACTACGGTCGGCACGCTCGCTGCTAACTCCGGGTCGACGGCGGGTGCAGGCGCGGCAACTTCGAAAGAGAAGGGTTTCGTGGAGACGACCGGTGCCGCCCTGGCCGACTGCGGCACACAGGGCCTTAAGGAGATGCTGGAAAAAATCAAGAGCGCTGGCGGAGGCGTGTTGTTTGTTGACGAGGTGGGTGAACGCGGGGTACGACAGAGGTAGTCCCAGTGACATTTTTTGGCTCAATCGTTTTCTGAACGATCTTCTAAGGCTCCTTAACCCAAATTCGCCGGACTTTCATTTTTTGTGGCGGAAAATGTTTCAGAGTATACTTCGGTCATGAGATTTATCATCCGGCAGGCACTTTTTTTTTCCCCTCCAAAATCATTTTGTTCGGTGATGTATGACGCTCCTTAAGTGATGAGCTCAGAAAAAGCATGGTGCACCTCTATCGTAGCATGCGGTGGTGGGTGGGTGGGTGGGTTGGTGGGTAGGTGGGTGGTTCATGGGTTGTCGATGGGCAGGGTGGGGTGGGATGAGTTGGGGTGCTGAGGTAGGGCTAGCATTTCCTTTGGGCTAAACCATTTCTGACTGACTGAGGATTTAAATATTAAGGCATGCCTGATCGTTATTCCCGATTGTTTTTTCGCCATAGGCCGAGGTTGAGTGTTCATTCTTTCTGAAGATCGTTTTTTTTCGAGGGGAAGGGGGAAGGAAACGAAAAAATAAAACCACAAACATGGTTGATACTCTCCCACCGCAGGTTTTGCACGCCGGTTTGTCGGTGGGTGGATGGATGGGTCGGTGGTTTGGGGTCTGGTTTCCAGCAGAATCGGGTTGTTGATCGTGCCCGTAGGAAGAAGTGCCGTACCGCATCAGTAACCCTTACGGTTAATTGTCGGGAGCATGGACCCGCGAGGAAAAGGATGGGGACAATAGTTTAGGGGATACTAAACTTTTCTCGGTCTTGTTTTAGCCCTCTTGCGGCATACATGGTGCAGTGTTAGTATCCTGTCGGCCGTTTCAACCCGCCAACAAATTGGATATGTGTACTACCCGACAGGCCTTTTTATTCTTCAGTATTACTTTTGATCCAGCGCCTCCAACCACTCGCTCCCCCCCCCCCCCCCCCCCCCCCCCCCCCCCCCCCCCCCCCCCCCCACCCCCCCCCCCCCCCCCCCCCCCCCTCCCCCCTACTCAACGCCATCACAGGCTTACACTCTCGAGCCCTACGGAACCGCAGGAGGCCAGGGGAAACAGGTGCTAAACTTCCTGCTGGCCGAGATCGAGAATCGCCGCGGCGAGCTAGTGGTGGCCTTCGCCGGATACGCCAAAAACATGGAAACACTCTTCGAGTTCAACGAGGGACTGCCCAGCCGTTTCCCCAAGACCTTCAAATTCGAGGACTACAGCGACGAGCTCTTGCTCGAGATTTTCTTGGGCCTGATGGCGCGCAACCAAGGGCTGAGGACCTTGCGGCTGGCCCCGGGCGCGGGGGAGGGCGCCCGGTGGGCGAAGGTTGCTATCGCTCGCCTTGGGCGGAAGCGGGGGATGCGCGGCTTCGGGAACGCCCGGGCCGTTCGTGCGCTGTTCGACAAGGTCATGCAGCGGCAGGCGGACCGCCTCAGCTCGGGAGACGAGGCAGCCGATGACGCCGATCCGTACGAGCTCGTGAAATCCGACCTGCTGGGCGTGTCCATCACGAGCCTCGAGGACTCGGCGGATTGGAGGAAGCTCCGGGACATGATCGGGCTGGACAGCGTGAAGGAGGCGGTGCGCGCGCAGGCCGAGCTGGTGAAGACCAACCTTGTACTCGAAGAGGCGGGAAAGCCGCCCAGGGGAGTCGCGCTAAACCGGTGCATGATCGGAAACCCGGGCACGGGTGAGAGGGTGTTGCTGACTAGTCGTTGTGTTTCGAAGTTTTGTGGAGGGTAGCAAGTATTCTATACGGAGCGCAAGGTCTCAAGGCAGTGACCAACATTAGACCGGGTGCCCGTCTGCACCGGTTGTCTAGCGGGGGGGCACAGCGCAGCGCAACATGGCTAGAGTGTCCTCTGCGGTCCATGTCGTACCGTATATCGCTTTGTTGTGGCTCGAGTACACCCCCTTCTACCGCAGAGCAGCCCGCTCCGATTCGTGTGACCGATCCTCTACAGTCGTCACTAATATTGTTTTCTCTCTGAAGCCCCTAATGGGTCAAGACCAGCGTACCCATTGCAATGGTTGCTCGTGTCTGCTGCGGTGGTGGGAAAGACCGCACGGGTCGTATCGAGACGTACGGCAGGGAAGCAATCCCCGTTTTCACTACGGCCTTTATAGGTCAAAACCTCGGGGGCGAGTGAGTGGCTCTGCACCTTTGCTCAAAGTCGGACCTGATTTTTTGTTTGTTGGCTCAGCGGAACTAAAACACCTTTCTTCATGGTGGCGGTGCATCTCTCGCGAAACCGAAAACACGCTAACTATTTTTTTTACGATCGCTAATCAATAGGTAGGGTAGTCTTTCTGGCGGGGGGCTCGGGGTGGCTGCAAAGAAAGGGCTGAAACGTGCCCCCCACCCCCCGCTCACGCCCTAACCTTGTCCAGGTGACAAACTGAGACATGCTTCGTCCCGGCATCGTAGGGATGCGAGGGTCTATGGTCATACGACTACGGCCATGCACGACATGCGGCTATTGAGTGCACCGCAGCCGTGTGGTCTCGAGCTGGATCGTATCAGTCCGCTGACACCAATACCGAGCGCAGCAGCCTTGCCATCATAAAAACCCCAACAATATGACATACCTGGTATATTCACAGCTCTGCAGCTTTTATGCCTAAAACATTTTGTGCTCTGAACCGCTCCCGCTCTTACCTCCGCTCTATCCACCAGGCAAGACGACGGTGGCCCAGCTCTACGCTGGAATCCTGACAGACCTCGGCCTCCTATCGAAGGGCGAGGTGGTGCTCAAGACCGCGTCGGACTTCGTTGGATCCGTCATCGGCGAGAGCGAGTCCAAAACCCGTGCCATTCTGAAAGCGTCCGAGGGCTGTGTTCTTGTCATCGACGAGGCTTATTCCCTTGGTGCTGGCTCGACGTCGTGGTCGGACCCTTACCGGCTGGCGGTCGTAGACACCTTGGTGGAGCAGGTGCAGAACGTCCCCGGCGAGGATCGGTGCGTGTTGCTGCTGGGGTATCGCGCCGAGATGGAGGAGTTCATGAGGAAGGCTAACCCTGGGCTCGCCCGCCGCTTTGCGATCGACAACGCCTTCGACTTCGAGGACTACACGGGTGCGTTGATAGCAGTAAAATGCGCGATACGTTTTTTTGTCGTTGTTAGTCAGATTTTGTCGTTGTGCGTCAAACATACTGCAAGCGTCAGGAGGAGGAGGAGGAGTTTGCCTTGTAGTTTGCTGCGCTCACGTTGTCACGACGCTTTTTCTTTGAAAAACAAGTGCACCTTGCCCCACTCCAGCAGAGTCATGGACGAACTGATGATGCAGCAGATGTATCGCAACAGAGAGAGATGGCACTGCTTTCATACCACCCTATTGTCGCGCTGAAGGAGCAAAGCAAAGGTTGAATTCTGAATTTTGACCACGCGTGGCAAACCAAACTCTCGCGGCGACCGCGTATACATTCACGCGTTGAGTTGCGCTGCCTCGAGTGAGCACGGAATCCTTTTCATCCCTACTGTATACGTATGATATTTACAGCTGCCCGCGGCACCACCCCCCAAAACTTCCACCTGACTGACTGAAAACGATGCTTTAATTTCTCCCCTCCTGTGGGCTGTGGCTTACACGTAGATGAGGATCTCCTGTCCATTCTTCGCATGAAGCTGAAGAGCGACCAGCTGACGGCGGGGGTGGAGTCCCTCATGGCCGCCGCTGCCGTGCTGAGGGAGAGCCGCCTGACGGCTTCGCACTTCGGAAACGGCGGGGAGGTGGCCAACCTGCTGAGCGAGGCCAAGCTGCGCAAGGAGAAACGTCGGGGCGGCGATGGTTCCATCGAATCCAGGCAAGCCGTTGGAAGGCGCACGCCAGTAGTTCTGCTATCGCTGGGGGCCATAGTAATCAGGACCCATCACTCACACTAAAACCTATATATTACAATGTTTTTACTAAGCATATTTGGTCCTGATTACTATCCCCCCCCCCAGTAATACGACAGGTACACGTAGCACTGCTTATTTGGCCGACTGACGGAGATACTCACCCAAGGAATAATCACCCGGGTCAAGGGCGCACAAAAACTAAAGTTATCGACACCCCCCCCCCCCCCCCCTATATTGGAGGGAAGAAACCGGACCGTTGTGATCCCAGAAAACAATAAGTCAAGTTTTTTTTAATTCCCCCCCCTCTATTAAAACCCGCCCTGCACCCCCCCCCCCCCGACCAGCGAAAAAAAAATAGGGGGGGTCTCTAAAACCAAGTTAAACAAAGGGAACAAAAAACGAAAAAAAATGGTTTTTGCTCATTTCGTCCTGTGATCACAGCGATCCGGTTTGTTTTTCATTCTGACCTTCCTAGGTGTGTGGTGTCGTTTTCTTTTTTTTTTGTGCGGTGTGATATATATATCTAAGGTGTTGACAACACAATGTTTTTCGTCAAAGCACCTGGATCATGTTTTGTTTTCTCAAGATGGACTAAACAAAGCCCATGCACTTCTTATGTTGTTTATAGTCAGAAGTCAGTCAGTTTTGGGTGACTTACTGCAGTAATACTGTGGTTGGTATTGCTTACAACTGTAACAGTATGGAGCTTCTGAAGCGAGAAGGCGGTGTACGTTTTGCAGAGCGTTGGGGGACACGCGACGGCATGATGAGAGTGGCGTGGTCTTTCTCGAATTCGAGACCAAATCCAAAGAAAAGAGGTCGTCTTTATCTTGGCTTTCGAGAAGTGTCTGCTGCATGTAGATACGCCGTTGAAACATTGTATGGTAGATCTATTTTCCCATATCTTTCATGTGTTGCAGTATGCTTGTGCTTGTGTTATTGAAACACTATTTTATTTATCTGCGGTAGCACTACTGCTGTATGTGGTGTTTTGTTGTTGACGGGCGTTTCTCTGTCACTCCTCCGATGACTTTGTACACTGAGAGGGCGATCGCAAGCCAGAGGGCACACCAAAGGGTTATTATTCAAAGGAGAGGCTCGAACAATCCGGCACACCCAACAGCACCAAAAATGCGCCGCGCACACAAACAAAACATATGCCAGCGTACGAGTACGTAAAGTTTTCGGTAAACGTCGTACGATGCTTGTAGTCGTTGATCGCCTCGCCTCGCCGTGTGTATCGCACTGACCGCGCGGACAGGCTCGACCCGGAGATATTGCCTCGTGACTTCGACCCGGCATACGGCGATGCACCCCCTGATAGCGCGACGCTCGAGGACGACCTATTCGGGGATCTCATCGGCTGCGACGCCATCAAGATTCAGCTGCGGAGGATCAGGTCCACGTTTGTGCACGCGGAGAAGGTCGGCCGCGACCCTCGCGAGGTGGGTGCGCGATATACGTTTTGTTTTGTCCCATGCCATATTTGGACTCCTTGAATCCACGCGGCACAAAGGCGTACGCCTCCATGCGAGTGCTCGTCTATCAGACAGAGCAGACCTCCTACCCGAGACGTACTGCATCAAGTATATTTCGGAGGGCCTGCCGCTGCAAGACAAACCGCCGCACCTGGTTTTCGAACATCTCGGCCGCTACGTAATGCTTTGGAGCCTATTGGATAGCCCGGAAGCCCAACAAACACAATACCTCAAAACAGCTAAAACCGCCCCCCCCCCCAATAACATTACATCGACACCCGGGAACCCGAGAAACCAAGAGGTGGACCGTGTTTTTTTCTGAGACTCTTCGCTTGAGTAGCTCTATACTAATACTTCTATAAGTCGTTACTAAGTAAGGGCCCATATTAACGAGTATAAAATAAATTCAATTTGGAAAAATAAAAATTCAAATTCGCTTTTCATTTGGTCAACACACGCACCAGCATCAAATATTAGGATCTTGGGGGTATAATCTTGGGTGGTGGTGCGGGTTCTGACCAATCAAAAGCGGATTTGATTTTTTTTTTGTCCAAATTGATATTTTTTTTTCTTCGTCAAAACGGGCCCTTAACCCAACACTGTTTCTGGAGGTAAATAAAAACGCCATATACCCGATGAACAATCAAAGTGTAAAATAATTTTTTCTGCAACACAAGAATGAAATGACAGCGATTTTGGCCCGTCATTCAGACAAAAAAAAATCAGCCCAAAAATGGTACAAGTACCGCTATCGTAACACGGTCACAGTAGTAATAGTAGTAATAGTAGTAGTAGTAGTGGGTACACTACGCTACCTCCAGTCTCCAATTCCGCCCAATGGCCCCGGCTGTACCTTGCTGCTTACGCTCTCTCAGACGTTGAACCTCAACTTTAGGTTCACAGGTGCTCCGGGTACGGGCAAGACCACGATCGCTCAGCGCCTGGGCCGCATGTTCAAGCAGCTAGGCCTTCTCCGTTCGGACGAGGTGGTGTCCTGCTCTCCGTCCGACTTTACCACCGGGTGAATTTGCGCGCGCAAGCGTAAGATCAACCACAGCATTGGAGGGGGCATGCTATCCGTTGGAAACAATATATTCGTTGGGGCCGGGCAAAATGCCTCCATCGTGCGAGTGGCACTGCTGACTGCGATCGGTTTTGCTTTGAGCCTACTGAAGTTTGAGCTCGGAAACAAAAAAAAAGCGATTACTGTCCTGCTGTCGCGTTAAGATTACGCATACTACTGTACCAATCACGCTTATTGCGGGTAGTATCCTGTACTGCCTGTTTGCCTTGACAACAGTACTACTTGTTACATCCTATACATGCGCCCCTTCTCTCCGGTGTTCGACTCAGTAATGGTTCCGAGCTCACATCAGGCAAACGTTTACCGCCTCGAGTAGACCCTTGTATGCAGTGCTCAACATCGTAAAACTCGGTTCTCCTGTTTTTCTCGTTGTCGTAAACCCGCCGCGGCTGGTATTTTTACGTGCTTGTAGCTACATCGGCCAGGCCGCCATCAAGACGAAGGGGATGATGGACAAGGCTATCGGCAAGGTCCTCTTCATCGACGAGGCGTACGGCCTCAACCCCCACCAAACCGGGTCACACGGGGCAACCTTTATGCAGGAGGTGCGAGAATGATGTGTTTTGTTTGATCTACCCGGCGACCGACACGCCACCAGACACCGGTATATAGAACGATCACACAATCCACGGCCAGGACTTCCTGGCCAGGCCCACGTTCTGTGCCCCCCCCCCTCCCCCCCCACTCCCACCTACCTGCTGCCCTGTCCAGCCAGCACACGTAGTAAGCTGCACCACGATTCGCAAAGACGAGGACAATCGCGAATCGCCTCGGTCCATAGAAGCTTCGACCCACAAGCGCAGCTTCCGCTTCTCATCTGGTGTACACATGCTTTTCCTTTTGTCCTCCTTTACAGGCTGTAGACCAGCTGGTTCAGTGTCTCACGGACGACAAGTACAAGGGAAACATGGTGGTCGTCGTGGCTGGGTATGCCCGTGACATCGACGGCCTCATGCAGGCCAACCCGGGACTTGCCAGCCGCTTCCCCGAGACGCTGCACTTCCCAAGCTTCGACGTGGAAGACTCCAGCCGCTTGCTGGAGGCCGCGCTAAAGAAGGGGTTCAACACCGACCTCTCGTCTGAAGCTGCGGCCGCGCTACCGGGATTGCTACCGCCTCTGGTGCAGGTACGACATAGGCATATACCCGCAGGGGGACAGGTTTCTAGTTCAGTTTTTAGCGCACCGGAATGTCACCTTCTCTCTCTGTCCGTCTCTTTCTCTCTCTCTGTCCGTTTCTCTCTCTCTCTCTCTCTCTCTCTCTCTCTCTCTCTCTCTCTCTCTTTCTCTCTTTCTCTCTCTCTCCCTCTCTCTCCCTCTCTCTCTCCCTCTTGCCTCCGGTGTTGATATCTGCCGCTTCCAACCTGTCCACGCGCCACTCTGTACGGACATCAAGTACCGACTGGCTTAAGCATACTTCTATCACCCCAAATTCACTCAGTAGCCAAAGCCCACGCCGTGTTTTGGACACAATACCCTGACATTTGGAATACATATTCTATGAACCCTTGCATTTTTTTCGTTTGCCAAATATGTTTTGTTTTTCGGAAGATTTGCGTCTTGATGGATCCTGAATTTTCGGCGGCAAACAAAACATATCGTCAATCGTTCGGCAGGGGCATATAGAACACGTGTGCAAAAGTATAGGGCTCATCTCTAAAAAACGAACGACGTGGGTATTTCGAGCTTTGTGCGGTGAAACGTGCAAATTCCGGCATCGCGTCGAAATACTCAATTTCAGTATACAATCGATTACGGTGTTAAATATTACTTAATAATATTATACTGATGATAATACGTACTGTAGTCAGATCTTTGAATATTTGTGTGGAACTTTGTACAAACATGCCTTGGACCATCTGGAAGCGGCTCGTTCAGAAACAAAATGGGCAAAAAAATACGTATCCCTACGGAAACACCTAACAATTATTGGCCTCTTTAAAGGCCCGTGATTGGGCAGGCCACATTGTCGGCGGTAGCGCCAGTTAAGCCCCTCAACCCTTATAGGACCGGAGTCCCGTTTTGGGGGAAAATTACTTAGAATTAGAGTGGTTTGTCCCCAAAACGGGACTGCAGTTCTAAAAGGGTTTAAAAACAAAACTGGCGGTGTCACCATCTTCTACTGTTCACACTGGCGGTCAGCATGAAATATGTTACATTTGGGTTGCGATTGCATGCGGCATTCATGGCGGACGAAATATGGGGTGGTATGCTTGAACCAGCCCGTATACGTTAACTATCGCGTTTCAACAACCTCCCGCTCGTTACCTTCCTTCTGGGCCTTCACCAATCCCAACGTAAAACACGAAGCCGTCACCACGTCGTACTACACCGCACCAGCACCTTACCGTGTAGTTGTCGCTAGTGTTTGTTTGCTCCACTACTAATACTGTAATCGCTTTGTATTATGAGTTTCTTTTGTGCTCGTACATGGACGACTCGATCTATAGTAGGCACCGTCAACGGTCAACGAATCGCACTCAACTCGTGCAATTTCTCGACAAAACCCCCGTTCGATGCTCCCACACAACGCAGGCCCCTCGCTTCGGCAACGGCCGCACCATCACCGACCTCGCAAAGCGCATCTTCACGGAGATCGGGATGAGGATAGGCGACGTCGGCGGCGGCGGCGGCGGCGGCGGCGGTAGCATCGGCGGGCGAACCCGTAGCCGCCGGAGCGACCCGAGGGCTTCAGTCGACGACGTTCGCCGTTCTGCGGACGCCGTTCTAGCTCAGATGGCCGAGGGTGGTACCCGTGACACGCCTACCGCTCCAGGCGCTACCACCGCCGGCGCCGTCGGCGGCGCTTTCCCTTCTGCTTCGTTCGGCGCTAGCAGCGAGGCACCCAAGACGACGAGCGTCACGACCACGACGACGACAGCGAGTTCACCTCCGGAGGAGACGGAGGAAGGCGAGGATACCGAAGAAGATTACGAAGAGGACTGGTCGGACCCTTTGGGCCCGTTCCTAGACGAGAAGGACAGGCAAACCCTGCAGAGGGCGTGCGAGATCGCGGGTATTCCCGACGACAGCCCCAAGCTCAGCCAAGACGTCGAGGACAACGAGGACCTGCGGCGCGCTCTCCTCCTTCCGTCGTCGAACGGAGGGGTGGGTCTCTCGGCCGAGCAAGCGGAGGCGTTTCTGCAGAGGGTGGGCACGGACAGAGCGGCGGTTTCGCACCTCGGGAAGGAGGCTCTGGACGTCGCGGCGAGGCATGCTTCGGACGAGGCCGACGCCAAGCGAGCGGTGGAAGAGGCGGGCGCCGAGCTCGACGAGGCGAAGTCCTCCGGAGGGTTCGACGACGACCTGCTCGCCCTCCTGATGCTGGCGAAGCGAGCCAAGGAGGAGGCTCTGAGGAAGCTCGAGGAGCAGAAGAGAGTGGAGCTGGCCAAGGAAGCGGCGGCGCAGGCCGCTATTCAGCGCATGGGAGTGTGCGTAGCAGGGTACCAGTGGCTCCGGACGGGAAATGGCTGGAGGTGCTCAGGAGGCGGTCACTTTCTGTCGGACCATGCTGTCGCTGCTGAGATGGCGCGTGGCAACC
This sequence comes from Saccharina japonica, assembly GCA_008828725.1. Lineage (NCBI taxonomy): Eukaryota > Phaeophyceae > Laminariales > Laminariaceae > Saccharina > Saccharina japonica. Next base: position 141,876 of record MEHQ01001248.1, on the reverse strand, counting down.
CATCGTAGCTTCTTGCGAGGGTTGACGTGGTGTGTTTCAGCTTGGGGAGGGCGGACGAGATGGCAAATGAGATAGAAACTAGGAAACCGGAGCATAGCGTCCCAGGGAACAAAACAAATGTTCGTTTCGTGGCGCGCGGGTCCCCCCCAACGAATTTAGTCACACGTGTGCCGTCCTACACGCAAAAGTGCTATTTAGCCGCAGGTTCTGTATCGTGTAAAATAGACTACTCGTTCAGTATTATTGTAGGGCCAGGTGCACTCAGTTGCTCCGACAGTAAACTGAACAAGAAGAGCCCGTCTCTTTTGTTTGGGGGGGGCCTCTCCGACTATTTAGGCCGTTCGAAAATACGCTTGCCGATATCCAGTAAGAAACACGACGAGCGCGTAGAATAGAATCCGCAAACGAGGGAGTTGGAGGGGAGGGGCTTTGGAATCGTGCGGGTGAACGTGTGCCATACCCAACAAGTTGCCATTTACTGGGTGCGAGTGTGGAGCGGAAAGGCAATGTATTTATAGGCAGGTAGTCGGGCTGAAAACAAATTGCGCAAAACTAAAGGTCCGAGGGGTTCTAGGTATCGTATGATATGTATGCTATTGGTGTGTACAGTACGCCCGCGCTATTGGTTGACTCCCCCTGCGGAGGTGGATTGTCCAGGCAAGGTCATCTGTGTACTTGTAGTAACGCCGGCGTTACGGGGGATGCCCGGCGTCGATTCTGCAAGAAGAATGCTCTGCTGGTGTGGTGGGTCATTGTGGTTGGGTTCACGCCCATCTACGCCAAGCTGCGTACGGTGTTCGGTTTGTTTTCATTGCTGTTTGATTGATCGGGTAGATGCCGTAGGGTGCAGTGTTGCCTGTCGATCGGTCTGGACGCTAGCCCCCGGCACAGTATCGGAAAAGACCGGTTTGTATCCTACACCGTTTCATTTGGACGTACGGATAGGTACAGATTGTTGCCATATGGTCCGAAGAGCTAGGGATATAACTTGAGCTTCCGTGGTGCGTGGGTAGTATATAATACGAAGTACGCGTGCGAATACTTCCTCTGGAGTGTTTTGTTTCGCTTTTTTCGCCTGGGTTATTTTGGGTTGCATATGATGCATGTTATACGCAGACGCCTGTTACAGCGCTTGCCACGTTTCTAAACAAACTCTTACCGGTGTTTGGTTTGCCTTACGCGGTGACAACTGGCTGGCGGAGCAAAGGTTGCTTGTGCCAGAAAGTGACTGTACCATGCGCGCTATAGCTTCCGAAACACTCTATACGAGAAGAAAACGTTACATACGCTACGTTTGATGGGTATATCGTACCGTGGCGCCTTCCTGATTTGTTTAGGTGTCGGATGCTGTTTGTTTCACTGCGCGTGTACGTACGTGTCTCCTACCATGCGGCTAAATGTGGTCTATCATACAAGGGAGATAGGTCATGGTTGATACGCTGCCGCTCAACGGGAGATACATCTTCAGTGCGCATATTTCTAGTCTGAACTATGTAGGAGGCTGGCTCCTCGCGTGTTATGATGCGCAATCGCGTGCACGCCAGTGGTTCATGCGACACGTATACACAATAGTACGCGAGACGTTCGGCTGCGTCGTAATAGTTGGGAAGACTGCACCGAAGCACAACGTATGTCGAGCCCTGCAGTGGGCAGGAAAGTAGCACCATGGTACGGGGAAGGTGGTGCGTGGATATACGGCAGTATTGATAAAACGGCTCAAGTACAGTAGCATTTAATCAAAGACATGGTGATTCCATATAATCAGCAGTGAGAGCATAAGTTTGGATAAAAGTTAGTATGCCCTACGTAGCCCTACGTATCGTACGCAGACAACGTGCACAAGAGGTAGTGTGCGCATATAAGCTACTGCTGTCCTGTATCATAGCTAATGGTTCTTGGAGGTGTGTATTCCGTGGGTTGTATGGTTGCCGAGCAGATGGAGACAGCACAGGGGCTGTTAACAAAGCACCCCCCCCTCCCCTCTTCCTCGTGGAAGGGGAGGGGGGCGGTACCCATATATGTCTTGTCGCCGAACTCGTGAATACTTAACGAGTGAGTGTGTTCGGCTCAATGTAGCCTAATTTAGCTGTAACTTATTTATAGTTCGTATGCCTTGGTATTTTGTAGCCCCATTTGCTGCGTGATTCGGCTGTTGGCACCTCTACCTGCCGCGCTACGACCGCCTTCTTTCATGCACAACCAACCTGTCAGGGACCAAAACCAACCTTTTTGGACAACTTGTTCTGTTTTTTTCGTTTTCCTTTGTTTTTTTTCCTCTCGGAAATGTTTGCGTGTTTCGAGAGTGATCAACGTTGATGCTCGAGCCGCACATTATCGGATCGGATGCCTGCAAACGGCAGTAAACAGTTTATGCTCCCAACAGTAATAACGTATTCCATACATAATCATAATGAATTGGTACCAGGTACATTATATATCATGTTATACATATAATACGACGTCGCGACGAAAAGGACGACCACATCGAGATACTTTTCGACCCCTTTTTGCTTCCTGGTTGTACTGCCCCAATGTTTGGGGGCGTTTCGCCACATATGTACTGCCGGTGAATGAAACATGCACATACTACTACGGTAGCCTGTATGCAGGTGTACCATGTTATTTGCCCTCGGAAGGTGGTGGCTTGAAGAGCCTCTATACCTGCAGTAGTCTAAAAAATGATTTTGTAGGAAAATAAAAGTGCTTCGTATATATGTATATGCACCCGATGATCAGTCCCATGCCTGAGGGCCCGTTTTAACGAAGAACAAAACAAAAAACAATTTGGAAAAAAAAACAAATCAAGTCCGCTTTTCATTGGTCAGAACCCGCACGACCACACAATATTTGGTGCTGGTGGGTGTCTTGACCAATGAAAAGCGAATTTGAATTTATATTTTTTCCGAATTGAATTTCTTTTATATTCGTTACTATGGGCCCTTAACTAACACTATTGCAACGCGAAGATCAAATGGCCTCCCGTAATAGTTGCCATGCGGGCACCACTATTGCAGCGGGGCCATAATAAATAGCGGATCAAATACTGTTAGAAAATCTAGGGAATATATATATATATATAAATATTATATATATATATTTGTGTGTCCCGTAGGTCCCATTAACTGTGCCCCCCCGTCACAAGGAAGACTTCGCCGTTCGAGCAGATCCACACCAAATCCAAACGGCATGATAATGCGATAACGACTACGTACAGCAGTAGTACCGGTTCACCTTTTAATAGTACGGGGGACAATAGTAAATAGGACTGACGGGACACACACACACAAAAACTACCTATTTCCCTACTGATACTATTGATAACAACAGTTTGTCCAAATACGTGGGAGGGCCATAGTAAATAGTACACACAAAAGCCTATATATTTCCCTAGTTTTACTAACAATATTTGGTCCTATTTACTATGGCCCTCGGTAAGATTTACTATGCCTCCCCGTGATACCAAAGGAGGGAGTTGTAACTATTTCGGGAGTTACCCCACCGAATTTAGTGTAGAGATTAGAAACGCACCCGTTCTCAACAGAAGGAATCCAGCCGGGACGAACATTCCTTTCTGCTTCTTAGTTCGATGTCCGGTACTGTACTCGTATATTGTTCTCCCCCTTCTGCTAAATTAATTAAGGATCTATATTTCCAACTCGGAGAACATACATACTACAGTAATGTATACTTTATGCTACTCAGGTACTGTTATATGTTGTATCGTTCAGTGCTGTGCGGTACATATATTGGAGGGTTAGATATTTACGGTTTGTTTGTTTCGCACTATTAATAGCAGTTAATTAGGCCATCATGTGTTAAATGTGTTTTGGTACAATGTGATGCAATAGTATCACTCTGTACCTGAATATAAGCGCCATTTGTATATTAAGATTTAATCGAAACGTTGCTTATATGAAGAGACAGAGTGGTAATATATGTGTCTAAATGTAGCAGTATATAAGTACCCGTAAGTATACAGGGGTTCAGCGTTACGGTAAGCGTTCGTATGCTGCTGTTTCGTAGTTCGTTAGACCACGATGTGTCATTTACAGGGCTATGAGTCCGTCCGCTTGAACAGATAACATACAGCAGAGTAGTGGTCCCTCGCCGGCGAAATCGCTTGGCCCATACATATGGTATGCGATTGACCAGTGCGGCGGTGTGCGGAGTAGTGCCGGTTGCCGCGATGGTGCCGGTACTGTTGACTAAGGCATGCCGGAACTATAGAGGGACCACTACTCTGTAGCTACTCGCTGGATCGCGAAAGCAAGCCAAGCACAATTCGACGAGAGTTGACGAGGGAAGAAGGTGCTGAAATCTTCTCGCGATAAAAATGCAAGGCAAGAACCGAAGTGGGGGAGGAGGGAGAAGAGCCCACTCCGTGACCCCGGATCTGAGTTACGACTAGGAAGGAGAGAGAAAGGAAGGGCGAAGATAATAAATGGGATGGACAAAACAAAAAAACAAAAACTGCCTTACAGCAGTGCGAGGCTTCCTCAAACTTTCTAGACAAACGTCGAGCCTCAAACACGCCCCAAGTCAGATGCAAAGGCGCGTAATTCCGCAAACAACCGGATGCAGCAAAGCATAATACCTCGCCAACTAGCAAGTATTACGGGGGGCCATAGTAAATACTAGTAAATAGAACCTACGGTAGCCACAAAAATCTACTAGCTGTAGATGTGTCCCCATTTTTACTGACAACATTTTTTTTTTTTTTTTTTGGTCCATCCCAAGGGCGCACAAATAAAAAAGTTATCGACACCACCCCCCCCTATATTGGAGGGAAGAAACCGGACCGTTGTGATCCCAGAAAACAATAAGTCAAGTTTTTCTTTAATTACCCCACCCCTATATAGGTTGGGTTGGCGTCGGTTGGCAACGACGCTGTAAAACACGCCACTCGCTGCGTGAGCTAGACAACCAGGGTGCCGTTTTTTTTTGTTATTTTTTTTTGGCGGTCACCAAAGCTGGCGGTCGAGTAGATCATTTGTGCGGGGTGGAGAACCTTTGTTCCGCACAAGGGGAATGGTCGTATCACGTAGTGTTAATATGGTAAGGCGTCCGCGAGGCAGTTACATAGTAAAACCCATTGCTGTCTCCGGAAGTGGCCACACCAGAAATTAAATTAACTCATTGAAGCTGTCGTCCATATGCAAGTCCGCCTCAGAGGCGGTTCTTAGCAGGATGCAGCTCACCCTCCACGCGACTCGCCCAATACCTCACGGCGCTTCGCGCTTGGTGCAAGCAATGTCTGCCTGGTTGGTGAAAACCCAACGTGCTCCGTCCCGGCATTGTAGGGATGCGAGGGTCTATGGTCATATGACTACGGCCGTGCACGACATGAGTACACCCCCCCTCTCCTGCATGCGTACGCCTCCCCTACCCGTACACATAATAGCAGGGGGGAGGGGCAAGGGGCTGCCTCGCCCCTTTCCCCGCTTGCTTACTACGCCTCCCCCACCAAAACATAACGAAACGCGGTCGACCTCCCTACCGGTCGCTGTCCTCTAGTGGAATTCCTCCTCCCTCCCACCTCCCCTTTCGTGTGCAACCCAGCGAACCCGCTCATCCCGGGACTCTTGACAACATTGCTAGAACAGTCCTGTAGCAGTCCCGTTTCTAACCGCCCGGGCGATTGGAAACCCACTGGACCTACGTATCCACTACTTGCTGCGTGTGCTTTCAGGTGTTTGGCCTGCATATATCGGGAACTCCACCAAACCTGCCATACAATTAACAATATGACTGCGTTTCTAACGGCCCGTGTGCTCGGGGGGAAAATTAATCGCTAATCGACTACTACCTGTCTGTGCGTGCGTTGGGGTGGATGTTCCGCTTGTTGTACCCACTCGCTCATTTCGGGAACCTACCACGACTGCCGAGCCACCATTAATTGTAGCGATTCCTTTTATAACGGCCCCGTGCGATCGGGACAACCACCACCAATCGACCACTACGGTGTGTCTGTACTTTGGGCGGGTACGGCCCGTTCATATGGGGAATGGGGAACCCACCCGAAAGGCCAAACGATTGCACAAGGATGTTTTTACATTTTTCACCCACATCGTGCAAGGAGAGGGGGTGTACTCGATATACATGCATGCATGGCCGTATGGTCGTATGATCATAGACCCTTGCGTCCCTACAATGCCTGGTGGGGGGGGGGGGCTCGGCCACTCATTATTATGATGGACGATGTCGCTGTACGCGGTCCGAGGTGGCAGAAGGAGAGACAAAAGGCTGGCCTCATGGTTGCGTGATCCAGTCCCTTTCTAGCTGAAAAGCAGACGCCTCCCACGGTGTGTAGGGGTTGGTTGCAGTTAGTTTTTTCCTTTTGAGGCAGTATTGTTTGGCGGAAAGTTTTTGGCTGAAATGTTTTCTGAATGACGGGGCTCCTTCCTTAACCCAAAATCGTCGAATTTCTCCTTTTTTTTGTGTTGCAGCATTTTTCGTTGTATCGTTATGGGCCATGTGGGATTGTTTATCGGGTGTATACATAGCACTTTTGTTTCTGACCAAAAGTCCGGTTTTGAGTGGGAGATATAGAGCTTCTCAAGTGACCACCCTTATAAGGCAGAAACATGGTGCACCTGTCTTTCGTCTCATGCGTCACCGGTTGAGATTATCAAGTTTGACACGAGTAAGCGCATACTTTTTGTTTTTAGGATTACTAGTATATGTAGGTCCTACTGCAGGTGTTGGGGGTCGGTGTGCACGAACGATATTTCTTCGAAGTCATTGTTGGTGCGAGATGCTGAGCTCATAAAATAGTGAGCCGATGCCCTTATGAGGGCATTGCTCTAAGGTGTCAGTAACGAATGTTCGCGTCCTCAAACCCAGGGTTAAAGTTTAAATGGTGTGGCAGGTTTGTTGTAAGATACGCCCCCCGGCAGCATGTTAGCTAGCTACGAGTAGTCAGTAAAAAATACCACGTTTTGGAAAGCGCCCGTTAACATGATCGAGAGGGATAGCCCAGAGCGACCCCCCCCAAACCTCGTCCTGGTGGATGTGCCTGCTCCTGCCGGAAGCCAAGAGGGCAAGCAACGTTCTGGGAACACAGAAGAGCGTGATGGAATGACTGAACGATTACGGAGAGCGACTTACTACTAACTGTATGATACGGCCCGACTCAACAGACACCTCCCTCCCTTACTCGCGGATTGTCGCGCACGCGTTGCAAAGTGCAAACGATATGCACGGTACGGTAGATGAGCAATATCGTTTTTAGTATGAGGGTGGTTGGTCACTTGAGGAGCTATGCACACGATGGGGGGGGTCATGTACAGGTGCTTGTTTTTCACCTTCACAGAGCCACTCGGCCGAGTGACTTCTTTACTGCGTTGTACTCACAGTACCGTCATTGGTTTTTTTCTGTTTGTTCTATATGCACCGACCGCCATTGGAGGTGTTGTTGCGCCACACCAACAAACTATGTTTACACCGATTTTTCAATTAGATTCGGAGCCACTCGTTCGAGGAGCGGCCACAACCCGGCAATGAAAATGTGGGTACCCCCCCCCCCCCTATCGTCGTAGCACCAGTCTTGAGTAGAAAATGTTTTTTTTTTCGACACAATAATGAAAGTCCGACGATTTCAGGTTAAGGCCCCCCCCCTGTCATTCCGAAAGCGTTTCAGCCAAAAAAAGGTATACCTTTTTACCTCTATCGCAGCACACACCAAACGGTGGCTATGGTCCGGTACCGATTCGTGGACTTCATCCCGGCACACAGGTGTAACTGACAAACGCCTCGGTACTATTGAAAGTAAGGCGCCCCACCCCCGAAGAAGAGCAGCAGCGCCCGCCGAACCGGACAGTAAGCCTCATCATCGCAGTCGCGGCACGTTTTCCGTGTCCTTTTCCTGGTTTGCGCCGAATCGCCGGACGATAGAGTGAGCCTGCGACGACGATATTTTGTTTTATCCGCACTGACTGGTTGATGGCATCTCTCTGAGGCAGACTCCGACTACGGAGCGAGAGACATTTTATCGCCAAAACCCGAACTGGCCGTCGACAGCACGGTCGCGGCGGCGAGACCTAGACGGTGCTATCCACCGTGCGACCAATATAGTAGTGCCGACGCGGCTTACAATGAACGGGCTTCTTCACCCCAAATCGGGGGAATTTCACTGTTATTACGATAACAGCCGATTTTCTTCATTGAGAATTTGCCTTTCCGATGAGAAATGGAAATCGAAAATATTGTTTTTTTGAATAGTAATAAGAGATGTACTTCCCTCACAGACATTTTGTTTTTCACTGTAAACTATTGTCAGTTGAGACACCCGTCGATGACGAAAAAAAAAAAAAAAAACAAATCGGCATCGGAAGTCTCAAGATATCGAAGATCCCAGAAAATCTGGATTTATGGACGAGGTACCTCGCCCATAAATGAAAATTCCCCTAAATCCTTGATTTTTCGAGCCTGTCAAGGTTGATTCCATTTTTGTTTTTCGTGGATCGATACCTACCACCGAGGAACATATTATATAGGTTAAATTTTGATCGTGAGCGAAATACAACTCTTGAACAATAACAAAGTACTAAAGACACATGCTACGATAGAGGTTCACCATATATTTTCTGAGCTTCGCACTTAAGGAGCGTCATACCTCACCGAAAAAATGGTTTTGGAGGAAAACAAATAGTGCTGCCGGATGCGAAATATCCTGACCGAAGTATTCTCTGAAACATTATTCGTCACAAAAAATGAAAGTCCGACGAATATGGGTTAAGGAGCCCGATCGTTCAGAAAACGATTCAGCCAAAAAGTGCTACCTCTACCGTAGCACGCGTCGGGTATGTTTTTAAGGAGGCCACCGACCAGGCTAAAGCGCGCGGGAGTGTGCAGCGGGGGTTTTTCAAAGAGCTCGTTCGCCGACTCGAAAAGCGCCTCGCCCGAGAAGGCTACGAATCGGCTTGGGCTTCTATTATACAAGCAAAAAAAGCTTGTCGACGGGATGAATGTGGAAAGGGTAGGGGGCGTCAAGTCAAGGAGCGACGCGTGTTATATATATACGCTATACAGTAGCGGTGGAAAGCTTTCTCCTAAAGTATTTGTGACCGAACCGGCTTCCTTAACCCCCCCCCCAAAACAAAAAAAAAACGATTTTGGGTGCTGTAAACCCACTTAAACTAGAACAGACAACAGGAGGAGTGATATTCCTTTAGTTCATGCTACACCAACTTCAAGGAGAGAGACGCGGTATGTCGTTGGAAGAACCATCAGTACGTAGTGTTTTATGGAAAGTTTTCCTTGGGAGTGTTCGTCATGTGCTGCACTATTTACTATACGATATACCTCGGGAGCGTTCGTCATGTGTTGTATTATTTATTATTTTCCCTCAAAATCAGTGCATGGGTGGCATACTATGACTGGGGACCATAGTAAGTAGGACCTGCGTTATAGACAAATACCTACATATATACCTATTTCTACTAACAATATTTGGTTCTATTTACTAGTGTTTACTATGGTCCCACCGCAATAGTGACTTGCTGATACCACTCTGTCCCGAAATATAAGCACTATTTTTGTATTAATATTCAATACAATTGGTGCTTATATTTTGGGACAGAGTGGTAGTCTACAGCTCCTCAAGTGAGGGGGGCCTTAGAAAAATTAGGTGCCACCCCGACGAGGCAAAAGGCACCCTACATCGACCACGAAGCTATCGTAGCGCGGCGGGACATCGACCATAATGAGCCCCAACAAAAACCCCGAAACCAGCCAGTGGCGTTGAGGTTTTTACACCTTGCGGGCGGCACCGACCGGAGTGATGTCCGCTATCGTCTCCGGGTTGTTGGGTTTGTAGATTCACGGAAAAATTCTGATCCGGGGATGGGACCTTATCGTCCCCGGGTGCGGCGGAACTTCGACGATATCCCGAGGGAAAAGTTTTTCCACGCGCTGGCTCTATGAGCGCCAGCCAATCAGATATCAACCCGTGCGTGGGGTTGGAAGTTCCACACCTTGCGGGACGTTATCGAACCGGGGCGCGTCCATTTTCGTTCCTGGCTTGTTTGAGTTGTAGATGTACGGAAGGGTTTATGATCCGAGCAAGGGACATCGTCAACCCCGGGTGCGGCGGGGCCTCGACGTTGTCCCGAGGTGCGATTCTCGCCGCTTGCTGGCTTCATGATCCCCAGGAAAATCAGCAATCGGCCGATGGGGGTGGGGTTTCTACACCTTGCGGGGCGATGTCGACCGGGGAGGGGGGGGGGCGTTTTCGTCTCTGGGTTATTGGAGTTGTAGATGCATGGAGGGATTTTATATCAGGGGATAGGACCTTAGCGTCCTGGCGGGATCTCGATGTCCCGAAGGGAAATTCTTGCCGCGCGCTGGTTCCATGAGTCCCAGCCAACCATAAATCAGCCAGTGGGGTTGGGCTCTCCACACCTTGCACAGCGGTATGCACCCAAGGGATGTCCGTTTTCGTCCCCGGGTTATTGGAGTTATAGATGTATGGAACGATTTCTGAACCGGGGATGGGACCCTATCGTCCTCGGGTGCCGCTGGCTGCATGAGCCTCAGCCAACCAGTGATCACACGATTGGGGAGAGGTTTCCACACCGTGCGGGGCGGTGTCGACTCGGGGGGTCACCATTGTTGTCCCCGGTTGGTCGGCGTTGCAGATATATGGAGGGGTTTCTGATCCGGGGGTGGGACCCTATCCTTCCCGGGTGTGGCGAAATCTTGATGGCTCCATTTGGCACCAATATTCTAGAAATAATCAGCGGCCTCTGGCATTTATGTGGCCAACCAATCAGCTGCAAGGTTCTTAATTCAAAATTGTACGCCAGCAGCTAGGCTGGTTAGATGGCTGCCACAACTGCCTCAGGATTGTGCCACGCCCACTGCTCGGTGCGTCATGGGACCCAGCGTTCTGCTGGTTGTGGGTCCCAGCCTCCCTACCCATGGGAAAGGTGGGGCTGAAGCGCTCTGAACCGCGCTGCCTAATTTCAGACAGGCAGCCAGACAGACAGACAGGCAACCAGACAGCCAGCCAGCCAGGCAGACAGACAGAGAGACAGACAGACAGACAGACAGACAGACAGACAGACAGACAGACATACAGACAGACAGACAGACAGACAGACAGACAGACAGACAGACAGACAGACAGAATATCATCATATATAGGTATAATTAAAAAAAATTACTTATAATATATGATATGATACGAGTATAGGTTAATATGTATTATACGTACGTATGGTACGCCCGCGACCTTCTTGAACAACCGTAATCACTGATCACAGGTGTCGTCCTTTTCTCGCCCTCGGCAAAACCTACAGGCATATCTGATATAATGAATTGGTGTAACGATGTAACAACGTTCTCACCTCTCACCTGGTCAACTGGTCTACAGTATGCACTTTGCTAGGTTTACAGTATACACGTATCGATACGTATTGTTTGCTGTGTGCGGGTTTCTTCTAGAATGTAGGCCTAAATTCCAGTATACAAACAGCAGCAGTGGTAAATACCAGGTGCGAAAAATATTCATTTATTTATTACTGTCTGTAACAGCAGCAGCAGCAGCAGTGTGTGTTGTCTTCACATTAAACCCGTTCTTTCTACTCAACCACATCAGTACACCCAGTGCCTGTCCTGATTCCTAATCCTTAGAGAGATACAAATTATCAAGGCTTATCACGGTACTCGATAATCGAGACGGGACGGGACGGTACTGTTTTTACTTGTTTGGCGGGAAAAAAAATGAAGACGGGACGGGACGGGACGGTAAAATGACGACCAAACAGGTTTTTGAGACGGGACGGGACGGGATCTCAACGGGACGGGACGGTAATTTCAACGGGGTAGATTTTCACGACGGGACGGGACGGTAAAATTCAACGGATTTTTTTTCCACGACGGGACGGGACGGCAAATATAATTTTTCACGACGGGACGGGACGGTAAATAATTTTTTTCACGACGGGACGGGACGGTAAAAATAATTTTTCACGACGGGACGGGACGGTAAATATTTTTCTTGACGGCGGGAAGAAACGGCACTGGATCATTGGATCAAAACAGTTGTTGTTGCTCCAGAGGAACAAACGAAAAGAAACACTCGTACGAATCGTACGTGAACGGAAAGTCATCTTGAAATAAATGCGTATTCCCATAATGAATTATATACCGGCACGGCGAAATCACACCGAATTACCGTGCAATTTACAAATTACGCTATGAACTCGTATATATTTACATAATAGTACAGAGCAATCCTCATCATGCTTCGTCCACAGAAATAACCTTGCCAGCCGCAGCGTTTTGAGCAGCGACTGATGCGGCAGCCTCCACGTCGCAGTTAACCTTTAACGCCGCTACATCCTGGAGAACCTTCGCTAGCCCGGGGATCAAGTGCGAGTTGAGCTTGAGCAGCATCATCGTTTCGATTTTGTCAGTCCCAAGGGAGGTGCGCAGTTGGCTAACGACTGCCGAAAGAGCAGAGAAGTTGTTCCTTTCTGCTTGACAACTGGTGGTGTCGATCCCCAGGTACAGTCGAGCCAACAGTCCGACATGTGGCCAGCGAGCCGACACTACCACCCCCCCTCTTGGCGTCTACTACATCCATCGTAAATTCGTATATCCAATTTTTTGTTATTTCATTATTTCATATTTCGATATTTTGATGTTTCATATTTCGGAATTTTCGTATTTCGTAATTCCGTAAATTCGTAAATTCGTATCACTTTAATTTAATTTTAATGTACTACCAGTGTGAAAAAACAAATTTTGTAAATTCGTAGATTCTTGGTGGGAATGACGGGAAGAGACAACGGGCAGGTGTGAATCTTGGCGGGAGAGACAAGTTTTGTCGGCGGGACGGGACGGTAAAGACAACGGCGCATGACGGGACGGGACGGTAAATTACATTATCTCGACGGGACGGGACGGTAATTTTCAACGGGAGCGATTTTCTTGACGGGACGGGACGGTAAAGTTCAACGGGGCAGATTTCGATGACGGGACGGGACGGTAAAGTTCAACGGTTGGAGATTTGTCGGCGGGACGAGACGGGACGGGATTTGACGGGACGACGGGAACAGTTTAACGACGGTTTAACCGTCCCGTCCCGCCGTTACCGTCGTTACCGTCCCGCCAAAATACCGTGATAAGCCTTGAAAATTATGTGGTCACAGTGTGAAACAGAGAAAAACCGTAAACAAAATAAACGCAAACAAATGGGTAAAGCAAGTGAGATGCTTAACGTACCGGGTGCGAGAACACAACGACACGAGCCGAACCAAAAAAATAAGAACAAAAAGACAAATAAAAAGTAAATACAAAGGACGCAGGGAGGCAGAAGCGCCCCTAGAAGAACCAGTGTTTAGTGTTTAGTCCGGGTTATTTTATTAATGTCTCTGTGTCGCCAACAGCAACTAACTAACGGGTAAATGCGATAACACCAACAAAATGAGCACCTGTTCATCCTTACACACCATTAATAACAACCACAATCCATCGTAGTATATACCAGGGTTATAATTAGGGCTCTAGCAACATGTGCGCGTAGCGCACACCGAGCCCGAGGCGAGGTGCGCCCCCCGCAGGGGCCCCAGGAGAGCCCCCGGAGGCGAAACGTTTGGATGTATGTGCGTAAATGTACTCAAAATGTGCGTCGCATTCGCTCGTCTTGCAAATAACACACGGACAAGCACAGACAGAACCTGCTCCACATAATAACTGCAATGGATGTCACCGCGCAGGTCAACTCTGAGGAATCATCAACATGTTGAAATCATTTGATTCGCCCCCTTATCCCCGCAATTTTCCACTATTAATAGCACCCTGCAAACTCGCCTTCGCCATCTCACATGCTATACAACAGCTGCTATACAACTGCTATACAACGCTATCATCCCACCTAAAACGAAATATATTTATCGTTCGTTCCAGTGTTTGACCTGACAAAGCGGCGAAAAAATCCCCAAAATATTTTCGCCTGCGGCGCCTGCGGCGAAAAGAGGCCCAAATGTTTTTCGCCTGTGGCGAAAATAGCCCCCAATTTTTGTTTTCGCCTACGGCGAAATGGACCCGCACATTTTTTTGGCCTGCGACCAAAAAGTGTGCGGGGGCCGAAAAAAGCCGCACATGATCCATCTATTAATAGTGCTTTTTGTGGTGTGCAAAAGCCGATATTTCAGAAATTTGGTGCAATTGCGCACGTTTCACCAACTAATTATAACCCTGGTATATACGTACTGTCTGTATACCAGGTACTGTAGCAAAATCGCCCAATCAGCTGAATCCAGTTTTGGCACAAAAATATGAAGCCAGATTTGGTCCGAATTACTCAGAGACGGTATGCCGGAGACGATAATTCCGTCCAAGCCTAATTCTCCTGCGAGAAGAGGATAATAGGCGTAGGAAAAATACAGACCATCCCACCCACCCTACAGACTTACGTAGTAGTCTTTTTCTGCTCGGTCATTTCAATCCCAGGGATGGGCGCCGCGCTGAGAGCGCACTCCGCGCGGAGTTTAACCCGCGCGAGGCCCTCCGACCAGGGCAGGAGGCCTCATCCAAACCCAATACTCGTACTTACATTGAATGATCGTTGGCAGCGTAAAAGAGTACTGCAGTATACGTATATACGGTGTATCTGTACGGACTGTACATACCAACCATACTTTATAGGAAGGGGAAACACTGATACGACGTACCGGTACGGTATAATATACATATATATAAATATGTATGTACACGCCACTCTGTTGTACCAGGTATACAATGATCGCCCCGGTGGGCATTTATTTTGTGTTCCCCATTTATTTTCTTCGCCCTTCCTTTCTCTCGCCTTCCTGACCGTAACTCAGATCCGGGGTCACGAAGCAGGCTCCTCTCTCTCCTCCCCCACTACGGTTCTTGCCTTGCGTTTTTATCGCGAGAAGACTTCAGCCTTTTCTTCCCTCGTCGACTCGCATCGAATTGTGCCTACCCACGCTACTATTATATTAACAGGCGCTCTCAGCAGTTTTAGATGATTCCGTTTTTTTTTTTTGGAAATAAACTCAAAAGTCCGACCACGTGGGGTTTGAACTCCGTAAATCAACTCTTAGAAGACCACTATTAATAGACCATCGGGGCGACCGATTAATAGTGGTTAACTTCGGATCGTATATACTATTAATATTAATAAGAAGGTTGAGGTCGAGGGTTATCGAGTCTCAGTGACATAGAGTTTTTATTGTCTAGTGATATACCAACTATTAATAACTCTGTCGAAAGCCTTTAACAGCACGTCTTATTGCGAGAAGACGTCAGCACTTACTTGCTTTCTTCCCTCGCCGACTCGCGTCTTAGCGCCAAATAGTTAGTTGTTGATTCCTTTCTGTTTTTTCACATAACTCAAGACACCAACGCTATCAATAGCAGCCTTCAAGGGTAACCACTGCACCACCGGGGCGATCGAAGTAGCATTGTATATAGTAAAATGCGTACTCGTAGAGTCTAATCATAAAATGATTAGTACATCACTCACTGCTGTTGTACCAGTCTTACAACAGTGTACCCAATAGCAGCAGTACACGTATATACTGGTGTATAGTGTACTACAACAATATTAATAGTATAGTACATATACGTATATATTATGCGTACAAATGAAATGTATGGATATTTATTTCCCCGAGAGGGAAATTCCAATTAATTCCACCGCCACAATAAAACCCAGATTGCGGAGTAATTCACTTTGTATGATATATGACAGCAGTGCCAGGTCACAGATAACACTGTTAATATATATGAATATTAGTTTCATGTGAATA
Source organism: Saccharina japonica (assembly GCA_008828725.1). Classification (NCBI taxonomy): domain Eukaryota; class Phaeophyceae; order Laminariales; family Laminariaceae; genus Saccharina; species Saccharina japonica. The sequence goes on along the minus strand of MEHQ01001248.1, from coordinate 126,091 downwards.
GTAATACAGCAGTACGCCGGCTACGAACGGTCTTCTCTGTACGAATAAAACGTACCGGGCAGTATATACCGATATGTATACTTACAGTAGTTGAGTATATTATGGTATACAGAAAAACCATGTTGGGGCTCTACTTATCTCGTATAGGTTATGTTGCGGACAATTAGGTACAGTAGTGCGCTATTTTTTTCTGGTTGTTGCGGTTTTGTTTCCGCAATTTCTTCTTCCCGTCAAGCGGTCGATGACTCAACTGCTGTTGGTGTTCCTCTGCGTGGAGCTGTCCGGTGTTGTCTCTCAGGATCTCTCGGCGGTGCTGGTGCACGCACGGGGTCACACAAAGGTCTACTCACGCCTTATCATAGTAAGAGTGTGTCTGAAGCTCCGACGCTACTACTACTACTACTACTACTACTGCAAGAGGTGTACACGTCGTGATGGCTTCCCAGTCGAACCGGAAGCTTCTCGCCAAGCTGGTCAAGTCTTCCGACGTTCGGACAGAGCATCGCGACTTGCTCAAGAATGAGCGAACTGCCTTGCGATTCGTTCAGGGGGTGTGCGAGCATGACGACCCCACCGAGGTGCTGTTCCAGCTCAACCGCCAAGACCCCCACCTGGTGAGGACTATTTTTGCCCGAGGTTCGTCGAAAAGCAGTTTCGTTGACCTGGTGGTGATGCCGTTCCTCGGCTGGCTCGGGAAGGACGATTTATCCGTGGGCACGTGCAGCAAGAGACAGCAGTCGGTCTGCAACGAGCTGGCCCGGGCTCCGGGACTGCTCGACGGGTTGCTGGAGACTCAGACGTGCGGCGAGATATCAGATGAGATGGCCTTGCTTTGGTTTGTAGAGAGGTTGGTTCTTGACGACGACGGAGACGGTACCGATGACAAGGAATACAATAACCTGCACCGTGCACTCGCCCAGGGCTTGACCTGTAGCCCGTCGCCGCACGTTGAGGATCACGCAGACAAGCTGCTGAGTATGCTGGATGACCCTGGGGAGATGGTTAGACGACGCGCCGAGGTTGCTTCCACCGGCTCCCTTGTGGGCGGCGGGGTATCGCTCGAGGCCATCCAAGAGTCCCGTGCGGGAGGGCGGCACAGCAACGACCACGCCGATTTCCGCCGCATCGCCATCGTGCCGAGCGTGGACGAAGTGCTTTGCAAGAAGCTGCCCTTTCTCCCCGCGTCTGACAGCGATGCGGAGGCCTCTCACCTCGACCGGCACTTTCGACTCCTCCGCCACGACATGGTCGCGACCGTGATAGACGCCGTAGCCTCCATCAAACCCCCCGATATCAACAACAGCAACAACAACGACAACAAAGCGAAAGGCGAGGTTTCCCAAGGACAAGTAGCCGGGGGTGGCGGTGGGGGTGGGGGGGGTCGGGGCGGTGGGCGGCCACCGTTCGTCGTTAGGAACGCCAAACGCGGTGCCATGATCGCAGACAGCGGGGGTCAACCGACAGCGATGCTCGTGCATTTCGACTGGCCTCACGACCACCGCATATCACGCATGCATCCCTCTGAGCAGCGGGAGTACCTCCAGCAGGCAAGCGGCCCCGGACGAGGCGGTGGTGGCGGGGGGCGTGGTGGTCGCGGCCTCGGTGGTCGCGGCGGCGGTGGCGGCGGAGACAACCGAAAGGCGGGCGGGGGGCACAACCTCCTGAAGCGGGACGCCTTGGTGCTGCTGACAGACAAGAGCCGGAAGCCCCTGTTTTTGGCGAAGATCACGGTTAGGGACGAGCGACTACTGGTCTGGGGCCAGAGGGGTTACGACGACGACGACCGCAACGACGGAAGTGAAGAGCGGGGTGGCCGGGGCCGGGGGGGGAGGGATGGTCGTGGAGGGTGGGACAATGGCGGCGGTGGCCGTGGGTATGTCGACAGTACGAGAGCAAGCGCTGGAAACTGGAGGAACCACCGAGCGCCACAGCCAGCGCTCGGCGTTCCTACTTCGAGCGCCCGCGCTGATGGTAACTGGAGGGACCGCCGGGTACCACCGCAGTCAGACGTTTTCGACAGCCGCGGCAAAGGCAGTGTCAGTGGCCGTCAGGAGTCGAGGCCGGCGGTCGGCGTCTCTTTTTTCAGCGGCCGCGACCTCGAAGCGGCGCTTCTGCTCTCGAGGGAGGACGCGTGGGGCTGTCTTGTTCCCCTCAGCGTTGGCGTGTTCGGCTACGAACCCGTGCTGAAGCAAATGCAGGCCATGTTCGACGTTCCGATGGGGGAGCTCCTGGTGGGCTGGCCTGCTGCCCGAGACCTACCTGAAAGTACGACAGTCGAGAGGGAGTCGCCGAGTGTGACATCACCGGCGCCACCGCCGCCGCCGCCGCTTTATGAGGGCGGAACAGCTTTGGCAATCGAGAACCTCGCAGAATCGTTCGCCCCGAGCCTGATGGATCTCGAGAAAAAGGCGCCGCTGCTGGCATTGCCACGTCTACCCCAGGTAGTTCTTCCCGCCGGGTGCCAGTTCGACATTTCTCAGCGAGTGGCGGTGGCCCAGGTGCTTCGGCAGCGGGTTAGCCTTGTCCAAGGACCCCCAGGTGAGAAGAATGATCCGTTTTATTTTGCCGGTAATTTTAGTTTTGGGTGGCAACGCAGCAGCACTTTAGTTTTGTTTTTAATTGTTGTTGTTGTGTTGTCTCTATTTGTTCTTATTTTCTGGCCTGGTTTGTGTTGTGTTTTATTACCCGGCACGCGTTGAATTTTCACTCGTTTTTTTACCCTTTATTAAGCGGATACTTTTTTTTCTTTTTTTTTTCTGTCTCACAGGCTGTGGTCACATAATGTACACCTCTCTAGGAAGAGGAATCACGACGGACACTGGGTGTACTGATCAAGTTGGGTAGAAAAAACGAACGGTTTAATGTGAGGACAGCACACACACCCAAACATCGTCCTCGTCGACCCACCCCCTCCCTCCCCTCGGGCACTGCCAGATGTGATACTTCTCGCAGTCAAGTTTAGTGGTCATTTGGTCGTCGTTCCTATATACGAATATTCACACCGCAGACAGGTCATGAGCTGCAGTAGTAGTAGTAGTAGTAGTAGTAGTAGTAGTAGTAGTAGTAGTAGTAGTAGTAGTAGTAGTAGTAGTAATAGTAGTAGTAGTAGTAGTAGTATTATTAATAGCAGTAGTGATAATACGAAGTAGTAGCAATAATATGAAGTAGTAGTAATAGTAGTATGTTTCGCCTCCCAAGAAGCGTGTGCTACTACGAGTACTATATATACTCGTATAAATTATATACTCGTATATGCGTATATACGTCGTGCAGTTTTCACGGATCCCACCCAGTAACATGAGCTACATATCATATATATATCATATGTTTAACCTTTTTATAACTGCACTGTCTAGAACTGACTGTTTCAGTCTAATTCCAAGTGTTTTGTCCCCATATCGGGACTGGAGTCCTAAATGGGTTAATATTGTATGCTATCATCGTTAATATTAATAGATGTGAAAGTCGGTGGCCGTAAAACTGCCCGCGCAGGCGAACTTCTCAGACGTGCCCGCATGAAAGTATGCTGTTTCTATCGAGAGGTAGCGTTTTGTAACGAAACCCTAAGGTATTCGTTCCGGACGATGAGCATATTCTTGGCTTCGACTAACGGCGGCCACCACCCCGACCCGGACCTCTAACTCTAACCCTAACCCTAACGAGAGGAATGCCTGCTGGTTGGTCTGCCACCTGGTCGTTGTGCTTGGAAAGGCTCTATTTTCAACATCTAACTAAGGAAGTGTGCCCGCGCGGGCAGTTTTACGCGAGCTCGTACGTACAACGCCGGGAATGTTTCTCCCTCGAGCGACCTACAGCAGCAGGAATCGATGATCGCCAGTGGCATTGCATTGTCTGCTCTGCTTACTGCACTGAACGTAGTATCTCTGTGTCGTAGTTTTTGTGACCACAGAACTGGTACCGTTTTATTAGGATGAAGAATCGGCACGGACACTGGGTGTGCTGGATGTCGACGGGCAGAAAGGAAGGTTTAATGTGAAGAACACGCACACACACAACTGCAGTACGTAGAGGCGTGGACTAATCTTACCGACGAGAAACAAATCGAGGAGTGTGTGTGCCTGCGTGCAAAGTATGGTTGGGTTTCATGGATAATGATAGTGCATGAATATATATATATAATACGTATATACGTAAACCATTACAAATACGTCAGCTGTGAGTTCGGCCAATGGAGTGGTTGGTATTGAACTTTAAGACCGGCGTGATGTGGCGGGGGCGCTTGTCCCATACAGCATATTTACGTTGCAGCTGTCTTGCATTTAATGTGTACGACGTATAATAAGAGCTGCACAATGTCAGATGGCAAATGAAATGGTAACAATATGAAAGACATCCGGGATGTATGATATAATATGTATACTATACTTCGAAGTATACTCTTGTATACGTACACCTACGTACCTGACATATCTTGTTCGCGATTATTGCCGCAAAAACGAGGAACGGCCGTCAAACGAACGTACTTAAGTAGTTTTGTTTTGTTTTTATCCCCTTAACCCCTATAGGACTGCAGTCCCGTTGTGGGGACAACTTACTTAGAATTAGAGTGGTTTGTCCCCAAATTGGGACTGCAGTCCTAAAAGGGTTAATAACTGGTCCCACGTATTTGGGGACAAACTACTTGGAATTAATGTGGCACACTTTTTCAGTTCTGAATGGGTAAACCGTAAACCGGTTACTCAAAAAGCGTCATGTGGATGCCTTCATCCGTAGTAGTAGTAGGCATCATACAACATTTCGTGCTGGGGTCAAGCCCGGCAAACACTTCTTCGCCATGATTCGCGCTGCTAGTTTGTTTCCCGACGGCTGCTTACCTCTATAATACACGGTTCGTTTTAGTTGTTGTTGTTGTTGTTGTTGTTGTCCTGTTATTCGGTGAAAGAACACCGAACCGTCAGTACAAAACTACCGTGCGTGGTCGGAGGTTGATAATCGACCACGACTCATGACACATATACACGTATAATATGTGCGCAAATTGCGGAGAAGCCTGCGAACAATGCCCTTTATTTAGGAGTGGTGCCTTGTTTTAATATATATATGCTCGCATGGCGAGGAGCTTAATATCTCACCTGAAATGTGACTTTGAAACATGTTTGTTTAGGCAACCCAACCAGCATTGCTACGATGCGCTACCGATAGTCCTAAAACCTATTATTATTATTATTGTCCGTCTTGGTTCTTGATTGTCTAGAGGGACAGCAGCAAGCAGTGTCCGTCCGTCTTTGATTCTTCATTCTAGAGAGACGAACGTAAACTTTTGTTTTTTTGGTGTACCGTAGGGCCTGTTCACTATGCGAGTCATTCGTAATAGAAACTCTTCGTTTTCCGCAGCAACTTTCAATAGGAACTACAGCAGCAGAAGGGGTGGGGTCCCGTGCCCTCTCGTCGATGCGTGTCTTCGATTTTCGAACCTTCACACTGAGTTTTATACTCCAGGTGGTATGGTATCGTACACAACACGGTTCAATCGTGTAGTGCCGTTATTTATTGGCCGGTTTTTAACCGCACCGCACCGTACCGTGTGTAGGAATTATAAACTCCGCACCGTATGTGATGTATCATACCTGGTATACGATTCTGGAAACAGAAATCCGCACCGCGGTTCGGTGCTACACCGTGAAATTCCTTCGAACAAAATGCTCTCCTTTATAGCCACAGACTCTGTACGTGCATATGAACAACAAGTGACTGCGTGCGGCACAACTTGCACAAGATTACCGTATCACCCGTGTGATGAGATAACTATCAACCCTGTTATAAAGATAACTATCACCACTGTGATAAGATAACTATCACCCGTGTGATAAGATAACAGTCACCCTTGTGATGAAGATAATTATCACCCGTGTGATAAGATAACCAATTATCACCCGTGTGATAAGACAACTATCACCCGTGTGATAAGACAACTATCACCCGTGTGATAAGACAACTATCACCCGTGCGATAAGGTAACTATCCCCCGTGTGATGAAGACCCGTGTGATAAGATACCTATCACCCGTGTGAAAATATAACTATCACCCGTGTGATAAGATAACTCTCACCCGTGTGATAAGACAACTATCACCCGTGTGATAAGAGAACCAACTCACCTCCCCGGCGGGACGATTTTGTTTCGAGGTGATTTTTACCGAAAAGAACAAGAAAAAAAATAATATGGCTGTCTTGGGAAAGAGCTCGTTCTTTCGAGATATTTCCGACGTAGCAGTTGTATATTGCTTGGCAGCTTTGCTACGTAAAAATTGACCAATCAGAAAACTGCGGGCACGAAACCCCTTTCTCTCTACTGTACCTAATCTGTACCTACCCATTGTATATACGAGTAGAGAAAATCAGCGTGGAAAAATGTCGGAGGAGGTGTGTTGTCTTTGCGTGTTTTTCGGTACCTGTCGGGGGCGCCGCGTTTGTTTGTCTTTTGTGTACGGTTTTCGGATAAAAGAGTGAACGAAGAATCGGAATCTCGTTCCCCTATCATCCAACCTGTAGGAATACATACCGCACTAAGTAAATACGGGGCGGAGTTGGGAAAGGCAGTCTTCACCCGAACCGCGGCGTCTAAAACTGTTTAATACTATTAATACTACAGTTAGTACCTCAAGTCACTGAGTAAATTGTTTCACCCACCACACGCAAGCGTGTATTGTACGATAACAGGGTTACATACTCGTAGCCCGATCCAAGTTACCCACTCAGCTTGCGAATAGGAGTTTAAGCAAAACCCTCGATGTCACAGCTGTTTTGTTTTTATAATCCATATATCACATCATACGTATGACTTGATAGTGGCCCTACGCTAATCAGATCTTCGGATATTTGTGCGAATATTCCGACAGACATGCCTTGAAGTACCTGGAACCGGCTCGTTCAGAAACAAATATGGGGGGGGGGGGAAACGTTATTTCCAACGGCAACGCCCGACTGTTCCTGGCCTTTTTTAAGGCTCGTGGCCAGTCGGTATACATTTTCGCCCCTAGCGCCAGCTCTGGGACCTCAACCGAAACAATTGGATGTCGCCCTCTTACCCTGTTCATGGCTGTCACTACGACACCAAATGCAAGGGTCAGTCGTGCCTGACAGCATTTGGGTCGTTCAACTTGAACCACAGCTCGTAGTTGGCTCGAAAGGCGTAGTACATACCTGGTAGTTATTATACTTCGTACATGTTCTACGTTTTTGCTTGGACCGAAAGCCTTATACTACGAAGCTCTACGATAACCACTTTATACGGTTCGGGAAGTACCTGCATGATGTTTTCGATATACCACTCATTTTCTCAGGCATAAAACACTCGTCAAGCGAATTCAAAACCAAAACTCCCCACGCCCCCCCCTCCACGTCCCGCTCGCTATTTTCCCAGGCACCGGAAAGACCTTCCTCGGCGTCTTCCTCGCGCAGGCCATCCTCTCCATTACCGACGAGAAAATCCTGTGCGTCTGCTACACGAATCACGCCCTCGACTCCTTCTTAGAAGACCTGGTCTCGAAGGGGGTGACCGGTCTCGTGCGCGTCGGCGGAGGCAGCAAGAGCGCCTTGCTCGAGCCGTACCTGCTGCAAAACCGACAAGACCGTGGTTTCACCCAGGCGCAGAGCCGGCGGTTTGCGAGTCTCAAGTGTGAGCTGGAGGGATCGGAAGCGGTGATTGACTACGCCCAGCGCCTGCTCGACCGCAAGCCTTCGAAGACGGAGATGTTGGAGTGGTTGGAGGAGGAGCACCCTGCGGCGTTCGAAGAACTCCGCATGGCGGAGGAGCTGAGGCTAAGCGGCGACACCTTCGTAGGCAGGAAGGTATGAGAGCATGTGCTTGCGAGTCGGGTTTTCAAGCTTCCGGTACGATCTCTGTGACCGCAAAATATGCATCTTATGCAGCAATCGTTTCGTCGGCGGTACGGTTTTTAGTGGGAACGCGCTTGCCACGTCTCTCCTCCAAGCTCTCTGGCGGCGGTAAAAATATACCATGTATGTATGTGGCGCTTTTACTGGCTGTATCCGTGTCATTATTTATTTTTGACAATATTTTCCCATCCCGCGCATGGTTTGAATCCGAGGACGCCTTAAACAGCAAATTTGAAGAGTAGCACACAATACTCGTAGTAGCATCTAATTTGTTTTTTTTTCCTCCGGCGGATCGGTAAAAATATAGCTGAAGCCCTCCACACTTCCACGTCTCACTGCGTGTCGTGTGTCAATTCACTCCACGCCCCCTCAGAAGTATCAGCCCCTGCTGCCTACTACTCCGGAGACTTGAGCATGTTGACCCGACCTGACCGCCGAAGGGGAGTAGCATCTAACGGTGCCACACCAGTAGCATCTATTAGCGGTGCCACACCTCATGCCTTATAAAAGGTAATAGATACGTTTGGCGCTTTGGCGCCCCCCAGCATAAGGCTAGATGGTATTCGTGTAAACTACAGAAAACGTCCCCCGGGATTTTCCCCACACAATGGCATTCGGTACACTTGTACCCAAGAATAACGACCCCCCATCCCACCCACCCGTTTGCTACTTCGACAGGGTCGGGCACTCACAAGCGTGTCTATCGTCCAAACCTGGTTAGACGGTAAATCCAAGCCTCTGGTCCTTAGAACTGGCACGACCGCATCAAAGGTAGACGGAGAGCAGCAGCAATCGGAGCGTCGCGGTGTATGGGCTCTCAGCCGGGAAATGCGCAAGGCAACATGGGACGCGTGGGAGGCCGCCTTCAAGAGAGGGGCAGCCGCAGATTTGGCCAGGGCGGTCCGCAACCACGACATGTACGCACGGCAGCTGTGCGAACTCCGGTTGGAGGGGAAGCGCTCCCGCATGCACGGGGCGCGTGTGGTGGGGTGCACTACGACCGGCGCAGCCATGCACCACGCGCTGCTGAGCGAGGCCGGCTGCGGGGTGGTCATGGTCGAGGAGGCTGCGGAGGTTTTGGAGGCTCACGTCTTGACCGCTCTCGGACCTTCCACAAAGCATCTCATCATGATAGGTAAGATAGGCATTTTTCGTGGGCAGAAACGCGGGTGATGTGGTAGAGCATAACATCGACCGGGAACACTAACGTGTAGAACTGTTATATATATATATATAGCGGGACCTCGATGTTGGGTTCCGTTTACGACTTTTGCTGATACATTGTTTTTCGGTGGAATCGTGTAAGGTTGTAGATGCGTGTTGTAAAACAGGCGCCCTTGCTTTTTGCGGCCGTGGTACTGTAGAGTGGGCGTTGAAGACGTTTATAGTACGGCCACACAACTGCGGCCATCGAGGGACTTCAAAAATAAAACCCGGCGGATGGTCGACCACCCAACCGTGCAGCCGTGCATTCTGTCAAACGCATAACGCATACTAGAGCAGAGTGGGGAACCCCATATTCTTAACCTTGCCACTGCTCCACTATCGTATCAGATTAAGCCTTGAATCTGGATTTACCTCCACATGGATTCTCCGCGTGTGGCACGCCCAGCCCCCCAAGCTCCCCGCCCTCTAATTTCGGGTATGCCGTTTTCTGCATTGTCGTGGACAGGCGATCACAAGCAGCTGCGGCCGAAGGTGGAACAGTACAGTCTGCGCGTCGAAAGCGGAAGGGGCTTTGATCTGAACGTGAGCCTGTTCGAAAGGCTGGTCAACAAGGGGTACCCGCACACCACGCTGGAGCTGCAGCACCGCATGCCACCCGAGGTCGGTGGCTTACGTCAACAGTTCTTTGCCTTACTGTTGTATAGTGCTGTGTAGTTCCCTATCTCTTTGTACGTAATATAGATAATTGGTGTAGGGATATCATGGTAGCCGCCAACAAGGTGATTGGTTACTTCTCCCGCTGTGCATCCTCCCACCGTTTGAAAGGGGGGTAGCACCATCAAAACAAACAGAACGCAATCCATCACCATGACTCAAAGACTGGCCCATAGCAGTGTACTTCTGTGAAGAGGACACATATATATATCCCTTGCGTTCCACATATGTCAGATTTTGTTCCCCTCAAAACCCGTAGTTCGCGCTATCGAAGTATCCCACTCAGCTACGTAGCAAAGATGAGTTTCGATAAAAACCCTCGATCTCACAGCTAGCTGTGGCTTTTTTTTATGTTGGAATATAGATCTCAAACGTACTTGATTGCCCACAGTATATTGCCGGATTTCACTACTGTAATAATTCTAGACAGTAAACAACTGTCAACTCAAACGTCTAGGGCAAGCCACACACAGCACGATATCGAGAATCCGCCCCACTCAGCCACGGACTCCCTTCCGGCCTCCTCGTGTTTCGTTATATATATATATGTACTCTTGAAGATATCTGCGCTAGTGAAAGGACTCACATACCCTGGGCTGCGTGATGGCCCGGGCACTTCCGGCCGCCCTGGCGTCCTCGGAGTCCGCGACCGCGTGTGCTTCGTGGCGCACAGACACCAGGAGGACACGGCGGCTTCGACGAGCCAGCGGCAGCAAGACGACGGGGGAACCGCCTCCAAGGTTAACCAGTACGAGGTGGATATGGTCGTCAAGACCGTGCGGTACTTGCTCCTACAGGGATATGAACCGGACCAGGTGATCCCGTATGTATGTCCGTGCTCCGCCGTGTTTGGGTCGCTTGCGCGGGATCATCCGCCTCGTGGTTCGATCAAACGTACGTAGGCAGAATCGGCTGAAGATACCATGTACTTAGCTTGATCCTTTTTTCGGTTTTCCGTTTTGCGGAGAGCTGCCGTTTGTTGGTGCGCTGTACTGCGGTTGCTTGACGCTGAGAATGATTGGCAGTTCACGTGGGTTATCGAGTGGTGATCTCCGACCAAGCCGTGCATACCACTTTGGTCGTAAATATAAGGACCTTTTCCCGCCCGGAGTGGTATGCTCAAAACCGCGCCTCGTGGAGCAAGACACCCTGAGATAAAAATAGATATCCAAAATAGAGTCATTCCAAGACAGAAAGGGCCGACGTACGATCCTCCGCCTCCTACTATGATGTTTTCGACGTAGGGTGATAGCCGTGCCTCGTCCTCTCTCTTGTTTTTACGTGATGTCGCTCACACTTACTTATGTTTCGTTCTTTAGAGCTTAACGCTGCGAACTACCGGCAGCTATGGCGTAGCTTTCGGTAGACGCGTCCGGCCGAGATGTACGTGCTCAATGCTGCACGCGATGGCGCGTATTGTCCGAACGGTCTAACAGGGCAGTTATTTCTCCTGTGCACATGCACCATGGTGGTTCAAAACTATTTTCTCGGTGAGGCAGTTAGGTAAATCGTGTGTGTCCGAATGCGTCGTAGTACTCTCTAGCAGCCGCTGCACCCACCCCTCAATCACACACTACGTAGATCCGGTACCGTGGTACCCTTGCTCTTGATGCCAAGCAATTCCCCACGCGCAGGTCGTTTAACTTGTCGTAGCACTGCTGTAGGTGGCGTTCTCATCTCGCCCACCCATCGACCCCAACGTTGTATCTGGATCCCACGATCCTGCGTGCATTGTTTTCTCTCATGTGATTACGACATTCCACTTCCGATACGGGAGCCCAGATCGTCGTCCTCACCCCCTACCTCGCCCAACTTATGGAGCTGAGAGATGCCTTAGACGGCACCATCAGCGACCAGGACGCCTCCGACCTAGCGGTTGCCATCAAGAAGGGAGGCGGAGGAGGCGGTGCCCATCGTATCGAAATTCGGGGCAATATTGGACCCGGCAACGGCGGCAACATGACAGACAGCCGTACCTTTGGCACCGAACCTAAGCCAAAGGTTCGAGTTTCCACGGGTGAGTTGTAGAAATTCCCACGCTTGGGCCGGCACCTTCCGCTATTTGTGAGCAAAGTCTGTTTTTTGCTGGCAGTCGTTCTCGTCAATAAAAGGAGCAAACGTAGCATTATCGTTCGCTCTCCATGCCTACGCCGCCACGCTTATTTATTAAAATTTTGCGAATATCAGGTCCTCAGACGATCGTTCGTACGACGGAATCACGATGGCACCCTTCCTTCTAGTTGAATCTGTTTTGCAGCATCTAGGTCCCCTCCTCTAGTGCAGTAAAGCCCCCCCTCCGGTGACTCCAAGATTAGTTATTCTCGTCACGACCGAGTCGCCCTTGCTCAATTTCGCGAGGCTCTTATCATAAGCCCCCAAGCACAGTATTCTCTTGACTGTTTTTTTGTTTTCCCTGGCTGTTCGGCCCTCAATAAGCGCTTGCTAATATCGTCCGCTGCTCTTTGTCCTCATCATGCCCTGGAAATGGAATGTTCAGTGGACAACTACCAGGGCGAGGAGAGCGATCTGGTCATCGGGTCCTTCGTTCGCAGCAACGACGGCGGGCAGATGGGCTTCGTCGGAGATGCTAACAGGCTCAACGTAGCCATCTCCCGCGCCAGGTGTGTGGGGTACACCGACGCAATCACGTCAACTGCTCGTCGATCAAGAATACGGTTCGATGGATAAACGGAATTTGACCTGCCTGTGCAATGTTTTACGGTTTTTATGAGGCCGGTCTCGTCGCCCATAACAAATTTGGGATTTGTGGCCATGAACCTATGCCCGCGCTACTACAGTAACAGTAGTGAGTATTGAAATGAGGCCCAACCATAGCTTAGCGTCCATGCTTGGACAGGGTGACGACGAAATGACGTGGTTCCTACTGTTGTACACCCGCAAAAACGCTCTGCAAGCGTGTAACCCACGTTCGGAGTGCAGTTTGTGCCGTTGGAGCCAGTCGAAAGCGGTGGACATGGAGCCTCCGTAGCTGATAGTAGAAGAGGTGTGTGAACTGATGTGCCCTGTACATTGGTGAATGACTGCTGTCGTAGAATCTGACCGCTATTCCCGTTCCACGGTTGAAAAATGTAACGACAAGGCAAGGTTGTCAAGGGAAATAAGCCGGTTGCCACACGCCAACACAAAAAACACGGTCAACAGAGCACACCTCAAGAAATCGGAGCGTAACATGGGCGTCGGCTTCACTCCACACAGTCACCGCATTGACCCCTTTTTTTTTCCACTACAAACTGGATGTCTATAGAGGAATACACCCGCACCAAAGGCGAGCTTTCTTCTTGTACCTGACCAGTATTTTCCCCCCACGTTTCGCAAAGATAACGGAAGTGAATGAGTCGGATATTTGTTTCCAAGCCATGGAAGAATGGCGAGTTTTGTTCTCGTATCTGACCGCGATGTTTCCACCACGTTTTGTAAAAAGACAACGGCAGCAGTGAATGAGTCCTTTTTTTCCCAAGCGATGAGAGCGTAGCTTTGACGCGTTGGTCCTACTCCACCACAGCCTCGAAAAGCCCGTATGTTGCCTGGACGGTGGTGTGTGTGTTGTCTTCACATTAAACCCGTTATTTCTACTCAGCCACATCAGTACACCCAGTGTCTGTCCTGATTCATAATCCTAGAGAGACACAAATTATGTGGTCACAGACTGTGGAACAGAGAAACAGAGAAAATCCTGCGGTCTGGGTATGCCCGCGTCAACAGCGAGGGATTTTGTTGTGTGTAGACGTATTCCATACCTCCTGCGATTTTGCTACCAGCGTTTAGCTGACTGCCGCCGATGCGCTGGTGTGCCCATATAAAGGTTTCGAGCTTCATTTTACGGAAATTTCAGTAGCAGCTACTGAAGAGGTGCACCATGACATTTCTGGGGATGGTCAGGTCGCTTGAGGAGCTCTATCCCGCACCCTAAAAACTGACTCTGGAGGAAAATAAACGTGCTGCCATGCCCGCCAGATGAGCAATACCATGCCCCTCCTGTAGTGTAAAATGAAACATTCTGCAGCATAATAATGAGAGTTCCGACATTTTTTTTTGGGGGGGGGGTTGAGGAGTCCCGTCATCTAGGAAACGTTTCAGCAAAAAAAAACGGTACAAGTACTTCTATAAACGGTACAGTACCTCTATAAACGGTGCATTACCTCTATACACGGTACAAGTACTTCTATAAACGGTACAGTACCTCTATAAACGGTACATTACCTCTATAAACGGTGCAGTACCTCTATAAACGGTACATTACCTCTATAAACGGTACAGAACCTCTATAAACGGTACAGTATGACGCATGCTACGATAGAGGTGCACCATGTTTTTTTCTGAGCTCCTCACTTAAGGAGCGTCATACCTCACCCAAAAAATGATTATGGAGGAAAATAAAAGTGCTGCCGGGTGAGAAATCTCATGACCGAAGTATACTCGGAAACATATTTCGTCACAAAAAAAATGAAAAAACTACGAATTTGGGTTAAGGAGCCCGATCGTTCAGAAAACGATTCAGCCAAAAAGTGCTACCTCTACCGTAGCACGCGTCAACCGAACAGCTGTTTCCACGCTCTGTGGCATTGGCTTTAAGGAATTACAGCAGCAGTACTACTGCTGCTGTACAATAGTGAAAATACACGCGAGGGGGTTCCCCTAAGAACAGCAGCAAACGGTTTTGCCCCCGCATCCGACGGGGGCAGGGTCACCTTGTCAGCACAAAGCAGCACCCAGACACAGTTCCATGGTGGCTTTCGTGTGTCCCACCGCTTTCCGCGTATAATAAGGAGGGGAAATGCTCCATCCGAATCAATATATTTATGGCCGGAGAGTGGTACGGAGCAGTAGATGTGGGCTGCTGAAGCGCCAACTCTCCGCTTGAAACCGAGCCATCGCGACGCCCCCACCGCCCCCCCACGGATGACAGTCGGAAAATAAACTGCCTCAGGGGCGTGGCGGCGGGAGGTAGCTCGTGACCAACTGGCTATATATGACCAAATGCACCACCTAAATATGGAAACAGAAACAAAAACCAGTAATCCTCCCTCTCCCACGTGATGCATCTGCCACAGGCTGGGTATGATTCTGTTCGGCGACATGGATTTCTTCACCTCGAACTCGGTCAGGAACAAGCCTGGCCAGCGCCTGTGGCTGAAATTCCTGTCTCTTCTGGAGGCTGGGGGGCACCTCTACCGCGACGGACTACCGGCAGTCTGCGAGATCCACAAGACGCGCGTCGACCTGTCGTCTCCGGAGGCGTTCGATCAGAACGTTCCGGATGGCGGCTGCCGGATCGTGTGCGGGGCACAGCTGCCATGTGGTGTCAAGGGTCACCTTTGCCCCCGAAGGTATATACAAAGGGAGAGGCACGCAGACAGGGATATGGCCTTAAGTTTGGGACGGTACTACTATGCAGTACTGTAGCAGCACGGCGTTTGGATACTGAAAAGCGGCCAATTTAATGTTAGACTGACCACAAACGTGTACTATTAATAGTCGTTTGTGTCCCACGAAGTCGCCGTCCCAGTCACAGCGAGAGCCGTCGTTATTTTTGTCAGCTTGATGTGTGAAGAGGTGAATGTCCCACGCTCGGCCATTGCTATCTGTCTCTCGTGAAAATGATGTTACTTTGGAGCCACGGCAATGCACCCTCGAGGTCAGCCTGCACACAGCTGTATGTTTCGGTATAAGGAACGATATACGTAAGAAAATGTGGGTTGTGGCTACTGTACCACCAAGCCATACATGTTTATAGCTTAAACGGACCTCGGTATTGATGAGGGTGTTGATTGGGCTTCCTCCGTGTTTCAGATCTAGCCCCTTCACACCCCTCTGTTCCCTTGCATCTGCCGCTCCGTGCGTCATGTAAGCCCCCCATGTCTGCATCGAACCGGTGCATACCGGAAAGAAAAACCGTACGTATTACCGTAAAAGTCGTACCCCAGTGTATCTGTATCTCGGGCTTGATTTCCACCACCTGGTTTTGAACGCCGCAACTCCTGCCCGCACCAGGTGCCACCCCGGCGACGACCAGGATCACGAACGCGCCGGCTGCGCGGTCGTCCTAGAAGACGTCTGTGCCAAGGGCCACACGTCCAAGCGCCGGTGCACGAAGGATCCTGTGAGGCCTCCTTGCAAGACATGCGAGCGCGAGGCCGCTGCGATCGAGTTCAAACTTTCCCGCCAGGCCGAGTCCGACCGCCTCCAACAAGAACAATGGCACCAAGAGTCTTCCGCGCGACCAGTCGAGATGAAATCCACCAAGGAGCTCGAGCATGAAGAGCTGACCCGCAGGATGGGGCTGATGTTCAACTGGGGAGGCAGGTACGGCGGGCGGAGGTGACCCCGTCCGTCGGACGTACCGTAGACGCCGAGGGGGGCGAGGTCTGGGTATTAGCTGGATGCTCGCGGCGCAAGGGTTGACCAGAACCGCGCTGACGATGAAACGGTTGGTAAAAGAGACGGCCTCAAATGCGGTAGGTACAGTATCGATAGCTCTGAACCGGGCTTGTCGGCTGAAACAATAAAACGGTTGGGCTCATCGGGAAAAAAGGCGCCATCACAATCAACGTGGGAAATGCGGCGACGCCAGGATGGGGTGAGGGGGTGTATCGTACTTACTTTGTGGAGGTTGCCGCGTTTGACCTTGGGCAGGACGCAAGAATCTAGCCGAAGCAGCGGACGATGTGCACGACATAGGTGGATGCCAAAAAAGCGGTGTGATAGAGTACTCGTACGGAGGAATACGCATGCATATCATGAGGGAGCTGGTTTGCTTTATCCAAGCAAATGGCTGTGCATGCCTGCGGAGCGCAATTGCGGGTATTCGTCGTGCGAGCCTAAAAGGGCCACGAGTAGGTGCGCGTCAGCGTGATTGTGGGGAATCACAGCCACTCGAAAATGTGTCCCTATGTTCCTCGGGCATGAGACGAGTGTACGACGAACTCGAGGACGGGTACAGTAGCTGGAAAGGAGGGAGTTGGGTTTTGGAACAGCCAACACATGCGATAAAACATTCTGGTACGGGTGCTGCAGTATGTGTCTCTGGGAACAATAGGACGGAGCGTTAGTCGTGCATTACGTCATATGAATGGTGTCGGACGGTGGACCCTTTGGAACACCGGCAGGTAAGGTGCGAGATGAAACGTGGGTATCATATTCATGCTACAGTTCAGTACTACGTACCGGTATGTTTGGTACAGTAGATAGTTTTTGCCGATTCGCTGGCGTCAGCGCATTTTGCCGGATTTATGACCACGTTTGAGGTACGCAAGGACCAAGCAGGTTGGACTGCAGTACATGGCAAGCTAGCTCATGTTTGGCGGACTACGAGAAGCTTGAGGCGATCCAGAGGGGCTGTTGAGAAAGCACCGACGGTGTACAAGTAGAGGGGGGGTGTTGCGTCGTGTAAACCCCACGTATGGCATGCAAAAATTTCATCACGGTGCAGTACGAGCGTTGTTGCTTATAGTGCAGTAGTACTGTAGTCTCATTCCCAAACCTACGTCATTCGCACAAGCATCGTCAGCGCTGCTGTCATGTGTTCGGCACAGACAAAGTGACGGTCCAAACAAGGCACGTCAGTAGCCGAAAGGCGTGAATTATCGCCTCGTGCGCATCACAGCAGCAGTAGCAAGTACCAAGCATGTGTTACAACGGGATATTTTGTTTTGAGCATTGTTTTGAGCATTGCACCTACCTGTAGTAGTGTAGCAGAGGGTTTCCGTCGCAGAGAAAGTGCGTTTTTCTTCATTTTTTCGTCTGCAAGTTGTAGGCTACAGTAACGTACTGCTGTAGTTGTGCCTTCTTGGGACCACTTGCGATCACGACCACCCTGCACAAGTGCACGATTTCGATAAGACGAACGGTAGTGAAGCAGTGCGACAGGGCGTTGAGAAAACAAAAACACAAACCGGCACCCCCCGTCTCATTAAGGCCGCTACCCCATTCGATGCTCGCGCAGTGTAGCCCCCCGTAGACGCAGCAGCTACTTTACATAATATCTGATGAAAACGAGTTCGCCAACCCAAACTGCACTCATGTTGAGAAGGAAGCACACAGGGCATCCACGCTGCTGCATGGTCACTGGCACCCAGGGCGCCATCTATACACGGCTTGAAAAACCCCGGTGGAATTGTCTGGCACAAAACTCATTTTCGGTTCTCTATATGACGGCCCTCCGCTGCGGCCATTATCATCGGCCCACACTCTCATTCACTATTACTATGTAAAAGCGTGCGACTAAAGACAGCCGACGATGTTCTCCATCAGCCTCAGTGCGCTCTTCTCTCTAGACCTGTCTCGACGAGACTCCGCGCCGGACATGGTGTGGTGGGTGGGTGGGTGGGTTTCAGTTTTCCACGCCAAGCGATGCATCGAAAGCTCACGAAAGGGCTGCGGTAGTTTTGCTACAGTTTGTCGCAGTTAGCCTACCTCAACCCTTCGACACTAAGCTCCCTTTCAACAACGCAAACATGTAATACCAGGTACTACATTACTGTACAGTACACTTTACCTTTCGGCTTTCAGCATCCGTACAAGACGGTCTGTAGGTACACGCTCGGGTGTTCTGTTATATTTTCAAGATTGTTTACGCCGGTAGCATGAACACCCCCGCCTCGGGGTCCACTCGCCCGCACGATCCGCCTGCTCTACAGAAAAACGATAGCATTGTCGCACCGACCGGCTCCCCAAAAGCGCTACCTTATTGTCCAGGCCCTCCTGCCCCAGGAGTGCAGTGTACTCCTTTAACGTGCACCGTCGTCTCGATCGTCTTGCAGTTTTTTGTATTGTTCGAAGGCGAATAAATACGTATAGGTAGGTTGTTCGTGGTATGGGGGGGGTATGATTAATTAATTTAGCGAATGAGGGAAACTAATATGGTGAGTGCACGCAAGGACATTTATCGGTGTGTGTGGTCATCGCGCTTCCGTTTCGGCCAGCAGATGCATCCATGATGATGGTAGGCTATATTTATCCTGGTTAGTGGCGGCGTGCTTTGCTCGGGGGGGGCCGCTGTATTCTCCCGTACAAGAGGCAGGTCTCGGCGTCTGGCTTCCCTTCTTCAGCATGTACACGTCCCTTCTTTTTATCGCGTGCTTCGGCGGCCATGCAGTCACAAGCCGCCATCATATCCACACCACACCTAAGCCGCTGGTGGAGTGATAGAGTGATAGGACAACAACCAGCGCCCTCAGGCAGCAGAATACCAGGTATTGGTTATTATGCAGAGCAGTTGGTGCAGTTATATTAACACTGTACATTACTCCCTCTCTCTGGTACCTGGTATAGTAGAGATGGAAGCCACCCAGAGTTTGCAGGTTTTGGTGTACAGCACACCCATCGACCATCTGTCTCCGGAAATATGCGACGATTTTGGGCGCAACAAGACAAATAGAAACGTCCGCGAGCGGGGGGAGGGGTCCTACTAAGAACGGCTGGGGGGGGGGGTGTACTCATGTTGTGCACGGCCGTAGTCATATGACCATAGACCCTCGCATCCCTACAATGCCGGGACGGAGCGCGTTGGGTTTTCACCAACCAGGCAGACATTGCTTGCACCAAGCGCGAAACGCCGTGGGGTATTGGGCGAGTCGCATGGAGGGTGAGCTGCATCCTGCTAAGAACCGCCTCTGAGGCGGACTTGCATATGGACGACAGCTTCAATGAGTTAATTTAATTTCTGGTGTGGCCACTTCCGGAGACAGCAATGGGTTTTACTATGTAACTGCCTCGCGGACGCCTTACATATTAACACTACGTGAAACGACCATTCCCCTTGTGCGGAACAAAGGTTCTCCACCCCGCACAAATGATCTACTCGACCGCCAGCTTTGGTGACCGCCAAAACAAAATAACAAAAAAAAACGGCACCCTGGTTGTCTAGCTCACGCAGAGAGTGGCGTGTTTTACAGCGTCGTTGCCAACCGACGCCAACGCAACCTATAAATATATTATATTTATAGGAGGTATTGGGGGGGGGGGGGGGGTTACCCCATGCTGTGAACGAGGCACACGCAATAGTCCACGTAGATACTACTGTAGGCACCACAATAGGGATTGCTGTCAGCAGACTAGGTTGAGATTATTCTGGGTTGGGACGCATGCTACGATAGACGTGCACCATGTTTTTTCGGAGGCTCCTCGCTTAAGGAGCTCTATACCCCATCCAAAAAATGATTTCGGACGAAAACAAAAGTATTAATCGGATGAAAAATAGCATGGCCTAACGATCCAACCCAAAAATAGTGCGACCCAAAAATGGAAAAATTCCGACAAATTTGGGTCAAGGAGCCTCTACCGAAGAATCTCAAGTTAGGAGCTCAGAAAAATCATGGTGCACCTCTGTCGTAGCATGCGTCGGGGGGGGGTTACCCCATGCTGTGAACGGGGCACACGCAATAGTCCACGTAGATACTACTGTAGGCAACATAATAGGGATTGCTGTCAGCAGACAAGGTTGAGATTCTTCCGGGTCGGGAACTCGGCACCACCTTCGCGCACAAGCGCTTATCGAAGCCGTCGCGCACCACAGGTAAGCTTTGAATCCGTCTGGACACTGCAGTTTTTGTAATACGGTGTGACACGTATAAAGAAGAGCGGTCGCACGCGTACATGCCGCATAAACGCCTATACTACTTTTAACAGCCGATTTTCCTAATTGATACTTGCCTTTCCGATGAGAATGAACATCGATTGTAGTATACTTTGTTTTTTTTTAAGAGTTTTATTTCGCTCACAATCAAAACTCGAACCTAGAGTATGTGTAACTCGATGGTAAGTATCGACCCACGAAAACAAAATAAAATCAACCTTGACGTGCTCGTAAAAAAAGGATACAAGGGAATTGGCATTTAGGGGCGAGGTGCCTCGCCCCTAAATCCTGGTTTTCTTGGATCTTCGATATTTTGAGACTGCCGATGCCGATTTCGTTTTTTGTATTTGTCATCGAAGGCTGTTACAACTGACAATAGTTTAGGGTGTTGACTTTGATTGTGAGGGAAGTATAGCTCTTACAATTCAAAACCCCATATTTTCGATTTTCATTCCCATCGGAAAGGCAATTGTCAAGTACTAGGAAAATCGGCTGTTTTCTGTAGAGTTAGTTCTAAAACACTCGCACAGCAGTAGACCCTCTCAAACTACCCACTGTAAGCTGTGAGCTCCTTCATTTCGGGCCGCGCCTATGATCACCATCGTCTTCTTGTGTCGCTCCCCTCTTCAGCTCCTTTGTCAGCCACGATGTGCACAACATTACAGCAGTACGGTCGCTGGCGGGTGCCTCTTTCCCGTGTCAACCACCCCGAGGAAACCGAATTATGAGCATTATAAGCCGCCATGTATCGACAACCGACGCGTGGTTACGACGATAGGGGTAGCACTTTTGGGACCGAAATCGTTTCCGAATGGTCATGCTCCTTAACCCAAACTTGTCGGGGGGTTTTTTTTTCATTTCTTGTGTCGCAATGTGTATGTCGTATAGTTAGGCCCATGATGTTTATCGGGTACGTGTACGAGTACGTATACAGCAACCACGCATATAAACGCCAACCCCGACCGTCTACGCCAGAGTGCCCAAATTGCAAAAAATAAAGAGAGTCGACTCAGACCCACAATAACGTGCTGAACATATATATATGTAGAAACATAAACGACATTGTATGTTGAGCGCATGCACACATATGTGGAACAGTACTGTACTAGCTGCTGTGTGAGCGATATAATAATAAAGGTAGGTTGTTCGTGGTATGGGGGGGGTACAATTAATTAATTTAGCGAAAGAGGGAAAAGAATATAGCACGTTTGTTTTCCTCAAAAAAAAAAAGTTCTGATGAGATATAGAACTCCTATACTATAATCAAGTCACCACAACGCCCTCAGGAAAAAACATGGTACATCTCTCTCTTCCGTAGCATGCCAACTTTCTTTACCGACCGAACGGGGGCAAAAAAAAAGCGCCGTGGTATAATACGTACTACTGCTGCTGTAGATTGAAAGAACATCGGAAGCGTGCTATAGACGCTGATAGAGGTACTAATAACACATTTTGAGAAGAAAAACAAAATGATTTTGTACGGGGGCTCCTTTCGAAGCCCGATATTGTTCGAATCTCGTTTTTTTTGTTTTTTTTTTGTAATATTCGTTTCATTCCTGTGCCCTGCAAGTTTTCATCGGGTCATATTTCCTCTTTTACCTCTTTTTCCTCTTGTTTTGGAAAACAATATTGGAAATTATGGGGGAAAAAGTGATTCGGTAAGAATTACCCTTAAAAGCGAACGCTTTTTCTCAAGAGTCCGGTTATGGACGAGTAATGGAATTCATGTACTGTACTATATAATCAATTGATTATCAAAACCTCTATCGTAGCATGTGTCATCGGATGGATGGAACGCTACAACAATGCGATATGTTTCAATGTAATCGCACCTGGTATGCACATACACGTAGAAGAATGTCGTAGCAGTCTGGAGTTTGGCGGAACGGAGAGAAAAATTGGAAACAGGGGGGGGGGGTTGGTTCCAGTAGGGGTGTCTGGGACGGAAAGACCAAGGGAGGGCATACGCAGCCTGTCGATACAACAAGGGCAACAGCAGCAGCAACAACAGCAGCAGTAGCAGCAGCACAGCAGCAGCAGTACAGCAGCAGCAGCAGCAGCAGCAGCAGCCAGCCGTAGACAGAGTCGACGGCAGGATCATAGGAAGTAGGGAGACAGCACGTGGTGTTCCGTTGATCGCAATGCCCAAGGAGTACAGCGGCGATTACGAGGATGCGTCATCATCGCAGGAGAGGAGGGAGATACAGAGCGAGAGGAAGATCAAAAAGCTGAGAGCGGAGTTGGAGCAAGCAGAGCAAGCGAGGAAAGATGAGCGAGCCAAGGAGGATACAGCCAGGGAGGCGAAGAGCAAGGCAGCAGGAAGGGCAGCAGGTGAACCCGAAGAGAGGAGTGGCGAGCGAGGCATTCCAGCAGAGGACGGCGGTGGGGGATTCCGGGAGGTCCGCGAGGAGAGCCAGAAGGAGGGTACGGGTGAGATCGCCGAAATTCCGTCAGCAGACAGAGAGAAGATGGCTGCAGATAAACGATTGTTTGAGCAGGAAGTGGAGAAAGTGGTCGATAGGAGGATGCATGCCCTAGGTGTAGGCGGACGAACCCATGATACATGCCGTGAACTCGCAAGCGCACCCAAAGAGCGCACGTGGCACAGGGAGCAGGATCCGCACAACCAGCGGGAAACGTCCAGCCAGCGGGAGCCCCAGAGCGACATGGGAGAACCCTCGAAAAAATGGGGGGTTTCGTATGAGATGGAAGCTGTGGGGGAATCGGGGATAATTCGGCCAAAGAACGCCAAATGAACAGGGAGGGGTTCAGGGCAACCGGATTCAGGAAGGAGGAGGGTGGGAGGTAGGGGATAGAGGCCCCCAATCAGATCCAGCAGAGGATGTCGGATACTGGGTGGGGGTGGTGGAAGAGAAAGGGAAGAGGAGGATAATCCATGATGCGACTTTCAGTAACGAACCGGAAGGAAGGGGGCAGGGGGGCCGGCCAGTGAACGAGACTACGTACTGGGAACAGATTCCGGAGTGCCACCTGGCGGACGTAATGCTTCAGATAGTGCAGAGGGTTCTGGGGCTGCGGGAAAAATTTGGGAGAGGAAGGAGGATCCTGATTCAGAAGATGGACGTGAAGAGTGCATTTCGGCAGGTGGGGGTGGATCCGGCGGGGGCGGCGAACTTCGGGTATGTCCTAGGGGATTTCCTGTTCGTCGACCTGCGGTTGCAGTTCGGGTGGAGGGGGAGTCCTGGGTGGTGGGGGGTGATAGCGAGTGCCATTCAACAGGCGCAGCGACAAACGACCCGAGCATCGGCGACGATCTTGGCAGCGGGAGTGGCGGCCACAGCACATGTCCGGGTCGCAGCGGATACGGGGGTAGTGGCGGAACCGCTTCCAGAGGGTTGCACAGTAGGGGCGGTAGAGGGTGGAGGGGCAGAGGACACCGCGTGGGTGGTTTTCTTCATGGACGACGCGGTCTCGGTGGAGGTACAGTGGGAACCAGACGGGGGGAGATGCCTAGCGCTGGCGCAATCGCTGGCATCGATTCATTTTCAGGCTATGGGGGAGAGGGCGGAAGGGGAGGAGCCCCTGCTGTCGCACAGGAAGGTCACGGATTGGGCACCGCAGCAAGAAGTGCTGGGATTCGACCTGGATACGGAAAAAATGACGATTTCACTGCCAGCCAGGAAGGTCAGGGAGCTGCAGGAGCTGCTGGGAGAGTGGCCCGAGGGGAGGCGCACGGCGACAGTACGAGAGGTTCTCGTGTTGGCAGGGAAGCTGCACCATGTGGCGTACGTGATCAGATCGGGAAAGTATTTCGTGCGGCGGCTTCTGCAGCTGAGCAAGCTGCATCTAAATGGGCAGGAAAAAAGCATAGGCGGGGCCGTGGGGGCGGGGAAGGAAGAAGGCGGAGGCCAGGAGGGTGCTGAGGCTGACGGAGGAGTTCATGGAGGACGTGGGGTGGTGGAGATGGTGCCTGAAGGAGGGCATGGCCGGGGAGGGGGAAAAGCTGGCGGCGCCGTTCTTCAGGTTCGTGAAGCAGGCCCACAAGAGGACCTGGTTTTCGGACGCATCGTTTGAGGCTGTTGGGGGGCTGTGCCTGGAGACGGGAGTGTACTGGAGATACAACTTGTCAGAGGAGGAGAGGAAAAGGACGATTAGGAGCAGGAAGGGCGGGGGAATCAACCGTTTGTCCATCAACGTTCTGGAGCTGATGGGGATGGTGGTGACAGCCTACGTGATGATAGTGATCAGGAAAGACAGGCCAGAAAAGGAGGGGGAGCCGGTGCTGATGAGAGGGGATAGTTCGTCGGCGGTGCAGTGGGTAATTAACTGCGGGGGGGGGAGAGGAGAAGAGAGGTCGGGGGGGATGATGAGGATTATGGGAGTGTTGGAGCGGATAGGGGGGTGGAGTTTCCAGGCGAAGCATGTGCGGGGAGTGGAGAATGTACTGGCCGATGGGATAACGAGGTGGAGGGAGGATGAAATCCAGACCAGGCTGACCGCAGAACGTCCCACCGTCGTTTGGCAGGCCCAGGAGCTAGGGAAGGAAGGGACGGAGATGTGTTCGGAGATTTTGCGCGCAGCTACGCACTCGGACGAGTTGCGAGGTCGACTCGGAAGACTTATGCGCAAGATTAGAGGATGTGGGTGAGCTGGAGGGTCTTGAGAGGAAAGGGGAATTGGTTGGGGGGGGAGATGAGCGAGTGGGAGCTGATGGACGAATTGGCGGAGTTTATGGCCTACTGCTGCGCAGAGAGGAAAAACAAGGAGGCGACCGTGGCGGGGAAACTGATCACGGTGAACTTCTACCACGAACAGTGGGGGGGGTTGTCATTGCCGTTGCAACATTTCAGGATCAAGGCGGTGAGGAAGGGGATCAAGAGGGCGCACGTGGAGGCAGGGAACCAGACGCGGGTGAGGAGACCGCTAACCTGGGAAATGATCAAGGTGATGGAGGAGCGCATAGACGAATGGGGCGTGGGGGGGAGGATAGCATGGATCGGGTTGGCCCTATCGTATCAGCTGTTGTTGAGGGCATCGGAATTGTTCGCAGGGGAGGGGGGGGGGGTCACCAGGTCTACTGCTTGAGGCGGGGGGACATAGCGTTCTTCGAGAAAGGCGTACAACTGGGGCCGGAGAGACGGGGGGCTGCAGACACAGTGGAAGTACACTTCAAGGGGGGCAAAGGGGATCAGGGGAGGAAAGGGGCGGTCATGGTGAGGACGAAGGAGGCGAAGGGGCGGGGGCTGGGGGAGAATGTGGTGGACCTGTTGGTGGAGCTGTTCGAGTACTACCAGACCAGGATCCCGGGGGGGGAGAGCGCCCCCCTGATGGCCTACAGGAGCGGGGGGGAGTGGAAGGTGTGGACTAGAGGGCAGGCAACATTCTGCTTGAGGACCGGGCTGGAGAGGGTGGGAGAGAAATGGAGATCGCAAGGGAAGGGGGCGGTGGCGGAACTGAAACCGGAGGAATTCGCTCTGCATTCGGGGAGGACAGGAGGAGCAACGAGGCTGGCGGAGATGGGGGCTCCGCTATAGGTGGTTCGGAGGGAGGGGAGATGGGCTTTGCAGGCGTTTATGGAGTATGTGAGGTCGAACATGGAGGATCCCCTGTGGGTCTCTAAAGTGTTGAGTGGGCAGGACAGGTGGGTGAGTCGGCAGCCGGGGCAAGGGACGAGGTGGGGTGTGTAGGGAGGGGGGGGGGGGGGGGGGTTAGGCGGAGAACGCGGCTTCTGAATGGGATTTTGGCTGTTGAGGTTGTCTGCCAGAGTGGGGGGCAGGTCAGCCGCGTACAATAGCTGGAATAGGAGACGGGGGGGGGGGGGCAGGGGGAAATGGACGAGGGAGAGACCCGTCTGAGTTCGCCCACCTCCCCCGTGGGCGCCACGGGATACTACTAATGAACAAGCATTTTTCGTGAAGAGGAGACCAAAGTAGAAGAATGTCGTAGCAGTCTGGAGTTTGGCGGAACGGAGAGAAAAATTGGGAACAGGGAGGCGGGGGGTGGTTCCAGTAGGGGTATCTGGGACGAAAATACCAAGGGAGGGCATACGCAGCCTGTCGATACAACAAGGGCAACAGCAGCAACAACAGCAGCGGTAGCAGCAGAACAGAGGCAGCAACAGTTCAGCAGCAGCAGCAGCAGCCAGCCGTAGACAGAGTCGACGGCAGGATCATAGGAAGTAGGGAGACAGCACGTGGTGTTCCGTTGATCGCAATCTCCCACTCACCCAACCCACCCGATTGCGTCACGAGCAAGGAGCTTAAAGGGGGGGAGGGGGGAGAGATGGAAGGGGGGGGGGGTTCACTACTACTAATGAACAAGCATTTTTCGTGAAGAGGAGACCAAAGTGCATACACGTTTGTTTTTTTGGTGATTGTCCCACGCATTGGGGGTGCCGGGTTTGTGTGTTCTTGTGCCTCCAGGCTGGCTGGGTCCAAAATAAAACTCTTTTCGTGCGCTACTAACTGTAGCATCGGCCAAGATTCCCGAACATCCGAACATATGTACCAAATATAATAGTATTCACCAGGCATATACCGTTCCAGGTGTATCATATGGTGCGTTTTAGACAGATAAGCTACCTGGTATAAAGTATGATACCATGTACGGTAAATAGACGAGTTCCGCAAAGAACATACCCCCCCCGCCCCGGTTTGGTAAAACCCAACGTGCCCGTCCCGGCATTGTAGGGATGCGAGGCTCTATAGTCCTACGACTACGGCCGTCAACGAACATGAGTACACCCCCCCCGCCCCCCCCTCTCCGCCTCCACCGGGAATGCTTTCGTAGCAGCCCCTTCCTCGCCCCCCCCCCCTCCTCGCCATCGACATGAACCAACCACAAAATCCCATGAAGACAGCAGTAGTGCCATACGTGGGGATGTGTTTGCACAGAGCGCAGCAAGCAGTGCACCTACGCTCTGTTGGTTTCAAACTCCTGGCTCCACAGCATCATGTTGTACTCCAAACCTACCCGGTCGTACTGCAGTACTGCCATACCGTACCCACCCATGGTACTAAACTACGGTGTTAATTTGGTAGCTCCTCCAGTCATGAACCAAGACGAAGGTGAAAATCGCTGATGTTGTGTCTACTATCTCGCGCGTTCTACAGTATGCTTGATTCGCGGTATAACACGCAAAAGAGCCTAACCCTCAAGTTCGAAACGCAGATAGATGCGTAAGAGTTGTCGACGATGTTGAACCTACGTTGCCATTGTGTGGCAAGCGCTATCCGGGCGCATAGAAGCGTCTTTGAAACCAGCAGAGCAGGCGAGATTGCGCGCAACGACACAGAAGGAAATACACGCACGCTGAATCAACGGGGCTACGTGCGAAGGACGGTCGTTCGGACGAACCATCGGGCACACCGCAATGCGCCAGTCTGTATAGCAATACAACCGACATATAACCCAGCGATGATCAACCCGAGGTGCTTATGTTTTGACGTCGACCGGCGCAATCTTTCTCCGGATGCGATGAGAGAAAGCGCGCTAGGAGGTGACGGGAACAACACAAATACCCAACTCGTATGTGCTTCTCCCAAGGCTCCTCGTACAATGTTGTCGCGATCTAGCCGAAGCGTACGCCTCATAAACCGAAAACCAGCTGGCAACATATCATCTATACAACGAGAAAGCCAACGTAAAAGGCATAAATGGTGCGCTTAAGTCCAACACTCTACGTGGAGCACACGGTACGGCGGCGGACGGATGCATGCAGCATGGTTTGCCTGGCAGCATGGTTTGCCTGGTTGGGCGTCTACCCTGGTCAGGCCATAAACCAAACCACGCAAGCCATGCTGCACGCATCCGACCGCCGTTGTACAGTGTGCTTCGCGTGGAGTGTTGGATTTAAGCGCGCACAAGGTGAAATCACTCCTGGTCCGCCGCCGTGGCGCAAAGGTGGTGGGACAGTCAATCAACCTGTCCCACCGCTTGTGCCACGAGAGGCAAAACAGCAGCTAGTGCTTGAACTTAACAAGAGCACTTCCGGGCGCATAGAAGGGCGCCTGTTGAAACCACCAGCAGCCGAGAACGCAACGCAACGAAACCGAAGGTACTACTACTGTACACCCCACACACCTACTGGCTACAGACCAACGCATGCCCAAACGAATCGTCGGGACACACGTCGTAGTACACCAGTCAACACCGAAACGCATATGACACAAAATCAGGGCGGGAACCAAGTCGAGATGGCCATGTTTGCCGTCGACCGCCGCTTTCTTCTCTCCGGATGAGGACAAGCGTGCCAGCACGTGGTGGGAGACGATCATACAGCAGTAGTATCTCTTCCCTAACATATCCTCGTACATCTATATAGCTGAATACCTAAAACACGAAGAGCCGCACACACATCGCAACATCACGTGTTTTGTTCTCGCTGTAACAGGTGACAAAAGCAAACTTTCGTTCGCGGGAGAAAAAAGCGTATGGTGTGCGGGTGTGCGACCAAAAGGACTGCAACCCCCCGTGCGCTTTAACGGGAAGGTCTTCCGCGTACCACCGTGAAAAGCAATGTGTTGCTCTATGTTTGCGATGCCACGCGCACCTACTGCCAGTCCGCGCGCTCATCGCGTTTGTAGCGGATAGGCACCCTTTTTGACGGCTTGTGTATCCCCCATGGTAAACCACTTGTTCTGCCACAGTCTGTGCAACGGCTCGAGGTCCTGTTTCTCCATGGCACCCGCCCCGGGGCTGCGTAGGCATGCACCGTTGATTGTTGTGGTTGCTGAAGAAACAGGCGCTCCCCAAAATACGTTTCTGGCATGGCGACGCTGCACACACACTCGTGCGCTGAGTTTGTACCTGCTCCCTCAGGACCAACGCGTCAGTTCTCACAGCTACGATGAGCTTCCACGAGCTATCTCGGCGGCGACGGCATTTTCTGACAGAAAGTGAGTGCCTCCTGCGCACCTCCAGCCGCTTCTCGTCCGGTGCCACTGGTACCCTGCTACGCACACTCCCATACGCCGAATAGCGGTCTGCGTCGCCGCTTCCTTAGCTAGCTCCACTCTCCTCTTCTCCTCGAGCTTCCTCAGAGCCTCCTCCTTGGCACGTTTCGCCAACCTCAGAAGGGCGAGTAGGTCGTCGTCGAATCCTACGGAGGACTCCGCCTCGTCGATCTCGGCGCCCGCCTCTTCCACCGCACGCTTGGCGTCGGCCTCGTCGGACACGCGCTTCGCCGCGGCATCCAGGGCCTCCCTCTCGAGGTGCGACATCGCCGCTCTGTCCGTGCCCACCCTCTGCAGAAACGCCTCCGCGTGCTCGGCAGAGAGACCCACGCCTCCGTTCGACGAGGGCAGGAGGAGAGCGCGCCGGAGGTCCTCGTTGTCCTCGACATCTTGGCTGAGTTTGGGACTGTCATCGGGAATGCCCGCGATCTCACACGCCCTCTGCAGGGTTCGTCTGTCCTTATCGTCTAAGAACGGGTTCGAGGGGTCCGACCATTCTTCGCCGCCTTCCTTCCCCTCTCCTGCCCCCGTGAAGATTTCCTCGCAAGTCATCTCCGCCGGACACGAAGTCGATGTCGCTGTTGTCGTCGTGGCCGTGACCCTCGTCGTCTTGGGTGCCTCGCTGCTAGCGCCAAATGAAGCAACAGGGGATGCGCTGCCGCTGCCGCCGCCGCCGTTAGCCCCTTGAGCAGTAGGCGTTTCACCGGCACCCCCCTCGGCCATCTGAGCTAGCACGGCGTCCACAGAACGGCGAACGTCGTCGACTGAAGCCCTTGGGTCGCTCCGGCGGCCACTGGTCTGCCTGTCGATGCCCCCATCACCCCCGTCGCCCATCCTCATCCCGATCTCCGTGAAGATCCGCTTTGCCAGGTCGGTGATGGTGCGGCCGTTGCCGAAGCGAGGGGCCTGCGCGTGTGGGGGCATTGAATGGGGGATTTTGTGGAGAAAATTCACAGATGGTTGAAAACCAAGAGCTGTTGCCTGCTTCGTTCGAGAGACCATACACCAGCAAGAAAGGTCTATTACAAAATGGAAAGCTATTAGTCGGGACAAACTCTAGCGACGCTATCTTAGGCGAGAGGCGCTGGTGAGGTAAAGTACGGCATGGTGCCGTTTCGTGTTCACGAGGGGGTTGGTGGGGGCCCAGACGAAAGGAAAGCAACGCTCTGGCTGTTTAGAGACGATGTCACAGTTTTGTAGGTGTTCAATCATATTAGTGCCTGGGAAGGTAGGGGACGCCATATATCAACGCCGGCAACAAGTGACGAGGTTGGGGGAGAGGGGGGAAGATAGATGTGTTACAGACATAGGTTAGAGAGACAGGCAGACAGACAGACATACAGACATAGAGAGTGGGAGGGGGTACATAAATAAACGAGAAGAGAGCGAAAGAGAGAAAACAATCGACATGCATGAGGCACTAAACTAGAAACCTGCCCCCCTGCGAGTATGAATATTATGGGTATTTCACACCTGTACCAGAGGCTGTAGCAACCCGGGTAGCGCGGCCACAGCGTCGGGCGCGAGATCCGTGTTGAACCCCTTCTTCAGCCCAGTCTCGAGCAAGCGGCTGGAGTCCTGCACGTCGAAGCTTGGAAAGTGCAGCGTCTCGGGGAAGCGGCTGGCAAGTCCCGGATTGGCCTGCATGAGGCCGTCGATGTCACGGGCGTACCCAGCCACGACGACGACCATGTTTCCCTTGTACTTGTCGTCCGTGAGACACTGAACCAGCTGGTCTACAGCCTGTAAAGCAGGACAAAAGAAAAAGCATGTGTGCACCAGATGAGAAGCGGGAGCTAGGCTTTGGATCGAAACTTCTATGGACCGGGTATATTCGCCAACGTTCTTATCTTTGAGAATCGAGATGTAGCGCACCAAGCGTGATGATTGGACAGGGCGGCAAGCAGATGAGAGGGGAGGGGGCAGAACGTGGGCCTGGCTCGGAAGTCCTGGCCGTGGATTGTGTTATCGTGCTACCGGTGTCTGGTGGTGTTTCGGTCGCTGGGTAGACCAAAACACAAATCATCCTCGCACCTCCTGCATAAAGGTTGCCCCGTGTGACCCGGTTTGGTGGGGGTTGAGGCCGTACGCCTCGTCGACGAAGAGGACCTTCCCGATAGCCTTGTCCATCATCTCCTTCGTCTTGATGGCGGCCTGGCCGACGTAGCTACAAGCACATACAATACCAGCCGCGCGGTGTTAAGACAGCGCAAAAACAACCATTGTTACGATGTGAGCCCCGTAAAATATGTGTTCAAGGTGATATTATTGTGTGAACTCCGTAGCCATTGCCGACTCGGACACTGTAGAGAAAGAGCGTACGGTTGAGGCATCAAGTAAAACCGTAATTGCAGCAGGCAGTAAGGGCTTTTACCAGAAATACGCGTGAGGGTGGTCTTAACGACACAAACAGGTATCGCACTACCTTATCGCGTAGTTCCCCAGCTCAAATTACAACAGACTGTTTGAAGTAACAGACAACGGCTGTGCCCTATTCTGTTGTACCAATGATTCCCAGGGCGGACAAGGCCCCCGCATTGCGCCACTCGATATAACCAGTGCTTGACTCCAACGAATATCATGTTCCCCGCCGATTTTGTGGTTGAGCTTACGCTTCCGCACGCAAACTCACCCAGTGGTAAAGTCGGACGGAGAGCAAGACACCACCTCGTCCGAACGGAGAAGGCCTAGTTGCTTGAACATGCGACCGAGTCGTTGGGCAATCGTGGTCTTGCCCGTACCCGGGGCACCTGTGAACCTAAAGTTGAGGTTCAACGTCTGAGAGAGCGTGAGCAGGAAGGTTCAGCCGGGACCATTGAGCAGAAGTGGGAATTGGAGTTAACGTACTGTAACACCACTGGTCGTGCAATCGAAAACATAGTGGCCGACGGTTGCATGTTCCCCTTGGTTTCTCGGGTTCCTGTGTGTCGCGGGAACGTAGTCGGGACCACCACGATTTATTTGTTTCGAGGTAGCTCTGCTTTCGTAGTGATTCTAGGAAATGAACAGGTTCGCTAGCACACTAGCGGAAGAGCTGGTGGAAACCAAGTGCGACGACGTTGCAGCGGCGGACATTTCCAAAGACATTGGATGACCTGCGTCTCTGGTGAGAAGGGTTGGAAACGTATAGCACCCGCATGCATGCGTACGCCTCTGCTGTATCGGGAATGTTTCCTTACTCAATACAGTGGGGAAAAAAAACTTGCTTCGAGCACTCACCTCGCGAGGGTCGCGGCCGACCTTCTCAGCGTGTACAAACGTGGACCTGATCCTCCGCAGCTGAATCTTGATGGCGTCGCAGCCGATGAGATCCCCGAACAAGTCTTCCTCGAGCGTCGCGCTATCAGGGGGTGCATCGCCGTACCCCGGGTCGAAGTCACGAGGCACGATCTCCGGGTCGAGCCTGTCTCGCGGTTCGTAGGGAAAATTAGATGGCAAGGCAAGCAGCGGTCAAAACGCATACCAGGTTTACCAGGTACCTTTGTTTGATACGTTAATTGTGTTCGAAAATGCGTCGGAACATTATTGGACACATGCTTTGGGACACATCCCGGACCTCTCCCAGAACCCGTAAACACTACGCGCATATACCGCTTAAATATAGGATTCAGACGAAATATTCATGAAGAATAGAGCGACTCCTATCCTCCAGTACAGACGCTACACGAGAGCGAAAGAGCGACGACACCATCACTCCCGTGATCACTTTTCCTCACAAACCTACCATCACAGTTTGGGTCTTCCGAGTGCTTGCCTGGATGCTATGGAGCCATCGCCCCGGCGTTTCTCCTTGCGGAGCTTGGCCTCGCTCAGCAGGTTGGCCACCTCCCCACCGTTTCCGAAGTGCGAAGCCGTCAGACGCCTCTGCCTCAGGACGGCAGCGGCCGCCATGAGGGACTCCACCCCCGCCATCAGCTCCTCGCTCTTCAGCTTGCCACGAAGAATGGCCAGAAGATCCTCATCTATGCAATATATGCAGCGTGCGTAGCCGTTCATTCCCAACAAAGCACGGGGCAAGGCAAGAAATCGGTGGATTTTTTTTCCAAGTCTCGGGGCATCGCTTGGGCTGCCACGGAAGCTGTAAAACAGCATAACAACAAGCCAGACATGGAGCGCAGCACGAGGATGCACGTTCGTGACAGCTGTACTCGACACCTGGTCTAACACCGAAACGCTACGCTCTGTCCGTCGCATTCACCCGCATCCGAAGGCATTGCTGGGGGGAGGGGGGGGGGGGTGGGACCCGTCCTGCTTTAGTTGGACCAGCCTTGGTCCAATGGATGATATGTCATTGGACTCTAAACCCTGCCCCTACCCCATACTTCGACCTCCTGGAAAGTTATCGGAGTGAACAGTGTGTGCCCTATCAACGAGTGTGTCGAAGCTGGGCCAAGTCGTACACACACTACTGTTTGTAACTCCTGTTCTTAAACATGCGAACGGAGTTGCAAAGCAAGCGACATGAAATACGAACCCCACAACCACAGCTAGGCCTGACGCATGCTTTGCAGTAGGTAGGCGATGACACATCGCGCCGAACAAGCGCGCGTTGACGCATATCTACCTGTGTAGTCCTCAAAGAGGAAAGCGTTGTCCATCGCAAACCGGCGGGCAAGTCCTGGGTTCGTCTTCCTCATGAACTCCTCCATCTCGGCGCGATACCCCAGCAGCAACACGCACCGATCCTCGCCGGGGACGTTCTGCACGTGCTCCACCAAGGTGTCTACGACCGCCAGCCGGTACGGGTCCGTCGACGACGTCGAGCCAGGACCAAGAGAATAAGCTTCGTCGATGACAAGAACACAGCCCTCGGACGCTTTCAGAATGGCACGGGTTTTGGTCTCGCTCTCGCCGATGACGGATCCAACGAAGTCCGACGCAGTCTTGAGCACCACCTCGCCCTTCGATAGGAGGCCGAGGTCTGTCAGAATACCAGCGTAGAGCTTGGCCACCGTCGTCTTGCCTGGTGGATAGAGTGGGATAAGAGCGGTCCCGTGGAGGAGGAGAAGCGTTTAGGGCAAGGAGAGCTAGAGTGCTGCAGAGCTGTGTATAATATGTAATGGGCAGCGGCCAAAAAACAGGTACACCTGGTCCGTTCGGGGCCAAAAAAAGGTACATACTAAAATCAAGTTTAAAACGCACCCCACGGACCTGTCGCTCCTTGCAACGCAAAGTAGAGTTTTTTATGTTCTTCGTGCTCGCCCGGTGGCTACGTATACGAGTAGCTGCTATTAATAGTACGAGGAGCGAACGCCTGCTGCGGTATTCTCCCTTCTCAGCTTGCGACACCCCTGGTATTCCAAACCAACCACAATCCCGAAGGGGAGCCTTCTATGTCGTATTATTTCGGCGGAGGTGTGCAGGTAGATATGTGTGTCGCTCGAGTGGCGTGTGGTGCGAGGTGCGAAGGGAGGAGGGGGTCTCCGCGACGTCGGCATTTGTATAGGGGGCATAGGGTGGAACCATGAAGGGTTTACAAACGACAAAAAAAAAGGTGAAAGGCAAGCAGAGTAGACAAAACCAGGTATACCTGGGCTTTAAAGAGGCAAAAACAGGTACAACGAGTTTTGGACCAATGGCAGGCACGTAGAGTGCGTTTTTTACTTGAGTTTAAGTATTTACCTGTGTTTGGCCGCAAACGGACCAGGTATACTTTTTTTGGACGCTGCCCATATGTAATCTTCGCTTTTGGAATGGACAGTTTGCTGAGCTACGTTTGAATTTCCAGCAGGATGTAAATACACCGTACAGCAGGCGAGCGTGGAATGAGGCCTGTTGTTTGCCGTAACCCATGTCGGTTTATTGCGCGATTGACACATAAAGCACATATCTAGCACCTTCGCTACTACTATACGCTACTTCGAAAAAGACACCAACCACTAACAACAACACCCTCTCACCCGTGCCCGGGTTCCCGATCATGCACCGGTTAAGCGCGACTCCCCTGGGCGGCTTTCCCGCCTCCTCGAGTACAAGGTTGGTCTTCACCAGCTCAGCTAGCGCGTGCACCGCCTCCTTCACACTGGCCAGCCCGATCATGTCCCGGAGCTTCCTCCAATCCGCCGAGTCCTCGAGGCTCGAGATGGACACGCCCAGCAGGTCAGACTTCACGAGCTCGTACGGATCGGCGTCATCGGCAGCCTCACCTCCCGAGCTGAGGCGGTCCGCCTGGCGCTGCATGACCTTGTCGAACAGCGCGCGAACGGCCCGGGCGTTCCCAAAGCCGCGCATACTCCGTTTACGCCCAAGGCGAGCGATAGCAACCTTCGCCCACCGGGCGCCCTCCCCCGCGCCCGGGGCCAGCCGCAAGGTCTCCAACCCTTGGTTGCGCTCCATCAGGCCCAAGAAAATCTCTAGCAAGAGCTCGTCGCTGTAGTCCTCGAATTTGAAGGTCTTGGGGAAACGGCTGGGCAGTCCCTCGTTGAACTCGAAGAGAGTTTCCATGTTTTTGGCGTATCCGGCGAAGGCCACCACCAGCTCCCCGCGGCGGTTCTCGATCTCGGCCAGCAGGAAGTTTAGCACCTGTTTCCCCTGGCCTCCTGCGGTTCCCTGGGGCTCAAGAGTGTAAGCCTTTGATGGCGTTGGGTAATGGGGGGGGGGGGGGGGTGAAGAGCGCTGGATCAAAAGAAATAGTAAAAAACAAAAATGGTTAGCGGGTAGTACACATATACAGTATTTTGGCGGGATAAAACGGCAGCTAGGATACCACTGCACCACTCCACCGTAAGGGTTAAAACGGGATCGAGAGAGAGTTGGTATCCCCTAAATTATTGTCTCCATTCTTTTCCTCACGGTCTTGGCTCCCGACAATGAACCATTAGAGTTACTGACGCGGTACGGTACGATATCGCTGCTTCCTACGGGCATGATCAACAACCCGATTATGCTGCAAACAAGAACCCAAACCACCGGCCCACCCATCCACCCACCAACAATCGGCGTGCGAAACCTGCAGTGGGAGAATATCAAGTATGTTTTTTATTTTGTTATTTTTGTTTCCTTCCCTCCCGAAAAAAACGATCTTGAGAAAGAATGAACACCCAACCTCGGCCTATCGTAGGGTATAGTTTGAGTACTGATGGCGATTTAATGAATGGGAATAACGATCAGGCAAGCCTTAATAATTAGATTCTCAGGCAGTCAGAAATGCTTCAGCCTAAACAAAATGATAGCCCTATATCAGCACCCCAACTCACTCCACCCCACCCAACCCACCCACCCACCCACACCAGCGCCACCATCGACAACCCGACGAAGCCACCCCCCCGCCACTACCCACCACCCACCCACCCGCCCACCTCATCAACAAACAACACGCCTCCGCCAGCGCTCTTGATCTTAGCCAACATGCCCTCAAGGCCCTTTGTGCCGCAGTCGGCCAGGGCGGCACCGGTCGTCTCCACGAAACCCTCCTCTTTTGAAGTTGCCGCGCCTGCACCCGCCGCTGACCCGGAGTTAGCAGCGAGGGTGCCGACCGCAGTAGTAGCAGTACTACTGGCGCCTCCCGCCGTTGCTGGTGGCGGGTTGTTGTAAGGAAGGCCGGCGGCTTGGAAGGCCTTGCGCTCGTTCTTGACCCTCAGCTTTTCGTTGTCGGCGGCTTTCTTCCTTGCCGCGGCGTTGGCCGCGTCCTGCAGGTCTTGCGCCCGCCGCTCGGCGGAGGCGAACACTCCGATGTCCTTCAAAAGGCGGTAGTACAACCTGCCCACGGTTGTCTTACCTGGCGTGGGGTGGGGTGGGGTGGCGAATAAGGGTCAATGTGTGCGAGCACGTGCATCGGTGGGTGGGTGGGTGGGAAGGAGGGGGTACGGAGCGGAGCGGGAGGGGAGGAGGTGGGCGGAGGGGGGGTGCTGTGAACGAGAGGTGTGTATGGAGGCGGTGGTGTTGCGAAGCAGAAAAAAGAAAAGGGCGTTCAGCAGATGGATGGGCGAAGCAGAAAAAAACAAAAAGGTGTTCAGCAGATGGATGGGCGGGAAGGGAGTACGGAGCCAAAGGAGAGTGTTGTGGATGGACCGTTTGTACGGAGGTGAGCGAGGAAGCCAGCAGACACGAAGCTCATATGGATTTCAGCAAAGATCTACTGAGTAATATACAAAATATGTCCCTAAATAGTAAAGTACCGTTTGGATATCAATATTTAACACCAAACACCCGATCACCTGACTTTTTGGTCGAACGATATAAAAGATCAGCAGACCAACGATTTCATGGCCTAGGCAACGACCTCATGACCTGGGCATCTGAAAAGAAAATGCAGTAACACAAATATAGTAAAACAAAACAAATGCTATTATTCGAACGATATTGCGTTCCTCGCCAGGGTAGTTCCTATAGTATAGTCGAGGAAAATGATATACTGGCCGAAAGGTGTTATCACAATCTCACCACACATACAGGGGTTACTTATATGCCCAGATACCCATATGTGCATAAACGTCTGCCGTACCTGTGCCCGGGTTCCCTTCAAGGCGGACGTTGAACGACCTGGCGGAGAGGTCGAAGCCGCGCTCCCTGTCTATCACGGCCAGCTTCACCACGCTCAAGAAGTCGGCCTTGATCACGTCGAGCCCCGACATGTTCAGCAGGTCGTCCATGGCCCTGCTCGAAACGCCCCACTTCGACTGCAGCGCCCGCCACTGCGCCCTTACCTTGTTGTCCCCCGCCCCCTTCCCACCACCGCCACCATGGTTTTCATTCAAACCGTCACTATCGTTGTCCGCGGCGGCGTCGGGACCCCACAGAGCTCGAGACAGCGCCGCGCCCGTCGACCTTACCACCGCCTCGGCCGCCTCTGTCCATCCCACAGAATCGACCTTACCAGCCTTGCGGTTGTGCGCGGGCGCGCGGAGGAAGGAAACGGCAAGCAGGCACGCTCGCAGCTTGGGGTCATCTCCGGCATTACCCTCATCGAGAGTGTCTTCCCCAGCTCCAGCTCCGGCTCCTGCTCCATTCCCATCACCAGTTCCAGCTCTAGCTCCAGCTCTGGAAGGAGCTGTTGAGGGAGGATCTATACTAGGTGGCGTACTGGCTTCAAGGTGGGCGTGCACGAGCGCCACGAGCGGGAAAGCCCGCGCGTCGGGAGGCAGGTGGCCGTCGGGCGGGCCGGGCCAAAACCCCCGCTCCGCGGCCGCAAGCTCGGAGAGCTGTCGAGCAGCTTCCGCCCCGCCACCGAGGTGGTGGTCGCAAAGCGCGAGAGCGTAGACTGCGGACGGGTCCCTCTTTGATGATGTTGACGACGTCTGGTGAGAGTCCTCGGCCGTGTCCTTGAGGGCTGCCGCGAGTGTGGCCCGGGCCTTGACCCACTCCCCCTTACCCATAAGCCCCAGCGCTTGGGCGGTGCGCGCGGCCGGGGGACGCGCGAGGACGGGCTCGCCTCCGCTGGACGGGGGGAACCACTGGTACGCCGCATCTCCCAGAGCCACCGCCAGCTCGTGAGAAGTC
Organism: Saccharina japonica; assembly: GCA_008828725.1. Classification (NCBI taxonomy): domain Eukaryota; class Phaeophyceae; order Laminariales; family Laminariaceae; genus Saccharina; species Saccharina japonica. The sequence continues at coordinate 87,404 of MEHQ01001248.1, read as the reverse complement.
TTGTCCAGGTCGCTCGGCGGTATTGCCTTCAGGGCGTCGATGATGCCGCCGGCGTTCCCCGCCGCCGCTGCCGTCGCGATAAGAAGGAGGGTGGAGGAGCCCTTCATGCACATGACGCCTCCCTTTTCGTCTCGCTGAGACCCTTCCCCCTTCGTGCTAGTAGCGTTGATGCTGTTGCTGTTGTCGCCTGCCGAGGCAGTCTTGACTTCGTCGCCGCGTGCCTTGCCGCTCTTCTTGTCCTTCCCTTTCAGGATGCCGGTCGGCTGCCGCGACGATGACACGGCCGACCCCGTGCTGTCGGCGACACCCGATGATGCCTTGCCGCCGCCGCCGCTGTCCCTGCCGCCGCCGCCGCCGCCTGTCGCGTTGACGCCGCGCTTAGAGGCGGCGGCGCGATTGTGTCCCAGCTCTGCGTGCGCGCCCTGCTGCGAAGTCCTCGTCCTCTCGGCGTCGAGCTCCTCCCGCTGCGTCTCCCGCTCCATCCGAAACAGGCCCATCTCGTGGGTCAGCCTCTCCCGCTCCAGCACGGCGTTGCGCCGTGCTTCCGCAAGCCGTGCAGAGGCCGCTTCGCGCTCCAGCTCTCGCTGGCGCTCGGACTCGGCCAAGCGAGCGACCTCGCGGGCGATCGCGTCGGCCTCGCGCTCGCACGGCTTGCAGGGGAGCCCCGCGGGGTCTTTCGTGCACCGGCGCTTGGAGGTATGGCCTTTGCGGCAGACGTCTACCACAGTTACTCCGCAGTCGGCGTTTTTGTGGGCTTGGTCGTCTCCAGGGTGGCACCTGGCGTACGCGTAGGTGGAGGGAGGGGTGGGGTGTACTCATGTCATACATGGCCGTATTTGGGTAACTATAGACTCTTAGGAGGAGAGAGGAGTGGACGGGGGAAGGAGGGGGGTACTTATCTCCAATGCATGGCCGCATTTAATATGACCATAGGGTCACACATGGGAAAATAAGAGGGGGTGTGGGGGGGGTGTACTCATGTCGTGCACGGCCGTAGTCATATGACCATAGACCCTCGGATCCCTACAATGCCAGGACGGAGCACGTTGGGTTTTCACCAACCAGGCAGACGTTGCTTGCACCAAGCGCGAAGCGCCGTGAGGTATTGGGCGAGTCGCATGGAGGGTGAGCTGCATCCTGCTAAGAATCGCCTCTGAGGCGGACTTGCATATGGACGACAGCCTCCAATGAATTAATTAAATTTTTGGTATGGTCACTTCCAGAGACAGCAATGGGTATCACTATGTATCTGCCTCTGGGTGCCTTACCATATACACACTACCTGATACGATCATTCCCCTTGTGCGGAGTTGAGGTTCCCGAACCCGCACAAATGATCTACTTGACCGCGAGCCTTGGGTAACCGCCAAAAAAAACAAGAATAAAAAACGGTATCCTGGTTGTCTAGCTCACGCAGTGCGAGGCGTGTTTTACAGCGTCGTCGCCAGGCGATGCCAACCCAACCCATAAATGTAAAATATATTGGGGGGGGGTGTACTTATATCCGATGCATGGCCGTATTCGTATGACCATAGACCGTGACTAGAAGGAGAGGGGGGTGGGGGTGCCATACTCATGTCCAATAAATGGCTGTAGCCGTGTGACCATATACCCTTATATAGAAGGAGATAGGAGATGGGAGGGGGTGGGTGCTGGTCGTAGTCGTATGACCATAGACCCTCGCATCCCTATACATGCAATGTCGGGACGGAGCAACGTTGGGTTTCCACCGACCAGGCCGACATTTGTTCACACCAAACCGAGCGCAAAGCACTATATACTATGTGTTCGGCGAGTCGATTGAAGGGTGGTGGTGGTGGTTGGGGTCATAAACCTGGGGTAGCTTAACCCCTTAACAACCGGTCCCACGTATTTTGGGGACACACTACTTGAAACTAGTGTGAGATTTTTTCTTCGGTTCTGAATCGGTTAAGGGCGAAGCACCCACACTGGCGCCTGATGAATGAGACTGACACGCGCTACGATGCTAGAAGTAGAGCTCTTCGGCTGAAATCTCTTCTGAACGACGAGGCTTCTCAACGTAAACTTCGTCGGAATTTCATTCTTGTGTTGAGCTAGTTTTCATTTGCATACTTAGAGTCGTTGCAAAAAAAACACGTTGGAAAAAAAAAATCGAAAATTCGCGTTCCATTGGTCAAAACACCACCACCTATTATTAGGATTTTGGGGTATATTTAATTTGAACTGGACGAAAAAACCAAGAAGGTCCCAGGACCGTGTTTTGGGCAGAATTCCAATCAAATTTAGGAGTTGGCCCGACTTGGACCGGCATGTCCACGGTGGCTGAACGCCCCCGGTACAACCTGGTCAATTTATTGATCACATCGATGACCACGACCGAGGCGACAACACGTGAACCACAACCCTAGATGACCGGGACAACAGCCGCGCCCACGCCTACAGACCATAGCACATCGCACCCCGGCGGTGGCGCCTCAAAACCAATCATGGCGGTCGCAATCCCATCTTTTCAACCAGCTCGATGCTCCAACCCGATCGAAAACCGAGTGATCGACTCAAAACCAGCAGGATACGCTCAAGACTTCCATAGCACCGTCGCCGTCCCTGTCTCGCACGTGGCGTTTCAGGGATCCCTACGCCCACCCAAGATACCCTGAGAGCGATAGCTTCCTAGCCTGGGCCGCCAAAAGCAAGAGTATGCTGGAGGCGGCGCGCATGCCTTCACTCTCGTCTACTCTCGTCGGATTTTTCAACCTGGGCGTTGTGAGGCGTGCTGCGTTATGTCGCTTTCAGGAGTATTTGAACAAGTAGTTCACTATTCCCCATAGGGCGCAAACCAGTTTTGTTTTTGCAAAATCACATCCAAATTGGATTTTATTTTACAATTTGATTGTTTTTCTGTCTTCGTTATTATGGGCCCTTAGGTTCGCCCTTCTTTTCTCTCTCCTTTCAAGTAGTAACTGAGATACGGGGTCACACAAAGTAGGCCTTTGCTCCGGCTCCTCCCCCACTGCGGTTATTGCCTTGCATTTCTAACCGCGAGAAGACAATATAGCCCTTTCTTCCCTCGTCGACTCGCATCGAATAGCTCATTGGAATATAGGCATAATACAAGTATCGTACGAAGTGTATATACATATATATATATATATATATATATATCCATCTGTATATTTTCAGTCGGTCTACCCCCCTCGTATAAATACCACCGGGCCGTGCTCGTGTATCAAACTGTATCATGGCCATCATATATACCAGGTATGTATACTTAACTCGTAAGTACGCTCGATCGATTTATCACACTCAGCTTGCATACATGAGTTTCGACGAAATCTTCGATCTCACAGCTGTTTTATGTGTTATTTTATTTTACATATATATATATACATATACCTGGTATGTTTTTATTTTTAAGTTTATAAGTATATAATGTATACTATATATTATGCTTTTCTTTTAAGTTTATATATATATATTATATATATATTATATATGTACCTCCGGGGGCAGGGGTGGCCTCCGTCGCAAGCTAGCGTCGCCCCGCACATGACCCGGCAGCCGCCGTCAGGAACGTTCTGGTCGAACGCCTCCGGAGACGACAAGTCGACGCGCGTCTTGTGGGTCTCGCAGACCGCCGGCAGTCCGTCGCGGTAGACGTGCCCCCCAGCCTCCAGAAGGGACATAAATTTCAGCCACAGGCGCTGGCCAGACTTGTTCCTGACCGAGTCGGAGGTGAAGAAGTCCATGTCGCCAAACAGAATCATACCAAGCCTGAGGGAGATGCATCATGTGGGAGGGAGTGGGAGTGGGGTAGTGGGGTAGGGGGCGGGGAGGGGGAGGAGAGGAAGAGGGAGGGCGGGGAAGGAGGAGAGAGGGGGAAGAGAGAAGAGGAGGCGAGGAAGAGGGCGGAGGGAGGGCGGGGGGTGAGGGAGGCAGGGGGGAAGGGGGAGGGGGAGGAGGGGGCTGCTTGAAAGTTCCGTTTTGAGGAGGTAGGGTTGAAAGAAAATCAAACGTGTTTTGACATCACTGGAGCAGTAAGTGGTTGCTTTCTTCCCAAATGTCTGTCTTTGACGAGTGTGTTTACAACCACACCCAGCGGAAACGTTGAGACACCTCGAAAATCAAATCAACATATATACTTCACAACTAATGGAGTACAGTCGTAGTAATTATCCCTCTACAGTGCCGGTGTACGCCAGCCAACAACACCCGGCACTGTAGCGGCAACCGGCACTACTCTATTCCACAGGCGCTATATGACGCATGCCATCATACGGTATAGAGGCGTGCACACCATTTGTTTGCCTTATAAGGGTGGTCACTTATTAAGGAGCTCTATACCTCACCCAAAAAAATGATTTTGGAGGAAAGTAAAGTGCTATATACCCGACGAACAATACCATGGCCTCAGTAAGGATCGAAAAATATTGTAACGCCAGAATGAAAAGCTGACGATTTTGGCTTAAGGGCCCGTTTTAACGAAGAAAAAAAAATTCAATTTGGAAAAAAAACAAAATCAAATCCGCTTTTCATTGGTCAACACGCGCACCAGCACCAAAGATTAGGATCTTGGGGGGGTGCTGGTAGCGTGTGTTGACCAATGAAAAGCGAATTTGAATTTTATTTTTCCCAAATTGAATTTATGTTATACTCGTTAAGGGCCCGTTTTAACGAAGAAGAAAAAAATCAATTTGGAAATTCAAATCCGCTTTTCATTGGTCAACACACGCACCAGCACCAAAGATTAGGATCTTGGGGCATAATAATTGGTGCTGGTGCGTGTGTGTGTGTGTGTGTTCTTCACATTAAACCTTCATTTCTACCCGTCGACATCCAGCACACCCAGTGTCCGTGCCGATTCTTCATCCTAAAAAGGTACCAGTTCTGTGGTCACAAAACTACGACACAGAGATACTACACTCAGTGCAGTTAAGCAGAGCAGACAATGCAACGCCATATACGACAGGCAAGACCTACCCTGCTAGCAATCAGGTGCATGCAAGAGAAAAAAAGAGAAAAAAAGAAAAAAGCGAAAAGAAAAAATAATAAAAAGTAAATATACTGAAGCAAATCAACAATCAAGCAACCAAATAAGCAT